>JAVJGI010000050.1:20355317-20409058 GCA_035590275.1 Ibycter americanus | reverse complement strand
GGCCACCAGCTGATGCTCGAGGGGGGCTGCGGTGCTGCCCAGCGCCACCGGCACCCGGCGCCGGGCAGAATTTGAAGTCTGAAAAATTAAGCTAAAATAATATCCTTGCCATGCTAAAACTTGCAGCGAGCTTGGGAATAAATCGGGTGAAAGCCTTAGCTTTCCAGAACCTTAGTTTTCCATTTTTTTCCCCTATTTTTTTTCCCCCTTAATATAGTGTTCAGTTCAGAAAAATGGTATCAATCATCTAGTTCATTTCTAACCTTGCTCAGTGTTTTATACTAAACCCCTGAGCTGTTCCAGCCTAGAAATACCCAAATTATAATAGACCTGCATCTCAGCTGTCAGCTGTTAATACTGTTCAGTCAGTCAGTATTAAGCAAGGTTTAACAACCTAATCTTACATAAAAAGCCCAAGCAAATGTGACTAGTTACGTTCGACTTAAACCAACATCCTGACCGAAACAAAAAATTGAGGTTACCAGCGTTCTTATGATGATAAATTTCTTGTGGTATATTATATATTACTTTATTTAAATAATTTAATGTTTCAGAGAAGCACTTGGAGCCTGCAAAGTTTCAGAACTCTTTAGTGTCAGCATTACTGTCAGCAGTATATACACGGTACCTCCTGCACACACTGTATTTCACATGGACTTCTGCTTCATTCAGTGAACACAAGGGACAGAGCCCGTAAAATTAACAGCTACTTACTCTAATCTGTGGCTCCAGGCCTTGCGTAGGTCATCATCTAACTCCAAGTGCAAAATTACTTGTTTTTCATCATCTTTCTGACTGCTCTGCAGCAATTTGGGGCAGCACAAACCTGATGCTGAGGAAAGGTGCGGTGGGTGGGGGAGATGTCATGTTATTCCCTTTTGCAGTTCAGAAACTGAGGCACAATATTTTGACATCGGTGGCAAAAAATATACTCTAATTCAGATTGCTACTGTAGAAGGTCTATGACATGATTTTTTCAGAGTACTTAGCATTTCCCAGGGCTGTAGGAATAATTTTAGTCTGCTTCAGTTGCTCTGTTCTTCTGAAATATGACCTCAGAGATCAAGATGAGAACACATATAATATAGAATATGTAATCGGAGACCATCTTTCAGAACTTCGTTTCAGTGATTTACTTGTCATCACACAGTTAATCTGTGTTCCTTCAGCTGCCTTCCTCACAGAAGCAACCTTCCTTCTCCTAAAATCCTCTGCCTCATCCTCTTCATTTCTGCTAAGTTCATTGAAAAACCGGTGAAGTACTCTAGACATTCTAGGCCTGTGCCACACAGCCTGAGATGAATTTTGTAGCTCCTTTACGCATGTGCTTGAAGGAAAAGGAAGAGAAGAGAATGTCATTACGGATGATACCGTTATGTGTCCAGCATAGCTGGGCTGACAGCCCCAAATCTGTCTTTCCTGTTTCCTAAGGATACCGGATTGAAGCCTTCTTTGTGTTATTCTTTTAATAACGCTATTTCTAGCCTCTGTGTGTGTAACTTAAATTCTCACTTTTTTTTGGAAGACAGCAAGATGAAAAAAGACATCATGCAAAACCAGCTATGTGCACTATTTTCCCATCCCTAGCTATTCATTTCCCTTCACTCCCCTGTGCCTAGAGTCCACCACTGGAGCATTTAAGTTATTTCACCATAACCAAGGATAAGTTTAAGCAGAAACATTCACTTTTAGAAGAAATCTTTAATGCATAAATGGGAGAGAGGGCTGGATGGACAGACCTGGTTTTTAAACCATTACATTTAAGATATCACTACATCTGAGAAGTTATCAGCCTGATAAGCACTATACTTATGTTTTAATTAATTTCTATTACATAGGAAGTTTGACTTATGTGTCTTGTTCTGTTATTTTGGTCCTTGATCTTACTAATACATTTACTAAGCAATCTCTTTTTTTATTACTGCTATCCTCAATTCAGAAAACAGATCCATTAGTAAATACTCAAGGCTCATTCTGCGCTGCCTAGTGCCATGCTCTGGTGGAAGATACTTGGTTCCTCAAAACCACTGTGCAACCTCTTCACATTCATGGGGTAAAAACGAGATTCTTTTTGCCATTTCTTTCTTGGGATGCTCTGGGTTGTCTTGGCCGTAAAGGCCAAGCTCATACATTTCTAAATTATTTGGGTTTGGTCAATCACAAGCTATTCATCTTTGACAGTGATTTAAGCTACTCTACGTTACATTAGACCAGCTGTAAGTACACAGCTGTGAGGGAAAGTTGCTGCTTTACTTCTACACCCTATTAACTATCAGACTGTTTGAGCTGTAGGACAGTGCAGGCTCTAAGACATGGTAAACTGATCAAGCTGAAGACAAGCATTTTCTTCTGTCCACTTTGCAAACAGATTCCTGCCATTAGAAGACTTCAAGATTAGAAGGATCCAGCTTTTAGATTACTCTAAAAGATAAGAAATGGATCATTCATAAAACTTACTTGTGGTTCATGCGTTTGCTAGCCTTTGGGGGAAAAAAAACCCAAGTTGCTCTTTAAGTTGCTATATCCCTTAAAATATTCATCAACTTGTGAAAAAAGTTTGGTTGTGAATATCAGTGACATAAAATTGAATTTTTACATCAATGACTTTCAGTGGAGAATGGGGGATGCACAACTTATTTCTGCAGGGCAAGACACCCATAGGGGAACTAACAGAGAGCATTCTTCATCAAAAGAACCATTTTTCATTGCAGCTCAGCCAGTTAGGTGATTCAATCATTCCCTTGGCACTCCCTGCAGAGGAAATTTGAAATGACCCTTAAGCTTTTTCCCCTTGGCTCTGAAAGCCTTTTCAGAATGCCAGGCTGCTGTTGTTTTCAGTGTCAGATAGAGAAAATGGAGCTTTGGTAAAGTTCTCTCATTAAAGTACTGTTTTTCAGTCGAAGGCATGAACACTTGACCAGCTTTATTCTCTCAGTTTCTGACTTTACTCTCTTGCCTTGGTGAACTTGTGTGAAGCCATCACATGTAGTTTTATAAGAGCAAACCAGCCTAGGAGATCTCTACAAAAGATACCAGTAACTTCTATTAAAAGGTTGCTTAGCTGTGTTTCTCCATAACAACTAACATCATAGTCCAAGCCTGCTGCTGTTCTAAATCAATTTTTTCTCAAAATGTGAAAACTCTGATTTCTTCTTGCCCACCGGCCTTTGTAGACCCTTGTGTTCCTGCCTCTGATCATGTAGCATGACAGCATTAGGTTTCAACCAAGACTATTAAAAAGCTTCTGCTTGGTTAACCAAACACAATAAGTAATTTTACGTTTTGTACCCAGGTACTCGGCATGCCTCAAAAAAATCCAGTTCAGACTGACCTTTTAGACTTCACTGTGGTCTTGCACACCTCCTCCCAAACAACAGGCTAGCGGCTTAAGTTTTGCAGGTTGGGGTGAGCCGGCGACCTGCTGCAAACCTTTCATTGCTGGCAGCAGCTCAGTTCCTCTGTGGTGGCAGCCTGGCTGTTTTACAGCTGCAGCCACTCACCGTGGCCTGCTCTCAGTCCCCTGCCCTGAAGGGGAAGATGGCAGCAAACTACAGATGGTAAAAACTGTCTTGCAACACTCCTGCAATCACTACAGCAGTTGGAGGCATGAGAAATACTGTCCTAAATGAACCAAATGAGGAAAATGTCATTACATTTGATGACACATCCCTGGTTCCATTTCAGCTGCTTAAAATATCTGGATGAAGCATGAATTAGCAGATAAATAAGATAAAATATTCAGTATTTTTAAAGCTTTCATGAAAAAAAAGAAAAAAAGAAGAGAAAAGATTGCTGTTTTCCAATGTGGCATGACGGCTGTGGGATTAAGTGTGATTTTTGTTTGACATTTGCATAAAACCGTACTAACCAGTTGGCTGGGTTAAGCTGTATAACTCTAGCTGTATTGCTAAAAACATATTCTGTACGTAGATGAAACCATTTTGTTAGAGAAGAGCTTAACCTGCTACAGCCTATTTTGATTTGGTGAATTGAAACAAACTGTATGAGGAGGCATTGAATAATGATAAAACAGGTACGGTAAGGCATAAGCTGGTGCTGGTGTATTGATGCATGCTTCTATTGGCATAATAATGCCAATAAAGCATTAAGTGTAGATCGGGCCTAAAAATATTACTGGCTTTAAAGTTGATGTGTTAAAACAGTGTTAAAAGTGTGTTACAGTATGAAGTGAAAGCTCAGGATCTGATGATATCTCATGAAATAACCCTAGGCAGTGTCGCACTCTTATGGCTATGAGAATTTCAGCTCTAGTTTTTGTTTACCTTATTTTTCTGGTGAAATTTAAAGCCCAATAAATAGTGAAGCTGAAGAGAGATTTCTGAATTATTAAAATTGGATCAGATTCTGAGGAGACAGAACAGATTAGCTGAAGGGAAAGCACAATGTTTTGTTATAAACTACATCAACACAAGTTTTCTGATGCTTCTAGAAAGAAATCGGTGTACAGTAGTGGTGGGTAGTATTTTACTAGTGTTGTTATCTGGTTGGCATGTATCCTTCATTGTATAACCACTCCCACATGAATAATTTTGCATTCATACCCTTCTAGATGACATTAAAAGCACATTAATGCATCTTTTTTACCCTATCAAAAACAGAATGTCAAAGAAGACCCAAACGATTTATTTTCATAAATGCATTTTTTGCTGTAGAAATGTAGCATTATGAAAAGCCTCAATTTTCTCACCAGTCACAAGTAGTAAATAACTTAACTGTATCACATTATAGCCATTTAACAAATATTCCCAAACCAGCAGCAACATTTAGCTCTGTGAAATAGATTTGTTCTGGATATAAACCAAGGAGAGCAGAATACGTATTTCTTGGCCCTTGTGGATATATGTGATGGAGTCAGGCTAGATGACTTGAATTAAGATGGAGCGTGTATCCCCTGGACAGGGATGTTTATATACATTTCCTCCCAACCTCCCCTTTTCCCTCCCTCCCAAATGTTACTTATTATGGCTTTTTTCCCCCTCTGATAAGTGAATTTTAAAGTTATGTTGCAGTTTTCTCAATACCGGATAAATGTGTGTAATATATCTCTCATAAAATGTTACTACGCAGATGGGACCGAGAAAACTTTTTTCAGTTTATGAAGCCATCGTTAGTAATATCTACCACTTATGAATAATAAAAGAAAATGGCCTTTGGCAAATTTTAGAGTTTTGTTTTGCTTTCTGTGGAAATCCTTGAAGGAAACGAAAGCTCAGAAATCAAATGATCAAAGCTTGCGATATAAAATCTCCTCAGGTGCAGTCATATACAACCTCCATGATTCACATGGGTGATACCTTTTGCACATGCAGCAAATCCTTTTCTTGTGTCTCTTTGTTTGCCACCGCTCTTATACCAACAGGCAAATCTCAGTTGCAGTGAGTTCTCATTCTGTGTTTTTAATGAGTAAACAGAGATGAGCTTGGGTACTACTTGCTTTTTATTTGTTTTGATTAATGTACCATATATACTTGTCTATCTTTGTGATGGCAAATTAAAGTCGATATTAATAATAAATGGAAATAAGCAGCTAGTAAACACAATCTGGAATAAAGGTTGACCAGAGGAAGAAAAGTAGATGATAAAACTCTACAGTTTCACTTTATTAGGAAATAAATGCTGGTGAAGGGTAGTTGTTTCCCTTATAACTGGAGCTGCAACTAAATGGGAAAATCTGGCTGATGCTGGGCTATGGGTGCCTCGGGGAGCTGCCAGGAGGCTGTTCTGAGTGTATAGCGTGCTGCCCTGTTCAAAATAGGTATGAAGCTTTGGAGGCAGAGGGGAAAGGAAGCAAGTTCTTGGTCTGCCGTCACTTACACTCTCCCCCTGCTCGGTTTTGAAGAGCTCTTGTCTGACCTGTGCAGGGCACAGTGTCTGTTGGCAGGAGCTCATGATTTGGAGCTATCTGCCAGGAGTTCAGAGCAGGTGGGACGGGGCTAGTGAGGGCAAAATGGGAGAAAAGTAACCGGCAGAGTAGCTGAAGTTTGATGTTTCTCCTTTACAAATCCACATGTGACAAGGAGGAGCTTAGCTCCAAGGTAGTTCCTGAGCCTGCAGAATTGATGGAGTTAGGAGATGTCAGTGGGAGCATTTCTTTGGCATGTGAGTCCTGCTACACTTTGCCATGCCTGAGGTACCGCAATCTGCATGAGGTTGCATGGGACTGTTTTGTACTTGTGAGAAATTCAGGGGTATTGGCAAGGAGGAAAAAAAAATAAATCTACTGTGGTTCATCCAGAGGTACTAATGGAAATACCAAAGAGGAACTTGTCACAGTCAATGAAAATTTACAACAGGGATATATTGACCGGTGCTATATGATGAAAGGTTCAGTAAATGAATACTTTTAACTTGGAAAGTGTGAAGGCTGAGGAGAAAACATCCTTGGATATCAAACACTAAGCGTTAATGCTTGAGTACAAAGGAAAATGGAAAGTGACTGAGGTTTGCATCATTATTTGCTGGTAATTTTCAAGAACTCAAAAATGATGAAAGGGAATTTTACAAAGAATGCAAAGAAGCGTTGTTGCCTTAGATGTAAGATGGCCAGGAATTTCTTGCAGACTTTGGAGATTTATACAAGTTTGGGATTTGACCCAAAGTCTTCAGTTTCTAAAAGAAAAATGAAATATATGCCTCATTCTGTCTTTGGCAGTGTACAAAGTTGCTTTTGTTCATGTTTTGATTTACAGAGCTAGTCTTTATCAGGCATCTGTTGCTGGATGGATTAACAACACACAGTATTTATTTCTCGGCATGGTTATGCAAACTTCTCAGTAAAACAAGAAAAAATATCCATGACTATAAATTGATGCAGTATTTCAAGTAAGAAAAAAATCCAAATTCACTAATCATACGGTAAATTATTAAAAGATTCCTTTCACTTATCATAACAGAGGACAAGAGGCAGAGTGATATATATTTCTAAAAAATAAAATATATTGTATTTATGTTTATATATATATTGGTGTGTTCTGCTTCTAATTTACTGGGTATTGTGATGGAACCTATAATAAAACCAAAGTCATAACTCTGCAGAGTCAAGGATTTGTACCTAATTTTAAGCACATGAGTAATATGACTGACTCAAGTAGGCTTACCTGGAGGTTTAGAATTGTGTTACAAATTCTTGTCATAGCTGGAGCCTTATTTTCTGGCTAATCCATAAGTATATCAAATATCAAGCTTTCACCTAATTTGATTTAATTAGTAAGAAGTGAAATGAATGGTGTCACTATGCGAGGTAAGAGGAAGGAGATGTTAAAAATGTGACACTTGAGACAGATACCTAAGTGTTCTGACTGAAAATTCAGAGTGATGTGAAATTGTACAGCGTGTCACTATTGACTTCTGGTTTACTGTCAAGGCTTGTCTGCAATGGACTTTCAGGACCAAGTTTTACTCAATCTTATCCAAATAGTAAGCAATTCTTAAGATCTTACTAACTGAATGCAAGCAGATACAATAAATACCACAGATTATATGACTTTTGCAAACTTTGGATGCTTACTGCTGAAAGCTATCTTATTACATACAGACAACACAATCCACTTGTTTATGTAATTTTTCTTCCTATAGAAGGAAACATTTATGCATACTTGTGTGTAAATTTCTAGAAAAAAGATACAACTTAAATAAAACTGATCATACTAATATCTATACAGTAACTGATGATGCAAAAATTCAGACATATTTGTATATGCAGGGATGGGCACAGGGAAACCTCAGCGCTTCATTCTGAGTTAGACATTGCACAGTTCCAGTCTGAAAACCATATACTAATGCAAATGGCATGAATTAAATCCTTATCAGCCCAGGGTTATTAATGTGCTCATATGAAAAAAAAACTTTCACATGAGATCTGAAGAGAGTAGGCATGCTGGACCACCTGCGTAAATCACCCTTAGAATTTCTAATCATGAATGAGACAAAAATGGGATTAAAACTCTTGTGTCAAGCTTTTGTAGATTATAAGACTTGCTATCTTGATGACAGTAAATGGCTTCATGGTGGTGACAGTTTGGTTCCTGAAAAGCTGATGGGCATACATTTTTTTTCTCACTTGCACTTGCAGTTTTGCACTCTGTTTGAAAACTCTTGGTTATGAAATTGCCTGGGTACAAAACCCCTTCTTCCTTAGTAGCAAAGCTTTGAAAAAAAATCACTACCAGTTACTTAGTGGTTCATAAATAACTTTATACTGAAGATTCACGACTACAAACTGTTTTGTTGTTGTTTTAAATATTTATAAACATCAAGCACAATACTATGTGTTGACCCTTTTTTAACCGTTCACTAGTACACAGGGCTTACTCTTGTTTGATGCATAATCTTTCTAAGGCATTCTGGTGTCTGGGCATGTTCTTAGCTATCGATCCATGAGGAACCCGAAGAGGATTCTACCACCAGCTAAATCAAAGGAGTTAACTGTGTTCACAAGAGAGCTAATGGTATTGCTTGAGTTTTATTTCTCTGTGTAGAGGAATGTGCAGGGTAGCATGACTTTTTATGTCAGGATTTCTCGTAAACTGCCTTCTCTATTCTGATACAAATGATTTGTAGTAAAAGAAAATTATTTTCAAGGGCTACTTACATTGTTTCTAGTCAGTCTTTGATCACCTTTAGGTTTTCCTGTATGTCTTGATATAAATTTTCATGACTGAGTAGATTTATATACTAAAGGTACAGAGATTCTTCTATAATGAATTCCCATGTTCTTTAAAACTACTAATCAATGAAGATACATTTTCAAAATTACTTCCCATAACATATGTTGTATGCTGCTTGCTTCGGAGAGATTCTTGAGATTTATTTGAAACATAATTTTCAGACTTCACTAACTTCAAAAGTTACAGATTGCCTTTAGAGAGAGTTTTTGTTACCCCAGTTGCACTGCGGTCATACACTGCTCAGTTGTATGTAGACAATCTTGTCTTATTTGTGTTTAAACATAAGCAGAAGCTAGGGTATATTATACCTGGCTTTGATAAATTCCATTCGAACTGAAGAGTGGTGAAAAGAACATTAAATTATTACTTATTTTATTAAATCCTAGCTAATAAGAAACACATCTTCTTCTTAGAAGCCACATTATTTTGTTACCACAATACTACTTTAACAACATTCCTCTGAAACATTAAACCAAACCCAAACACTATGACACAGTATTTTTTCATTTCAGTTCATTTTTAAATTCCAAACCACACTGTATTTTTTGACATAAGTCCATTCCTTTATGTGAGTATTTATTGAATAAATCAGGTGCTTTTTAGAAGCATGTATGAAGATATACACATATGTATGAATATAGAAATATAGACTGAAATCAAAATTAAAATAAGTTAAAGAAAAGCACTGGGAAGAAAACAGAATAACCACAGAAGAAAACGGAGTAACCACAGATTCAGCATTGCAGTTATGAGAATATTAGGATGCATTTCCCACATCCTATACTTATCTAGCCCCATGTTTATAGCCGAGATCCAGCTGCCCCACTGAAAATTCTTCTTCGTAAAGAGTAACAGGGTTCCTTTCAGGATCTTCTAATATGTTGAGTAGTGATGGCAACGTACTTTGACCAGTAACGCTGATAAATTGTATTTGGAAGCTAAGCTGATGCAACTCCCATGAAAAATGATCCATTATCTCATTAGAAGTAGGATGTCAAGAAGAGTATAAGCATAGCTATCACATGCCATCTGTGCTACGTCAGGGTGGGGTATGGTCCTGGAGGTGGAAAAATACAAATTATGGGAATATGAGTTACATATTTCTTTTCCATTTACTGAGGAACTATCCTATTTTTCCTGGTAATCCAAAAGTTCTACCAGCAGATAGAATGTGTAAGTCACGTTGTCTGACCATTTATGAAAAGTAGCTTCTCGTATGCCATAAAGGCAGCTGACTTTGAATATGGAAAATTTTCTTTGATCTTTTATGTCAACAGTCTTTGTTTTCATGAAATTCATCATTATGGTGCCTCATTTTGATGATTCTCATCCAATTGAAAAGGCAATTTTCTTTGATGCATATTATTTATTCACTATAGAAAAGAAAGAAAACAACTATTTTGGGAAGCAGGTAGTCTTCCAAGAAACTGGGCATAAGGGATTCATTTACATTAGCAAAACAAATCTAATTTTGAAAGAGAAACAAGGGTAACTTCACATAATTTTCTCAAAGCAATGCTGCTAAATTTAGATCTGGTCTCAGGCTAAGTTCTGAAGATTTTCAAATTTTAGTAGCTTGCAAATGTAGGACTTTCATTTCATCATTAAGGGTCTTCAAGATCTACTCAAAACAGTTAATTCCATACTACGTTTGTCAATCTGCGTCACCATGTAGACCAGGGTCTTTACAGCACATATTCTCTACCAGAGAGTAGAGATCAGGGCACAGGTCTTGCCAGTGTAAGTTGTAGTGGGGTAGAAATTTTATGAAAAACACTTTTCTAGGGAGGAACTTATTTGTTGGTCAAAGTTCAAATGTTTTATACAGACACATTTTTATCAAAGTTCCTCTAAACTATATTGAAGCCCAGCAGGCTTTTGAGTCCTCTGCAGTTGCAATTGCAGCCTCCTGTGCCAGCCTGGCCAGACCTTCCAAGGATGCAGTCAGGGAAGCACTGGTACAGCTCCAATTCCTTTTGCAGACAGCCAGTGGTTTTGCTTTTAATTGGAAGAAAACCAGCACTGCAGTATTACACCATAGATTACCCAGCTCTAATGAAAGTACAGTATGCAACAGAATCACTCTAGTGGCATAATAAAAGATATTAACTGAAGAAAATGACCCTGCAGGATATACTAATTCTCACTCACTGTTTCACACTGCCAGTTTCTTTTCCTCGCTCTTTTCTGTACGATTAGATAGCTTCTGCAGCATATGTTGGAGATAACAGATAGAACGATTTTGGACCATTTTAAAAACAGTAGGTTTTTAATCTTAGCCTATGAACAAAAGCTTCAATATGTAAAGCAAGTGAACCTGAACTACACAGAACTGAAATACTGAAATCAGCGTATGCTACTTAGAAATACATCTTGCGATTTCAGGGACTTGAATCCTGCATTCAAGGAGCTGGAAACACTGAAGGTCCCATAATCTTTCTTCACCACTCTTCCCTCTGCTCCCAGCAGCAGCAGTCAAACAAAGCTTTTCTTCCCATCCTGAAAGGTACTTGCCTATGGAAGAGGAAAGTTTCCCTCTTGTACCCTCTTGCATTGCCCCAAAGAAATGGTTACATTCAAACTCGTAATGCCAATATTAAAAGATCTAATTTGATCTCACAGGAGCTTCCTGCAGAGGACTAGTCTTCTCTGTGAATACGGGTAGTAGAACTGGGCCCAAAGGAAATGCTGTGGTCAAACTCTTCTTATGTTTTCATAAGCGGTTTAAGTTTTACCACTGGTAGATGCAGGTGAAGACTTTTTCCAAAATGCTCTCTGCCGCAACACACATGACTGGCAGCTCTGAAGCACACTATCGGTCACAACAAACTGAACTCGCTGCTGTTAGATGATGAGCCAGGACACACAATTGGAAGTAAGTAGGTCATGTTTCATTGAGGAAAGTATAGACTATGTAAAGTGCAAAAATGTGTTAGCGGTCGGGTCAGGCCAGGAGTTTAAAAGCAGAGAAAGTGGGATGGAAGTGTGATGCTGGTAACAGCAACAACGATTCTTTCTCCATTTGTTGAAGCCACACTACACATATTACTGGAGAAAGAATTTTATGCATGGAGAATTTGGTGCAACAAGAATATTACTGGGAAAAATACTTCCAGAAATACATCAGATGATGTAACGCTATGGCTAAATTGGGCAAGTTAAACCTGTATGCAATCATTGGCATTCTGAGCATGTCACAAGTTTTGTAGAGTTAGGCACAGACTCACCAAATCTCAGTGGGGTAACTACCTACCAAAATAATTGTCTAAATGCCTTTAAAAATCTATTCGTTATTTCTCTGTGCTGAAGTTGTAATATAAATATTTTGTTTTTGTTCAGTTTTCTTGGAATTCTGTAGAACCTACTGCTATGGGAAAGGGTGTATAGGAGCATGTAGAAAAGCAGTCCCTATAAAGCACTGGAAAAGAGTGCCCTGATGACAGAGATCTTCTGGCCATTCCTCAGTGCAGATTTGAAGAAAGATTTATTGAGTTTTAAAATTATTTATTGGTATCAGTCTTCATCATTCCAGCTATTTCACGTTGAACTAGCCAAACAGTGGAATTCTTAATTAAAACTGTTAATTAAATTCTTAATAAAAAATGTGGCATATGTGGAAATATGCTGGTGCTTCAGCAGTTTGTACTGGAATGTGAAAAAATATTAGCATTTCATAATTCCCCACTGAATAGAAAGTCTGATTTTTAGCTCTAATCAATATTTGCATATTTTGAACATACTTCTTAAATTTATCTTGAACAGTTGGGGTTTTTTTTTCCCCAGGTAAAACAGTAAAATATTCCACATCCAAGGTTTTCAGCCTTCTTGTGTTGGATTTGGTGCCATTTGAGGTATTTTCCTTTTGAAAAAAATTCTATTAAGTATAAAAATGTACTCAATTCTAGCAATTGCTGCTACATCAAAGATTTAAATGGGTTTAATGGCGATTTATGCCAATGAAGGTGAAAGAAGAACCAAGTCCCAATGTGAATCTTTGTAAAAGGATGTAACACACTGAATTCTCTAGATGGGGAGTTAGACTCCAAGCTCTACCCGATTCAACAAGACAGTCAAGCATTTTAACAGCACAGATCATCTCTCCATCTTAGGGTAGAACAAATTACTCCAAAGGGTTTATTCCTATCTTCACCCATGACAGAAGACTTTTTACCCTGTGGAGAGAGCACATGTGAGTAATATAAGCTCCAAACTTGTAAATGAATGAAGTTAGGTTAAATGAATCCAAACCCATCAGTCTTTAGCCAATATCTGCTATTGTTTTGTTTCAGACTATTGTAATTCCGAGAAAAAAAAACTCAAAAACTGAATCAGTTGTTTACATCACCCTATTGTAAATACATTTTTGGCAGAATGCCCATAAAAGCAAATTTATGTGAATTGGAGATCTCACTGGCTTGATCTGAGTGCTTTTTCTTTGCTTGATTTGAGAAGAAGCATATGCAGCAAGGAATGAAATCTAAAGGCTATGTAATATCACATTCTAGAAATGTTACCCATCACAGTATCACAAGTCTGCATGGAAGGTGTTAAATGTATTGCTTCAGCTATGTCACTGGTGAAATACATGTGTCGTAGTTAACACTACAAGCATGTAACTGAATTGTGAAAGCCTTATAAAGTGGCTCCTAGAGAAAGATGAAAGCTTTTCGGCAGGCATTAGTGTTTGTGTTTTGTTGAATAATAAATTAATCTGTTGTTTCAAACTTTGCATTGCTCACACTCGTCCTGTCTCCATGCACAGACTCGAACCAAATCCTACCAATATGAGTAGGAGGCTGCTTTTACTCCCTTGATTTCAAAGGGTTTACTCCTAATCTACATCACAACACATGAGAAGGAATCCAATTCCACAAACGCACCTTTCTAGCAGACCTTTCATCTGCTAAATCTGACCTTTAGCTTCAGTTTTTCCACACTCTAATATCTCTGTGTTGAATGACAGGTTTATGATTAGGGGACAACAGAAATGTTCAGGGAAATATAGGAGTTGGCTCTAACCTTTGGTATTCTGGTACCAAGAGGCTTTTAGACCTTCAGATGTTCTGTGACCCATTTCAAAGGAAAAGTCCTATCTAAAATTCCTAATAAAGTTTGAATAAGCATTGAGTTTGAAAAAAATCTTCAAAATGTCTGGGCCCTGGGAAATCTTCCCATCCCTAATTGTGATTCAGTAGTTCCTTCAGTGTCAAATGTGTGATAAATGCCAAAGCAGCAAAAGCACGTTCTGCTTAGTATGAAGTTGAAGGTATGTTTGCTTTTAGACCTGTGGATTTAATATACAAGTTTCTGAGTGAGTCCTATTCTTTCTGCCTTAACATCACTGCTCTGAGTGAATATAAAGCTTCTCCCCCCCGCCTTTGCCCCCCCATACACTATTAGCTTGTCTGCTGGGAACAAAGGCACAGCTTGTACGTGAAGGAAAAAACATAATCTTCTTTTGCTACCCTAAATTGTGGGGGTTTTTTTAATAACACAGTATTGAAAGTTCAATGTCAGTAGCACTTACTCTCAAGATGATCAAGAATTCAAACAATTCATTACGCTTATTTGCATATGTAACTGACAAAATGTCATTTCATCTGTCCCAACAAAGGAAATGAAAGATTTAAACATTAATTTGTATTTTTTTTTAAATGAAAAGTCTTCTATGGTGCTTCCATTCATGCACAAAATATGAAGAACTGAAGTTTTCTAGTCTTTTATTCACCTTTTTACTTCTTTTTTTAAAATCAAAGAATATTATGAAAATAAAATGAGAACATCAGAGGTTGATCTCCAGATACTTAAACTTTTGTTATCCCTTATTCACCTTGTTAGAGGCAGTGAGAAGAGAAAGACACAGATTCTCTTGGTGTAAGTGCTGTTTCTGAAGGAAGAATATGCCTTTCTTGCAGCAATGTTTCTGGGCATTTATCATCCTGGAGTAGAACCTCTGGTCAAAGAGGGAGAGTCCCCCCAAAATATTCGGGAACAAAAGGTTACAGAAGAATCAGGTTCAATTACAGGTCCGTTATGGGTGGAAGAGATTTGACCTCGAGTATTCCACATCTTCGGTAAGAAAAACATCAGGCTTTCAGAACCCTCTGGGCACCTGGGCTGAGAGAGGAAAACAACCAAAACACTGGCCTTGCTGATGTAGGCCTCTCAATTCCTTTTCTGTCTCTATCCCCTCATATTTTAAGAACATTTGCAAAAGAACTTCTCATTCCTTTGGTAACTGGGGTGCACTTCAAAGCTGCCGACACTTTATAACCACCACCAATTCCATAACCCTTGCTTACCTTGAAACATAGAGACATATAGTTTGAGAAACTCTGAAAAACATTCTTCTCTGTTATTTTGAGTTTGAAAAAATCTCACAATAGTGGCCTCCTGAGGAGACGTTACATGGTACTTGCACTTAGTATTGGTCAGTCATTATCAGCATTGCCTGTAGCACCCTGGAGTGCAGCCCCAGCTAAACAACTTGGTCAAAAAAGGCTGGGAAGCCTCAAACGAGATGTTCCCTCAGTGCAATGTAGCCAAGAAATCTCCTTTTAATGCAAGGTAAGAATGAAGACTGACTTGTAAGTACTATAGCAATTAAATATTTCGTTGAGTTCTTGACTGGCCAGAGCCACAGTAGTTGTGAGTTATTAACCCTGGGTATCCACCTCTTTCCCTTTTTTTGTTCTTCTTTGCTCTCTATTGTGCCAGGAGAAGCTGTTTTCACCTTGAATTGTGGTGTGATGTGGCAGTTGGCAACTATTATCTCTGCCTGGATTTCACCCTGTAAATGTTCCTGATTAGAGAAGTTATGTGTTAGCAGTGGTTTGTATAGTGTTTTGGAGATAAGAATGAGATAAGTTGCTAACTACCCATCAGATTAATTGCTTGGGCTCTTGGAAGAACAGATATTCTACAAATTGTCAGCTGATTTGCAGCTAATCTTGTTTCCATGCTCTGTTTTAAAATATTGAGGAAATTTACTAGTTGAAATTAAATGAGAGCCAATGTAGCTCCTCTAGTTTACATGCGGAGAATGTTTTTACTGTTTCTTGAAACATTTTGCAAAGATTTAAGAAAAAAAAAGTTATTTTAGTGTTGTCTCCCCCGTCTCCCCCCCTGCCCCCCCTTTTAGAGGACCGAATGTATTTTGGGTTGCACTAGTTGTGTCACATACATCCTGACGTGTTGTGATGTTTTGACCAAGGGTGATTACTGGATCTGTCCTTCTCGGGAAGCCCCTTCTGCAGAGGTTTGCCCCAGGGAGAGCTGTGAGCCCTGACCCTGCCTCTACAGTCCATCCCTGAGTCTCCCCGCTGGTATTTCTTTTCTTTTTCCCTTCCAGAAGTTTTCTTGCCTGTCTGAGCTGTCTTCCTAGAAGCTTAACTTAGCTGCAGACCAAAATCCGTTCAGATATTCAATAATACAGCATGGACCACTTAGCAAACATGCACGCCCTTGAACGTACGCTTAGATGAGCCTGAAAACCTGATTTTGCTGTATTTTTTTCCCTCTGTCCCAATAGTTAGAGTACAAAAGCCTAAGAAGATAGATCAGATGAAGAGGAGGATGCTGAAAGTGAAGAGCTCAATAGAAAAAGAAATGGAAGCTGTTGGAGGAAGGGAAAGGGCTGATACCAATTTCCCCCAAAAGGTCTTCCCTTTGGCACCACCGCGTCTCCGCGGGCCATGTGCTGGGGTAAGCTGACTGATAGAAGCAGACACATGCTCTGCTCTGGCTGAAGGAAAAGCAAGGAACAGGAAAGGTTTGTCTCCTCCGATTACCTGAGAAACTGTATTGAGTAATGTTCATTTTCAGAGCAGACTGCCGGACCCAGGTTTAAAAATAATCCGCAGAGAGGTTAAACATCCTGACTGCAGGCAATGAGCATTTTCCTTGCCTGGTCTTCTGACATTTCGGTTCTTTTCCACAAAGCAGAACAGTTTCAACAGCAGAGGAGTGAGATTACTACTAACACCTCTATAGACCTATTAAATTGTTTATTAGGACGTGTGCTGGAAAGGAGATATTCGAATTTTCTTAGACAAGTAAACTTTTGTAAATACGGAGTTTCGTAAACGGGAGACCTGTTATATTGTTATACCTGTTATATATGCCTATATGTGTATGTGTATATACATATATACACACACCTGTGAAACTGTTTATTAGGATGTGCACTGGGAGGGAGGTATATGAATCTTCTCAGGCAGATAAACTTTGGTAAAAACTGCATTTTGTAAATGGGAGACATGAACTTGGCTGTTGTTTAAATGGAAACAGCCACTTTCTTTTGTGTTTTTGTGCTCAGAAACACCTGGTTCATACTGGGAACCCCTCAGGCTGTGGCAGGGGTAGGGGAGGGTCAGGCCTCCTGCTCTTAGCACCCACTAATTAAAAACTCCCAGCTCCTCACATTAATAAAGGAGGTTCTCACAAAATGCCCACTATGTTTTAGGAATTTTCTTTAAGTTTTAAGAAAACAGAGGTCCGGTGGTGCGTGCTGTGGCAGAGGGCTGAGGGGACAGCAGGGCCCAGCAGCAGGCCTGGACTGCGGCCCACAGGTCGGGGGCAGCTCTCCAGCCCTGCAGCCTCACTGGTTTTTTATTTCCCTTCTTCTAAGGACGTGCGATTTGCCATTTGTTTGCTGTGTGCGATGGAAAGGCAGGCAGCAGAGGCCGGCAGGGACTTTGCCGTTGGTGTAAGCCGCCATGGCACCTGTTTGCATGCATGCCTGTTTTGGGTTACTCCGTGGGGTGTCAGAGAGGAACCACCCCTCGCCCAGCAGCCCTGGCCTTGGTCTTCAGAACCCAGATGTGAGTGCAGGGACAGGAGGGGTTATGTGCACTCCAGCAGAAAAATAAAAGCCCCTTTCTGCTGTAACCAGCCATCCCAGAACCCAGCGCTGCCTGAGGAGCACTGCACATGGAGCCACTTCTTACAACGCCTACCAGCACCCTGCAGCTCAACCCTCCGTGTTACCTCCTGTCTTCCCAGCAATCACCTGCAGCTCAAGGTATATGCCCGAGCAGTGCCCCCAGGCTTCATTATCAAATAAAAAAGGAGCTAGTTTTATTTTAGTTTCAAAAAGGGGAAAAAAAAAAAAATCCAAACCCTTCCATAGCTTGCTCTCTTGCAGACAAAACTTCCTTAAGGGATGTGGAAACTTGAGACAGGTAGAGTTCTTGAACCTTCATTTTTCCTTTGGCTTCAGAAGATAAGGGCAGTAGCAGCAAGGCACCTAACAGTGTAATTGCACAAAGATGTGTTTTATAATCATTTGCAACAGCAGGTTGAGATCTTTGTGGGGAAAGGGAGGATTAACCAACTCCCTGAGAAGAGACCCCTGCTTTATCCCACCAAGCTGGTGCAGCTGTCAATTAAGGGCAAAAAGAAAGTTCATGCCTATTAAAAGTTAGAGAAGAGGGTGGGTAGCGGTGGGGGTTTGGTTTCTTAAGTACTTGATTGTTTTCATTTGCAGTTTGAGGTGTCCCTGAAAGGAAGGTGGTTTTGGTTCTGCTGCTGAGAAGGGGAGTGCTGATGGGTGAGTACCTTGTCTGGGGTTTTGTTTGACCTTTGGGGAGCTGTTTTAAGATGGCTTTTGGCTTTGGACAAGTAGACCTGCATGTTGTTAAATGGGAGGCTGTATGATGTTTTGTATTCTTGCCTGCTTTTCATGTGCTGCTCTCAGAGTAATTGGGTAACAATTCTGATTCCCCTGAGGTTAAAAACTATGACATTCTCCTTTATAAGGTAATGAGAGAAAATGTAGCCACAGGAAGCAGCATCCTGGTTATTTCCTTTTGGGGTTAATGACCCTGAAGACAATAAATGGAAAGGCAAGGCAGGCAGGAATTAAAATTGTATAAGCAATGAACCCTTGGGTTACTTCTACCTCTGGATACATGCCTTCCCTGGAACTGCCGCCTTACATATCATCCCTAATATTTTCAGTATATCCTCCAAGTTTTGTCAGTAGTATATCCACAAACACAAAATGACACAATTATGTTGATTCTGCACTGCCTTGTACCCTCGGTACATTTAAGCTAACTGGAGTAAGTTGTTCTTTATTTCTGACTTCTGTGGCTAGTTGGTAGTACTTGATTCAGCTGACTCAGGTATAGAAGACTATAGGAAGCACCTACTGAACAAATGGGATGCTTGCTAAAGAGCATTCAGTTTGAATCACAACACACATTGAAAATAATTTTATGTGTGTGGTTCTCTTGGATGTGGATTTCTATGGACTTAAAAGGGTGCTGCAGACCTTGAGGTTTTGTTTGTATTTAGCAGCTGCTTGCTCTCTGCCTTGGCCTGCTTGGTGTAAGAAAGGGGGGCCATGGCACTTTGTTAATTTTGCTACAAGAATTGCACCCTTGCTTTCTGATATCGTATTATTTCTTTTCCTGTGATGTCTGGGCATGAGTGGTATTGTGAAGCAGGAATTATTAGAAGGGATTGCACCTTTGCATCTAGGAGAGCTCAGAGGCTCTTCTGATTTTTTAATGAAATGATGATCCAAGAAGACAGGTCCCTGTTGCTCTGAAATGGTGAGCTTGTTTTGCAGCCTCTGGTGAGTAAAAGAGTTGTCAATAGAGCTGAGCCTGTAGCAGTTCACCCAGAGCATTCAGCTAGATCGTGTCTGTCATGATGGGTCATGGTGGACAAGTCATCTCTGAGGTTGTCAGCAGAAGCTGCCCCAGCATGAGGTTTGTACACAAGGGCCGAGCAGCCTTTCTGCGTCCCAGAGTAAGCTGCTATCTGTTCACTCCAAATTGGGTCTAGATTTGCTCAAAAGTCAGTGAAAAAATCTGTCCTTTTTATGCCACTAAATCAAGTTATAATTTGCAAATAAACCTGATGGCAGCTGAATTTTATCTTGTTTAATATTCGATTTCATCTAAACTTCAAGATTCTGGTTGCTACACCATTCATTTTTGAAAGAACCATCAAATACCTCTTGCAAGTAATTCAACAGAGCATAGCCACATGTGAAAAGATCTCAGCAGACATATTTAACCTTGTGAATCAGTTTCATTTCCTACATGTTTAGTGCTTTATGAAAATTCATGTTTTTATCTGCATCTTGCAAATTCTTCATTGTATTGAGGTTTTTCATTGAAAAAAGTTCAAAAAAACTTGACTGATATTCTAATGAGTTCTTCTTCTGAATGCTGATCAGCTCAGCGTTAATGGGCAGACATTCCTTGTAGCTGCTGTTTAACTTGAATGCTGTCAAAATAATAGTGGTTGCTAGTCATGCACCTCCAATTTACTCTCGTTAATGGTGCTTTGGTTGTTTCTGAAATCATCCTTCAAAGATGATTTTAAGTGACATCTGTGTAGGCCTAAAGACCTGAATTGCCTTTTAAATCATATCCACTTGTGCCCAGGGATTTAATTAAAAATATTTTGAAATACAGAAAAAGGAAAAAAAAAAAAAAAAAAGCTTTGGAAGATTTAGAAATAAGATTTCCCCCCCACCCCCATTCAGCAGCCATGCTCAGAGAGACAGGGGACTGTTCATAAATATGCTGTAATTGCCTTAATGAAGTACATAATCACATGGTATTGGAAAAATAGGATAGAGGTGATGTGTAATGGGATGAAAGTGTCTCTGCTAGTTCTAATTACAAGCTACAATTTCAAGGCTCTTGTATCTGTCTTGAAACTTCTGAATTTTGGATGTAAAGCAGACATTTCATACCTCTGGGTTTTACTTTTTAATAAAACACACAAGCATCTTGGCAGGATTTGCTCCATTTAAATGACATAAAACTCCATTGCCAGACCGGTGTGTGTGTGTGTGTGGGGGGGTGCATGGTACTTAGCTGCTGGCTGGGGTTAAAGCATGATAGTCCTAAGGAAAAATAAGAGAAGGGTAGTCGTGGTTAGGAAATTAAAGCAACCCAGGCCTTTGCTGTCCTCTAAATTCAGGCAAAGCATTGACCAGAGTGGAGTACTTTGCAGGCTATTTGAAAGGAAAACAAAAGGAGTAAAGATGCAGAACTGTTCTCTTAGTTAATACCTATACCCTTAAAACTGCAAGGGCTGCGAATTCCTGTATGTATGTGACTGTACAAACGATGTTGTGCTAGTGGTAAAGCTCAGACCGAATCCTTTCTCCTGCACTTGTCCTGAATTGCTGGGAATTTGCATGATTAAGGAGGGGGGGGGAAGTTCTTAAGCTATTGTTGCTAGGGAAACTGCCACCTTCATACTTGCCTGGTGAGAACAACTGTCTCTCTTTGTATCTAAGCAAAGGAAATCTGGGAGTAACTCTTAGTAGTGGCAAGGTCGCATGTATTGTGAGAACCGTGTGGGATTAATGGCGATGTTTGCCTGAAGGGAGTTTGCCTGCTGCAATATGTTGGGGTGGAGGGATGCATTTTCCTGGCAGTGGACTGAGCGGGCTTTGTTTTTCTAAGATTTATTTTTAAACTCACAGACACTGTAGAGGAGTGTTCACCTGTAAAGCACGTCTTATGTCTTTTTTCTTTTCTGCCCTCCCGCGCCTCGCCCCCTTGAATAACGGTATTCAGTATAAGCCGGCCCAAAGAAAATTATGGCACTCCCCTGCTTATTTTATAGCTCCCATCGCATTGGTTTGGAAATACATTAGGGCTTCAGTTGTAAGGTCCATCCAGCTTGCACTCACCTCTGATCTTTTCTCTTGCAAACCTGTCATTTTTTCTGACCCAATGTATCAACCACTCGACTTGGAGGAAGTTGCATGTTTTTATTTAGTGACTCTGGCCAGAGAAAATTCAGTACCATCTGCCATGATGGAAGTCATATGATTGTTTAATCTCTAGTTTATTCTTTCCTTCTTCCCACTGTAAATGTGACTCTTAATAAGTGAATACTTGGCAGCTTTGGATTCCTAATAATGTAGGTCTCTCAGATGTAATAATAATGATGTGATATTTATTTCAGTCATGCCCTCTGTATCTTATACTGTTGGGATGTCAGCTGTACAGCTCAGTTTTGTGCTTTATCCCTGGTCTAGTGTGTTGCCTTTTTGTTTTGAAGTTGGTGATGCTTCCCAGGCATCTACCATATACACATTTAGTTGCTCTGACAATGCAACTTTTATTCTGGGAGTGATTCTGGAGTAGCTAAACTAAAGAAACTACTCAGTTGTGTACAAACTGGAAATCTGACATAAAAGTTAGGTGCATGATTGCCTCCTGTAGTCTCCATGAAGACTGCTGTTCATTTCGGAAATATGCAGGCTGTATCATGTTGCTCAGTGCAGCTGTTCAGGTAACACTGAGAGCAGAAGCTAACATCTTATATCTGATGACAGCATGCAAGTAGGGGGACAGCTCAAATGGTCTGTTTGTCATCGGTCTTTACAGGAGACTCCCCCTCATGATGTTTTTATTGATCTTTAAGGCCCATAAAACATAACTCTTTTTGTTAGAATCAAGTGTATTTAACAAGTCTGCTAAGTCTTTTATCATAATAGCTGTGGGATATAATCATAAGGAGATCTGTAAGCAAACAAGGAATGCTGAACTGGACATTTGGGTTATAATAAGTGACCGGAATTTTTTGTGTAGGTGCAATTATATTGTGCGTCTGTCCTCTTTATTCAAATATACTGGTCCGACAAGTCACTACCAGGGCAATTCTTTCTTGTGCCACTGCCTTCCCCACAGCTAGCCTTTGACAAAAACCATCCAGTGTAATACTGTGATTTTAAAGCTTGTGGTATTTGTTCCTGTCCTGGTTTTGGCTGGGATAGAGTTAATTTTCTTCTTAGTAGCTGGTGCAGTGCAGTGTTTTGGATTTAGTATGAGAACAATGTTGATAACACACTGATGTTTTCGGTAGTTGCTAGGTAATGTTTATACTAAGTCAAGGACTTTTCAGTTAACTTCTCAGGCCCTGCTAGTGAGATGGCTAGAGTGGCACAAGAAATTGGGAGGGGATGCAGCCCTGACAGCTGACACAAACCAAAGAGATATTCTGTACCACAGGATATAAAAACTGGGAGGAAGTTGGCTGGGGCTGGCCGATCACTGCTCGGGGACTGGCTGGGCATTGGTCTGTGGGGGCAAGCAATTAGATTGTGCATCACTTGTTTTTTCCCTTTTGGGTTTTACTGCTCTTTCTGCGCTCGCTCTCTCCTTCTTATTACAATTGTTGTTATTATATTTTAATTATTAAGTTCTTATCTCAACCTACAAGTTTCACCTTCTTCCCAAATCTCCTCCCATCCCTTGGGGCTGGGGGAGAGGTGTGTGAATAGGAGGCTGCATGGTATTTAGTTGCTGGCTGGGGTTAAAACATGATAGTTTTGAAAGATTTTAATTTGGATTGTGCTACTGCCCAGTTAAAAATGCTAGCAGTTTGTCCTGTCAGACTTCCATTATTGCTCTGGAAATCCTTCAGATGAGGCTGTGGGCCAGAGCTCTGAGAAAAGCTGTAGGAGCCAGCTGTACTGAGAACATCCAGTTGAGCATCTGGGCTATGGTGGCTGCTGTGAGGCGACAAAATTGGCCTGGTGGGGAGCTGATCTCTTTATTTTTATATATGGATAAGAACACAGTAGGGGGCAGATGCAGGAAAATGGGCCATAGCAAAGTGGCAGGAACCAAACCTTTTGTGTGGCATTAAGGACCTGAAGTGCTTCCATATAGTCACGCAAGTGCAATCATTAAGAAGTGCGGGCAAAAACTGAAGGGAAAAAGCTAAAGTTATGAATCGGTTGAAGCCTGTGTTCTGCCTTGAACATTACATTTGCCTCACTGTGCTCTATGGCAGGCAAATAATGGGTATATCTTCGCTATGTTTTCAGAAGCAGACAAGATAAATTTGAAATAAGCAAGAAAATACTTTCTATATTTATATGTCACTTCTGGGGGTTTATTGGTACTCATCCTTCATCCTCTGAGAAAGTAATGTTTTCTTTGGAAACTTGTAAGTATTTTAATAGCGTACTGAACTGGATCCACTGCAGAGGGTGCCCATTTCCTCTGGGAAAGACTTGCCTGCTTCAGCATCCCATTTCATGTTCTTTCTGTAACAAAGAAAAATTGGTTTAAAACTTTAGTGAATGTAGACATGATAGTTGAACTGTCTTAGCTTCAATTTCTTAACTTTCTAGGTGCTTCTTTGCAAAGCTGTGTATTATCTTGGTTAAGTTTTCTTTCCTACCCCTTCACTTGGGTTTTTTTGAGGTTGAGGCACTTTGTATCAGGTTCTTACTGGATAGATCACAACTAGGAACAGCTAGACAAAGTCTAAGCAAAGCTTGTCAGGAAGCTTATGAAATTCTTCGATCTTGTTGTGTAAAAGTTAAAAAAGATAAAAAATTTAAAAAAATCAACAAACCAACCAACCAAAAAAGCCCACAACCCCTAAACCTTTCCTTCAGCCATCCTTCAGTCATCTCATTGCATATCCCTTTCTGTGTCATAGCATCCACTAGCGGATGTAGCCTGTAAAAACTTCTTCTCCACTATTTGAAAAAGGAGTATGAAGGAAAGAGGCAAACCATTTTTCTTTGTAGTCTCATTGCATTTCCAAGATGATAGATGCTTTTTTTTTTTTTTTTTTTCTCCTCGCTAATGGTCCTGTGTAGTAGAACTCTCAAGATTTTGTTTTTCAGGCACTAACTATTGGTTTAACAGAAGTCCTTACAGGGTATTATATTCCTGTAAAAATGTATATTTTTACCCATATCTATATAACAACAATAATTTTTTAAAAGTTTGGATGTTCATCTTATCAGAGAATTGCTTGAAATAAAAAGAATAAAAGATTCAAGCTTAAGATACAGAACACTTTTTGTAGAATATGGCACAAAGAAAGATATTAATGTTTGAAGTGATTTTAGCTTTCCTGCACTCTTTGTGTGTCTTTAGCATTCTCTACTCTCTCTAATCTCCACTGTACCACTCAGGTCTTTTAATCTTAATTCTTTGTGCTGCACTTTGAGCATCAAAAAGCACATTCGATATCCAAAAAAACCTTCACTTTCAGACATTTGCTCTTCAACAGAATAGTTTTGATACGTGGATAGAGAACAAGAATAAAGAAGTGCAAACAGTGTAAGGAAAGTCAGGAGTGAAGAGAGAAGAAAGGGGCTCTAATTAGAAAGACGATGAAGGTACAGTGACTGTATTGTAAGAAAAAGATAAAAGTCCATGTAACATACTGGAATAACACTGATTTGTTATTCTAAGAATCTCATGCAGCATCTAATGGCAAGCAGTGGTCCTGGAGCTCTCTTAGGCTCACCCAAAGAATTTCAATTCTATCTCAACTCCCACCTAAGGAAGCAAAAGACTTGAGCAAAACTATGAAAAGTGTGAATGTTGCCTTCCATGATCTGATGTGAGGCCAAGTAAAACTCTGCATCTAAACTTGGCCACAGCCCTGGTCCGTGTCAGAGCTTTGCTCTGGAATGATGGTCAGTGACTGAAGTCACCTTCGAGCTTCCTTGATCTGGCTACTTTCTAACTTAAATTTGAGTAGTTTTACATCCTTTGTTTTATGTACAGCTCCCTGTCACTGAGAGCGTCTCTCAGTATTAGGGGAACAGCTAGTCGTTGAATACCTTCCCTTGCCGTTTCTGAGGCAGACCCGTGCTGCTATGCTCTAGAGATTCTTCCTTAAAATCATGTCCTAAATCAGCTTTGTCATCGTTAAGACTGTTAGCATTTCAATAACTATACACAGTAGAGCTGTGAAAAGGTGTCTGACTGCAAGCCTCGTGTGAGGTGTGAGGCTGGGTGAGTCATATACCTGCAGACCAGGGTAATGGCTGTGTGCATCTTGCCTCACAACTGAGTGTTCAAACATAAGCACTTCTTTTGCTAATTTAATAACTGAAACACAGTGGGTAGTCTCTTTCAATATTTCTACCTTTAAGAGATGAGAAATCTCCTTGCAAATAATCTTTTATAAAAGATGGAAATAAAATTAAGAGCTTGGGAAACTTGTAGGAACCTAATTATGGTCCACAGAAAAGGTGTATCATCTGGATTATAAAGCTGATCATGTTAGTGCCACAAGAAGAAAATATTAATTGAGGGAACTATAGTTTTTAATTGTACTTTTTATCACCCAGAAGAGTCATTAAAGAAGCCTTACAAAAGTCATAAAAACTGTAAAAGCCATTTCAGGAGTTTTCACTTCTTAAAATTGAAAAGGAAGCAAGACATGATGGGGAAAAAAGCTTGTGAAGCTTTCTCTTTTTTTTTTCTGAGCTTGTTATCTGCAGGTGGATGTTTTACTGGGTACATTTAACTTTTAATTCTTAATCTATATTCAAACCTAAGTGTAATACAAAGGGGAAAAGAGGAGAGTAATGGAAGATATTTCTTCTGAAAAAAATGCCACTAAGTATGGTGGGATTTTTTTCCCTCCTCACCTGGAGTGAGAATTTGTCCATAAACCAAAGGAGCTTCTAAACCTTTGTATTAAATTTGATGCCAGATTTTTCCTTGCCAGGAAAAATAATGGTACTAGGAAGGTATTGTAATAACACACACATACATCAGAGAAATAGCGTAGGAAGCAAAAAGAGCAGAAGAGCTTTTCCTCCTCCAGGAACAAAGAATGAACCTAAATTAAGAAACTACTAAAAAAAGGGCCAGTCAGTTGATTCTCAGAGTCAGGGCGTTCCCTTGAGAGGGATTTCTTAGAGCAGGAAGGTTAGAACACCAGATGCAGAATGTGAGTGAGTCACAGCAGGAGAGACAAACATTACTTCAGAAGGTGTTTGATCATGGTGGCTGCTCGTCTAGCATAAAATGCTGAGTGCCTACAACTCCTGGTGAGTTCAGTGGCAGCTGAAGGTACTTGGTGAGGCTTTCCAAAAATGCTAAGCATCATTCAAGGTGAGCAGCATGTTTTTAATAGGCTTTGGATTAGACTGAAAGCATTAGGTGAGATGCTAAGAGCCTTTACTTTGAAAAGGTCATATATGGAGTCGAGTGCTTTTTAACGTGTGACACTTGGTGGTATGTGCATGTTTGAACACCTTAATGTCAGGCCCTAAAAGAACACTGCGTGCTCTTCTCAAGTGTAACAAATGGATGATATGCAATCAAGAACAGTCTTTCTGTTATATGTAGCAAGACTGTTAAAGTGCATGGTGTGGGTTTTGTAATGAAGTTATGCCCAGTGGTATCCTCAGACGTTTGAATACAGTAAGGTCAGGATATTACACAGAATGAAATTATTCTGTAAAGTCAGCCAGGAGTTTAGAAAGGGGACAACACTACTGTAATATGCAAAACTTTTGTAGATGACAATTCAATTAGCCAGAGCCTTTCACAATTTGTCAAGGCTTGAAATCAACCCATATCTTTTAAGTTCTCAGACTTCATGCATTTTTAGGTAGCTCTACTAACAGTGGCTAGCAATAGTGAGAACTGGGGTGCAGGTGGTGGAGTTTTGTATTTTTAACTGTAATGGTAATGATTTTGTGCAAATACCTCACACAATGTAAATAAATTTTACAGAATTATCTAGCGGAAGACAAGCATGTAAATATTCAGAAATCTGAGAAAGACTGTGGTCCTACCATTTATGAAGATGCCTCAAGGGGAATACCAACTTCTATATTAATCCACTGAAAGCCCCTAGGTGTTTTCAGATATTAACAAAACTTTCTGAGCAACAGGGCACGGTTTATATGTTAATAAAAACAAGGACTAAGTGAAAATTCCTTTAATATTTTTACCTGCTGATCATCAAAATATGACACTGCAGGAAAGATTATCCTGCTGAAACCTTCAACCTGTTCTATGAACAAGAACGATCATACTGTTTTCTAGCTTCTAACAGTCTCCATTCCTTCACATTTTTGCTTTTGTTTACAGAACAAAAAGAAAATTGCAAGTTGATTCATAAAAGGCTGGTTTTTCTGTCCATGAACAGCCTTGTTTTAATTGACTGCAGTGGGATTCCTCTTAGTACCAGAGAAGGCTTTGTGTGTGCAAAGGAAATGATTCAAGAAGGAAGAAAGTTATTCTTTGCATACTTGACTATATGTGGTGTTGCAGTACTTTCCTCTGTCAACAGCTGCTAAAAAATACTTTAAGAAGAAATATTTTAATTGAGTATCCATTGGTACCACTTTAGCATGTTAACTCTAGCGGTGGTAAATATAAAGATACGTAGGGGAGTATGGATTGAGCCTTTCCCTCGCTGTATGAACTTCCACAATATAATGTCCAGCATTAAAATTTATGAGAAATAAAAAAGATAGAGTACTTCAATTCTGATTTGCACCAGTATTTGAATAATACCCATGGTATGCTAGGTAGTGGTTTTATGTTTCTATTTATAGTGATACAGAGAGATCCCACAGGATTTTCTAGAAATATTCTCGAACATTGATTCTCTGTAACTAATATTAGCTGTTTATAGATGGTCCCAAATATACATTATACCTATTTTTTTTTTTTATATTGCTTTTACTACCCAGACAGTCCTCTTTCCTCTCTATGTTCAGTATTCCATGTGCCTGAAACAAAGCTAGCTGGCAGAAAATAGTACCAAAAGTTTGTTCTTTCTGCGTAGAAAAGGCAAAGGGCCACATATTTCAAAGGAAGCTTCCCTACTTCTCAGACTGGGAGTATGTAGGAGGTATCTGAAACTGTAGCTCAAGGCAATGAGTAGCATGATTTTGCTCTACGTGCAGTCCCTTCTGAGTGTCAGAATGTGGACTCTAAGACATATTTTCATTGTGGGCTCTCAAATATGCAAAATAACCATGTTATGGAGCAAAATAATGATGAAGCTGAATTTCATTTACTGACACATAAAACCTTCTTAGCTGTCTAAGCTGGCTATAGTGAAATGGTTGTCATTGTGTTATATAGCTATATACATACACCTATAGGATACCCAGATCTGAGTTTCAGAAAACAGTATTCAGAGTAGGCAAGTACCCACTTGCGAACTGTAGTCCAGAGTGTGAATTAAGCATATATTGAAAGCTGAACCTACTAAGGGTTGGTCAAGAAGTAAACCTTACTTATGGTCTACAAGACGCTAATTGACACTTTTTTTTGGCCCCCCCACCCCCCCAACCCACCCACCCCCCGCCCCATCCATAGGCCCCACAAAACAGTTACCTAAGATATTTTGTGGCTCTAAGTATATCTTGTTGGTGAAGTATTTAGGAGTTTCCAAAACTTGGCCTGTGGGGCTGCTTGTGACTAGCAACACTTTTGTATGTTGCTAACAAAGGAATCTTTCTTACTCTGCTGTGAATATAAATGGTATTATGTTGCAGATGAATTGTATCTAACCCAGTCAGTGTAGTCCCCAGTGAATTAAATTGAATACGTTTATTGTGAACCTGAAGCTGTCAGGTAAGTGGGTGTTCTTTAAAAGTAATGAGTGCCTTTGTCTTCTGCGCTGTGTACTTTGTGCCTGCCTTGAGAAGGCATTTCCCTAATGCTGAAAAATGCCCCACGTGTGAGGGCCTACATTATTGTCATAAGCCTTGAAGACCCTTCATTTCTACTCCTGATTAAACAGAAGGAAAAAAACATTGCACAATCTATGTCATAAGTACAGACAAGTTTAAGATGTTTTGGAACAATGTAAATATTTGCAGCTCGCTGACATCTTGTTTTACCAGACTTACCCAAGCTGGTTTTGAGGATGGTTATCACTGTTCTAGAGAAGTACTATATTTCTACACAATGAGCTTAAATATCTGAATCAGTTTTCTGATGTTTTAGTTGGGGATGTAGGATACTTTCTTTGCACATTTAATAAGAATCTGCAAATCTGTATCAAGAACCTGTATTCAGATACTTGCATTTCTTTGGGAACACGTAATAAAAGCTGGTGGCTTTTTCAATAACTTGACCAGATGCATTACACTCATATGAAGTCTGTTTTCCCCAGCTATGAGCTTGCTATGAGGTGGTTTATATTTAGCTGATGGTAGAATATTTGTTCTTAAGGGTGTTTTCTTCCCACCCTCCTTATTGTGTAGGCTCGTGGTACAAGATTGAACACGACTGTTTTATAGTGGTTTAACAAGTTACAGCTTGCCAGCTGAGCTTCTATCCCTGATTTTGCAAGTGCTGTTAGCTCTACCTCAGTGAGCAATAAAATGCGTTCACCTAAGCCATCCATGGCAATGCCAAAGTTAATGTATTTCACCTCACCCTTGCAATGGGCAAGTACTGGCTATGCTATTAGCAAAGGCAGCTCAGCAGGCAGAGGAGAATTGTGTTGAATCCTGTGCCTTTACCTTGAGTTTGATGGGCTGTAGTTGCTTGAATTTGGGGGGAAAAAGTGTTTTCTCTTTGGAAATCAGCATTTTTGGCTTTTAATTCTGAAACTGGAGTGACGAGAAATCCAGATGCAGTTGCTGTAAGAATGTAGGCAGCTGGCATCTGGGCTCTGACACCAACAACTATGTTCCATATGGCCCAGTTTTAACACCAGAGAATTTTAACAAGTGAAAAGGACAAACAGTCCATCAAGCTTAAGTACTGTTCATTTCTTATTTTTTAAGGAAAACAATTTGTGCAAGGTTAAGACACATTCTTTGTGGTGACTTCTCTTCAGGAACACTTCTTCTAGCCTGAATCAGGGAAGACACATGGGTATGATTTTCTTTGCAAAAGTGCTGCTGGAATAACAAGTTTGGATGTATCTTGAAGGCTTCTCTGTTTTGTAATAGAATGGACATATTAACACCACAGCTGAAATGCACTGGAGGCTGACTGGGGCTATTGCGGCCTGAGATACTAGCAGAGGCCAAACACCATGGTAAGGAGTTTGCTGCTAACACTGCCTAAGCTAGAATATTATTTTTTTTTTTAAACCTCTCAGAAGCAGGCACAGTGTACTGCAGGGTAGCCATCCTTAGTGTGGATGTTCCTTCTTACTGTAAATGCTTATGGTTGTAAATAGTTCCATTAATGAGCATTGCTTCGCTCCTCTGCAGATTGCAACTACCCTGAATCGGTGCTATGAGAAACAAACTGTTCTTATTACTGAATCTGAGAGGGGTCTGAGCAGCCCTGGGGGGAGAGAGGGGAGGGTGGTGGGAGTGGGGTTATACATTTTATCCTGGGTGTGGAAATCAAATGAGATTATGATATGATGTAACTTCATCAGCTCTGTTTCAGCAGGGAATTCCCAGTCAGGTGAAAAAAATCCTCCCCATCAGAGTTCAATGGATACTTCTTGCTTTGCATCCCAAGAGCAGAGTAATTAGTTGCCAAAGACCTAAAGCATCCGTCTTCTTCTACGAGTTGATAGATACATACGAGTGATACAAAAAGTTGTTTTTTCCCCCTAGTTTCAATGTCTTCCTCTTCCGGTCTTGGTCTCATTATTTTACAGCTGTGACATTGGCCTTTCAAAGCCATTTCCAGTGAAACCCCGCTATTCTTAGAGCAGTTTTATAGCTGAGCACTTTATAGGTGATGAGTTAATCAAATTGCAGATAGTCTGAGGAAAATGTGTGTCCGTAGGCAATAGCTGCATTATTCCTTTCTAAGAAAATATTTGGATAGTGAATTTTGGAGGCAGTGTAGTGAGGCCTCTGATTTCCTGAGTACCTGGTGGCCGGGGAGTAGTTGTTTTTTAAACATCAAAGACTCTAATGAAAGTTGCATTTTCTTTTTCTTGCTTAAACTGCAAAAAATCTGGGAAAGTAATGTATTTGAAATACCAAATCTCTCCAGAGGCTCTGTGGTCCATATCCCATCTTGCAAGGGTAAAATGTTTTTGAACAAGAGTGTGACTGTAACAGTTTTAGCCAGTTGATGCCTACCCCAATTCCAGCAGCTCTACTTAGAATAAACAGTACAGTAGGTGGGTTACTTCCTTCCATCCTGTATTTGAGGGTACTACATGGATGGGGAACTAGAAGGAGGTGGAAATGTGTATGACCGTGCACTTTGTATCTACAAGCTACCGTGAGAGTTTCGCTACAGTGAAATAGCAATGGCTTGTAACCATTTAAGTGGTACCAGCTTTAGGCTGGACTGCAAATAGATCCCTACAGTGACGTCCACAAAGAGCTGTGTTCTCAGATACCCGTTCATGTTGAACAAAGTTGGAAACCTTCCTATACGACGGAGACACTTTAGGATTCTTCCCATGTACCTCTGGGTACAAGCTCTGACAAAACTTGGACATTGAAGGATGAGAAAGGAGTAGTGCATAAGCTGCTTAAATACACACCAGCACCAGTTCAAATTGGGACTAAACATAGAGCATTGTCAGGAGAAGGACTGTTGCAGGGGGTGTGCATGAGCAGTGCCTGGAGGAGAGGTGAGGTGGGTGTGTGCCAGGCTTGGAGCAATTGGGCTCTGGTCTCTGTTCTAGAGTCAAAGACTTTCTTGTCTTTGAAAAGGTGTTTAAAGGAGAGAGAGGTGGGGTGTCTAGCTGCAGTACCTACTGTCAATAGCAGTTCTACGGTTTGGGAATCTGCAAAAATAAAAAAAATGTAAATTGACATCCATAAATCTGTACATAGAGACAGAAGCTGGGGTGGAGGGGGGAGTGTTTTTGTTTTACATGAAGTATGTGTAGTAAAAAGCACTATAAATACAGAACTTGGAATGAAGCAATAGCAAGAATAGAAGAAAGCATGACAACAAGTGTATGGCTTCAGTAATATTAAATTTTGCATCTCTACAGCATTCTAATAGGAGGTGCTCTGAGGATTAAGCTAAGCCGCTCTGATGGAGGCTATCCACCTTGCCCTGTCCCCAGATTTTTTTCGTAATACAGGCTGTTGGATTTTTATCTCCAGCCTTCCTTCAAGAGCTAATGTGTAACAAATAGATCACACAGAGGAGAAATGTATAGGTAAAAACCTAGGGATTGTAGTTTTTCTATCCCATTACAATAAAAATAGCAAGTGTGAAGTGACTCTCAGTAGCTTTACTGGATGTTTCTAGAACTTGCTACAAGTAATTTTCTCTCCCCTGCCCCAAAGCAAGTGTTCCGTTCTTAAAAAAAACCCAACAAAAATACCCCAAACACAACTAACAAAAACACCTAACCAAAGGAAAAACCATGAACCCCCCAAACCTAACACCGTGAAAATCCTTGTCTTTTTTGAACTTTTCTTAAGCCAAAAACCCAAATTCATTCTGGAAAATTGGAAGTAATGTTATTAAGTTTAAAAAGTCATGTCATTATGTGTGAGCTGTCACTGCTCTTCTGTTTTTCAAAAGAAACAGCTATTATTTTGGGCATTTCCTGTATTCATATAGATCTCTACTGGTACATTAAGTTAATAATGAGACACACTGTGTATGATGCAAATATCTACTAAGTTGACAGATGGAAAAAATAGTTTGGAGTTCTTAACTAGCCTCCTTCAACATCAATACCACAAAGAAAGCATTATTCTGCAGGAGAATATATTTTCTATAATTTACAATAACTGAGTAATGATGTGGTAAGGATGCAATTAGATCTAATTTGCTTATGTAAGTGAGCTGAATAAAAAAGATCAATATCCAGTCTACACCTACTGTGAAAAACAATAAGTTTAATTGACAAAAAACCTTCTGCTTCAGCTAATTACCTAAAATGACCTATTACTGATGCAAATTAAGATTATTAATAATACATGAGTATTTTAATTACATAAATCATCTTTACCTGTTAACTGGTATTCTCTCTGTAAACTTAGGGATTTAATTTTCAGGAAAATCTCATTTATCCTTGCTCTCAGAAAGTTCTAGATTGCTTTTAAATTACAAATTAAGCCATTTCTCTTGGGGTCTCAATCTAGATTGAGATGCTGTGGAAACAATAGAACATCAAAACTTACTGTTCTGACTGTCCACCTAATTATTATTCAATAAACAAAGAGGAAGAACAAATCTGATGTCATGCTGGTGCTTGGTGGGGATGACATGGATGCAGAAGTAGAGGCTAGATGCTACACAGATAATTGCTCACTATTGTCAGAGCAGACGGTGATGGGAAGGGGGACAGGACTCCTTCACAGGCAATTAGGAGCACAAAAAGTAGGTTTCTGTTGTGAATCATCTTTGAAGGAAACTCTTGCTCCCTTTTCAGTCAACAGAGCGCAGACATCTTAATTTATGATGTTTATCTATAATTAGGTTGTGCTGTACTCCCCATAGCATGGTTGAAGGTAGAGACTGCAGCTCTACGTTATTTTCTAATTTAGAGATAACTGCTAGAAATTACTTGACTGCACTGTGCCTTGATGACAAGTAGGTACAATCTTGCAGCTCCTCAGTGACAGGAGGGTAAGTATCAAGGCAATGTCATCTTTAGAGTTTTTGGTCTATCAAGTCAGTCGGGAACAAGCCTCCCAGCTTAGCTCTTCCTTCTCACTAGCAGTGAGGTATGAAATACAGAAACACCACTCCTCATCCAGAAATACTGCTTCAGGAGTGGCATTCAGGCTGCACACTGGGCTGCTGAAACTTATCCACATCCTTTTGAAAGAGTGGTGCTGCCATGGAACTGACCAAACTGTTGTGGCAGAGGTTGCCTAACCACGTCTTTCTCCTAGCTCAGCTGCTTGCCAGTTTTCTGGTGCAGAGAAAGAGCCCTCATGTCTTCTTGGATATAGAATAGCACAAGTCCCTGGTGGTGGTTACCCTGTGGAGGCAGCTGCATATTGGGGCCCTCGTCATCAGCTAAGAAAATAATCAATTGGTCATAGCAAACTTCCAGTGTCACGAGTGAAAGTTAGAGCAAACCTTAGACACAACATGTGACTGACTTGTTCCATCCATTTTCCTTTCTCAGTCTTTATTTCATGTGGACAAGAGGTAACCAGAGACCGTCATGCTGAAGGCAGTGTGAAGTAAAGGCAGTTGGGCTTTGGGGAACACTGCCTTTGCCATTAGGTAAAAGCTGTTGTTCCTCACAGTCTTCTCCCTTGTGTTTTTAGTGCTTACAGCACAGTTCAAATTAGGAAGCACTGAAGTTCTGAGGGGCAGGGTAAGTGATGATTTAACCTTTTATAGGAACCATTCATCAGTCCAGTGAGAACTGGAAAAATTAGTGCTGCTCTAAGCCCTTCACAATCCCTACTAAATGTCACTGTTGTGAGCAATGGATGCTATAAAAGGTGTGAAGTTGGGGGCGGGAGGGGATTGATTAAATCTCTGTATAGAAATAGTGCTCTTGGTGACCCTTGAAGTTGAGACTTTCGTTGGGATATAAAGGGGTTTGGATTAAGTCCTAGTCTCTGGCTCTCACCTTACCTTCCAGTTTCATGGGCACATTCTACACGTTTCAATAAATGATGCAAATACAGGATAATGCAATCTTGTTGGTTGTTATGCAGACATACGTATGTTTCCAGAAAGCGTTCAGATCTTGACACTTACATGAGAGCAGGGATATAGCTTAAATTTTGTTACTTTTTTACAGCCCCTTCTCTCCCTAGTTCATAAGTACATGCAATCTATCCTTTGAATAAAAGACTTCATAAAACCTGTTTAACCCTTCCCAAACTACCATCATTCATTGACCCATAATATGCTACTCCACATAGAGTTCAGGACTCAAAACTCTCCCAATCCTGCAATCCAAAAGTGTGCGCTTTTTTTTTTTTTTTTTTTTACAGGTTTGAATGCAATTTAATAGATTTTTACCCAGCAGAGAAAAAAATCCTCTGCAGAACAGTTGGTATTTTCTGGCTTTCAGCACTGTATGGTAATGTAAATGTCAGGACAGCATAAGGTAATAATTATGAAATCATATTTTTCTGCTTAAAAGAACCAAAAGGTTTCTAAAAAGTAAATAAAACTTGTCTTCTATATTGTAAGCTCTCTTAACCAGTGGCTCTGTTTTCATATGTTTGTGGACAGTATATAGTGCTGTCTGAATGCAAATGGTATTTATTATAATAACAAAAGCTGTTTCCTAGTTCTCCTCTTCTAAAAGCTTACAATGTTACTACCGACACTATTTCAGCTACCTAGCAGGTCAAAAGAAACTTTGGATGCAATGTCTGGCTCATCTTCATAAGTATATACCAGATTAGTTAAATCACTCTTGATTACAGAAGATAGGCTAAGCCAGATAGTTAAGCATGCCTCTGTCTTGTAGGGGAGTGACTGTTGGTTACAGTCTTTTAGCCTTTTATTAAAGGCTAGCAGCAGTACTTCTAGCTTAATATCTTAGGAAAAAAAATTATAAACATGGTAATTCTTTTCCAATATAGTGAAATTTGTTTGTCTTATGAGACTAAGAAATACAGGTGGAAACGTGAGGTGACTTGTAAGAGGTCACAGAAATCAGGCAAATTTGGTCTTTGAGTCCTAGTTCTTGTATGTTACCTGCTAAAGTACACTGATGCGTATCATTCTCTCTGCCATAAGAATGAGGTAACCTTTGAAATTAGAGCTATCCCTGCAGAGGCATGTAGAGTCTACACTGGAGCAGAAACTAGCATCACCATTCACTAACATTTTTGTGATCACAGGTAGGTGAAAGGATCTTTACTTATATTTCTACTCCTCATTCTTCCTCCTTATCATCCAAAAATGTTATACTTAATGCAATCCTGCTCTTCTGCATAATACATCATTAGTATTCAGCGGAGACTTTGAGCATATTCCCACAAATTATACAAAGGCGTTAAGCATGAATCTTCACAATGCCCAAGTGCATTTTACAACAGCTCCAGTGACACTGTGAGCTATGTTACGTTTTTGTTCTGAAGGGGTGTTCCTCAGAGAAGAGGTAGAAAGTTATGGGCTGTCAAAAAGTCTTGATGTGTTTCTAGCTGTAAGTTTCACACTTGGAAAAACAGAGCAAGATCTTTGCAGGGAATGCCGTGACCTTGGGCTGGGATAGGGCTGTGCATGCGTATCAAGTACTCGCATGATGGTAAGACCCTCAGGTTCTGTAGATTAGCTGCCATAAGGAGATGAGCAAAATTAATGCTGGAGAAGTTTCTTACAAATTTTTACCTACCGCAACAAATGCTTAGCACATTAACTCCTGCTCAGCAAGCTGTGGTGCCATTTCAGGCGTGCTGTTTAATTCCTCCTGCTGTTTATGGTAAATAATTTTCCTATACCTGTCAGTCTCACAAATATTTACATATGTCACAGTAAATTTGAGTGATTCCCTTGACAGTCTCATGTGGAGCTGTGACCTAATGTACTACTGTGCAGGGCTGTCCCTGGGGAGACTGCATTTGCCTGATGAGTCTAAACAGAGTTGCTCAGCTTCTTTGCAGGCTCCAAACCCTGAAAACTCACAGCTTCTTGTTCCACTGGGATTGTAAAGATCTTTGTTTCTGCTTGATTTGGAGCCATGTAGCATTGTGTGGGTTAAAGCTAATGCTCTGTGGATTACTCAAAACTAAACACATGCCCAACCGATAGGGCAGAGGCATGTGTTGTGCCTTTCCAAAGTTGCCTAATAATTTGCCAACAAAATTGGAATGTACGTGCCAATAATATCTATTCTACAACCATTACTAACTGCTGTTTATTTGATTCTTCAGTATATGCATCTCCAAAACATCTTTAACTGCCTTATCCAGGGACTCTGGTGTCACTGGAAGCTAACCATAATGTACTGGTGGGGAAATGAGAAAATCTAAAGTATGTTTTCAAATTTTACTGCAGTCATGCTGTCTGTGTGTAATTGTGTTGAATCACTTGAGGAATGGGCAGTCGTGGATTGCTAGCTATTACCTGGATATGACTGGAGGAGCTGTGCCTTGAATAAGAACCACGGCTGATCATTTTTGATCATTAAAAATACGATTAAGCTCTTCACAGGTACTACATCCAAAGGCTTGTCCAAATTCTGAGCCAGGAATACCCTGATTATCTCCTAAGGACTAAATAAATTCCCTCAGAAGTTTAAAAAGTCAAAGTATTCATATGTCTTGCACTCGGAGACAGTTTCTAAAGCATGGCATTTAGGTTCAAGGCTAGGTATGGACGTCTGCAAACGCATTGGGCAGTGAAGTCTGGTCATTTGAAGCTAATGTAGCTGAAAATAGTTAGTGTCCGTTGCAACAGCAGCTGCACATCGTGTAGGACTTCACTAGCTGTGAAGTGAGCTGGGCATTATACAAAGGCAAGCCTGTGATGTTAAAGGTAACTGCAGAGAACCAGTGTCATGTACTTCACCGTATTGTGGTTAAAACATAATACTGAGTTGCCTGCAACTAGTGCCACTTCTCCTGATGACTGATTGAAAACCATTAACTTTGACTCTCTCAGCTCTTGCTCATTTTTTAATTCTACATACCACTTTTGTGTTAATTCCTGTAGGTACACTTTCAAGTTGTCTAAAGCTGTAATATAATTGGAGGAGCGGTTAACCCTGTGGTTTAAACCCCCTGAATTAATGATGTACACAAAACCACTTTAAAATGTAAAGCAACCTGAATTCAAAGGCATAAATATCTGCAGTCATTGAGGTGAAATTGTTAACAAGAAGATTTTGGTCAAGGACAGAATAAGCATCTTTCTCTTCAAACAGAGTTAAAGGTTTTCTGGAAGGAAGTATGTGTGGGGAGACAGTTTGTGGGTATGGGGAGGGTGTGGCCTTTAAATTACTCTTACAACCTGCGAAGAGTAAATTAAATTTAATGCCACTTCTTTTTGATTGGGAGCTGATGCTTGCATCTTCTTACATCTGTAAATAAGAACAGACATGTTGTTACTCGTAACAGTTTTCATTAGGGATTTCCCAAACATAACCTATGTTTGTGGGTACATAGGTCTTGAGAAAACAGTGTTTGCTGTCAAATCCAGAACTGTCAGATCTTTGTACTTCCTCCCACACCATTGAAATGGATTTTACATTCATTTAGTGTATTTTATGAACAATTATTTTTCATTTTAGTCATTAAAAAAAAAAGCAGGGGGACTGGCAAGAGTAACACTCTTATTAGTTGAAAATGTTTAAACAATGGAGAGTGTTAATATCTGAATAGTAAGTTCTGTCTGAGTTTGAAATGCTTGTAATAAATACAGTATAAGTGCTTGTTAAAAAAAAACAAACAACAAACCACCAGGTGATTGCTTTAGGAACATACTATTTATTAATAATAAAACCAGAACATTGAGGGACAGTATCCTAGTCTACATTCTTTTGCAGTAATCATTCTTGAGTCTAGGCAGACTTTCTTTCATCTGAAATGCATATGCTTTAAGAACCAAGAAAAATCCCTGGCTTTCTGGTATGTTTTGGTGATTTATTGCTCAGTCTTTTTCAGATGAAAATGCATGCTTTAGTGCTTATCATACATTTGGTAGCAGCACACTATTTTGCTTGACTGCTTAAGTTGTTTTCTAAATTCAGCCCAGTATATGTTAAAGGGGCTATATAAATGAGGATTCATCATAGCACAAGCCACCTGACTTGAACAAGTTTCAGTGGCCTCTAGATGAGATGGAGGCCAGCTCTCATTTATTCTTGTGGCTAGCTTGAACTTCACGGTTCTGCTACTGAGGTACATAAGAGCCATGTCTGCAAAAGTAGTCACCCAGCAATTTTCATTTCAGCATTTGGGAACTAATGGTCTATTTTTTTATCCCAAGAATTATCAATATTTAAAACCAAGAGCGATTATATGTACAAGCTATAGCACTGTTGTAAAATTAATGCAGGTGTCTGTACTGTTAAGTTAGAAAAAGTCAAAAGTTGGCTGCAGTGAGTCTGGGGAAGTCACACTCTGCACAGACACCCTAAAGTTTAATAAATATGCTTTGAGGATGACTGGAATGGATAGTACTAACTGTGCAGCAGAGTGGCATTTTTGGAGTAAAAACAAGTATTAGCAAAGAGCCATTAGGCACTCAGGAGATAAATGTTTGAGAGATTCTTTTCAGAGAAATCTGGTTCTGAGCCAGGGGTAACATACCACAGAGATGTATCTAGTGCTTTCAGCTGTGCATGTCACATGCTGGACCTGGGAGGGACGTTTTGTGAGCATACACTGTCTTCTGTGTCTAAGTGGTAGTTTACAGAATTGGAGAGGATGACAGGAAAATAAATTCATGATAATTCTAGTGTTAAGGTGCTTTGCAAAAATTGATGGAAAAGGGTATTCCAGTGTGGGTTTGGTTTTGGGGTTTTTTTTTTGTGGGTGGTTTGGGGGTTTTTTTTGTTTAAAGTCAAATCAACAGAGCCCTGACCTCCAGGTTTGATTGCACTGTCTCATCTTTCAGAGCAGCTATTCTTAATTTATGGTTTCAATCATCAGTGCTCTGTTATGTGAGTAGTTGGAGAAATAACTAAAACTCAGACTTGCTCACTTCAAACTTTTAATTTTAGCTAAATTCTCAGTCAGTAGAAAGTATGAACTGAATGGTACCCTGGTGCTGTGTGTCTGGTTTTCCTGACTTAGCTTCCAAGGTCAGATTTGGCCCTATAGGACTCTGGAATCTTTTGAGAATAGCTGAGAATATGTTACTAGATATTAACATGTTAAGTTGTAGTAAAAATAGTAAGATTAGATGTTAAGAAGAAATACTTTAAAGCTTCCTTTTTAATTTTCAAAATTTTGCTTGGGAAATGCAAGGTTTAAGATAGAAAGCAGTAGAAAGTGAAGGACACTGTTTCCATGGGCAGACAATCTTAATGAGTACATCCTAACACTCTTTGCAGAGATTGGTTTATGTATTACACTTTTGTTTGCCTAGCTCCATAATGCTTTTTGAAATGCTCTTCCCTATCTCTTTCCTTCTCTCCTCTTTCCATGAATGTGCTGAATTTAAATTTTGCAGACTGCAATGAGCTTTCCTTATGTATATAAGCATGCAGGTCACATCGGCCTTTTCACATTGTAGCATGTAGGGAAGGCAGTCGTTAATGAGAATTGTCAAAGTGAGAAAAGAGAACGTTGTTGTGAGCAAATTCCAGGGGCACACTGATTATAAAGGACTTAGCTCCTTTATATGTACTTGCAGGCTGGTAAATGGTGAATACAAGCTTGTAAACTTGCTACACAGGTTATTGTTTTACAGTCAGCCTTTTTGCTGTAGATAAATTGAACAACTTCCCTGTGATGTGTATATTTGTATTGTTCCACCAACATGTTTGCCTTTCTGCATGTTCAGACTGGTAACAGGCCCTTGACCAGAAGAGATGATATTAGCCTTTTATACTTGGGGTGAGTCAGGAGCACCTTGAGAGCACTTGGACTAATGCCTATTTGGGGCTAGTTTACATTACCACTGTTCATGTGCAAGCACCTGAGCTAGAGCTGCATCACAGAAAATGTTGGGAGTGTTCCAATAAATGAAATGCTGAAAATAAATGGAAAATTCAGGTTTGTTTGCCAAGTAGTTCAGTTGACAACCAAAAAAACCCAGCCTCAGATTTTCACTGTCTGTGTACTGTGTTTGTCTCTGATCTAGTGGAGGCTTTGGAAGAGTGTGCACAGACTGTAAATCTGGTACCCCTATGAAGAGACATGCATTCATTAACTTTCTCTTGTAGCTATATGCTAGCATGATCTGTTGGGCTGATTAAGGTTATGAGTATTGGTATTGTGTGTTGATAGCATTTTGATATGATTTCTGCTGGCAAGTATTTACATGAAATGAGTAATCTTGGGAGGAGAGTCCTGCATCCACCACTTGACTACAATTTTGCAATGGTAATTCATGGCTTTACAATGGTTTTCGATCAATAGCATGTGCACATGTGCAGAGGTGAGTATTTAAGATTTTTCAGAAAACTTTTTAAACAGAAGAAAGAAGAAAACTTCTGTTTGAACTCATTTCATTCCCTTTCATAATAACGACTCCTAATATTAAGGCAACATTTCTTAGCACTTGTAAAAATAAAAAATATGGTATATTTTAGGGATGTTCGTTTAGTAAAAATTGTGAAAGAATTCCTAAAGATTCACATTTCAGATTTTCATCAGAATGTTTCTTCTTCATGGTAATGTGCTTGTTTTGTGTTTTGTTTGGCTTTTTTTTTTTTTGTAAAACAAATAAAACCCCCAAATATCCCAAATGTTTTCTTTTCAGTTTTACACACAAATTGCTCAAATTCAGTGGCAATGACTGTCATAAGACAGAAAGCTTTTGGCAGCAGTTGCCAAATAAAATGCTCAAATTTGTTTTCAATGGATCCTCTTTGATGTGTATAGTTACCAGTATTTCATACTTCTATAAAACAGATCTGCTCTTTTAAAATCTAATGGTTGATGTGGCATGGGGAACATATGACTACAGTTCCCTCTGCCTAGAGGGAATTGTGCTCATACATCACAGTGTGTTTCTGGAGGACTTATGTTTTTCCTTAATTTTTATTTCTGAACTGATTTGCATGAAAACAGAATCTTTGTTCCATAGGGATTCATTGGATCCAGATGTTTGTTTTCTATGTGAAATCACAATCTCATTTGTGACATTGCATTTGGTTGTGGCAAAATGGTGATGATGACAAAGAAAGGATTATGACTTTTGCAAGGAATAAGCACCTGAAACTCACAGATTCCAAGAAAACAAAGACCTTTTTTCCATGCAGATTTATTCTGTAAAATGAAATGTTGTTAAAGGGATTGAGGCAAAGGGAACCAGAACTAAGGAAGTACTTATGGAGCATTGCCTGTAAAAAGCCTCCTTTGCTACTTGGTAGGCCCTTGCCTATACAAGGGAGCCTTCCCTATGTCCTTACCACCCGCTCAGCTTTTCCAGGCTTCCCGGTTCTAATGCTGTCCTGCAGTGGGTAGTTTGTCTTTAAAGGTGTAGACTATACAAACACCATATTGTTTTGGCCTCTGTTCAGGCTCTTTTCCAATGTCTAGCTCAGTCCTTCTGGAGTTAATCCAGATCTGGGCAAGTTTTGGGATTGGGATTAAGTCCCATTCTTGTTATTCTAGGTCTTAGGTTTCTCTGGCCAACATTTTTTAATTCAGAGGAACTGATGTATAAAATTTTCTACTAGCAACACAGGGAAGTTAGTCTTGAAATGGTTAAGAATTCAGAAATCTTTGCCTGCTATCTATATCAAGAAGCTTACAAGCAAGACCTTTAATTACTCCTCCAGCCACCTCCCTGGATAACTTACAGACATCTCCACAAATAGTGCACCACAATAAAGGGGATGCTTTCTCAGCCATTCTAGTTCTGTTTAATTTTTCTAAATATTGCCTAGCTCAGCTGGCAAGAACATTACTCCCCACCTGCCCCCGACTCCGCAACAAACAAACAAAAAACTCCCTCTTGAATTTAACAGGAAGTGAAAATTTGGCATAGATGTTTAGATGTTTATGTCCAAACAGCCCCACAGTGCACTGAGGCAAAGAGTTGGAAGAGATATCAGAGCAGCCTTCCTTAAGAAGTTTGAGTAATACAGCCTTCACTGGTATCCTTGTAGTTGGAAATCTTGCTTTGGAAACAAAAATTATACCAAATGCACTGAAGCTGTTAATTCTGTGACCTCAATCATCTTGTCCTGGCCACGATCTCCCTTCAAAAAAGGTGGTGAAGTTCAGTGTTTCATCCCAGTCTTTAACAGCCTCATTTTTAAGTAATTTTTCATGGTTATTCTTTTCTACACTCTTTCAGTATAACTAAACAACTGATCTGTCCAACTGTATGCCTGTAGGCACCAGTCTTGACTCTGGTCTCTGCCTCCTAGCTTTGACTGTAGTGTAGACCTAGATTTTTTTTTTTCTTTTTTTTTTTTTTTAATTCTAGTATCCATTGTCTGGCATGCCACAATACTTAATTTTCCTGCCACCCTTTTCAGGAACTTCCTAGCTTAGTCAAGTCCTTTGACTTCATTATCTATGTGATCCTGTATAATAGAAATATATTTGTTCATAGATTCCTTTAAGGCTTTTTTGTGAGACATAGTACCTTAGCAAAAAATAAGACTGCAGTTTCCTGAATGATTCCAACCTATACACTTTTTTCAATGCTGCAGAATCCCAGAACTAGTATAAAATGCATTTATGCGCCCTGAATTAATTTTTAGCCCCTTAAATGTGTTTGCAATAGGTGTTAGTCTAGACACAAGCCCATGTTCTGGGACCATGCTAAAAGTTTATAAAGGCGGTCTGTTTTAGTATCATTATGCAGAAGATAAATCTTGGGCTGCATGGTATAATTTGTAATAGTGGATATTTCATCTTTATTGGGTTTAATGATAGCAAATATTCTGATTGTTTTAACAAGTTTAGTGAAATGTCAAATCTAGTTAGCATCATTTATCAATAAAATTTAAATTTTTTTGCCTCCAGCTTTGGACTGGCAATTTTACGTGTGTGCATGTCTGCGTATAATATATAGAGATTCATTGTTAGCAGTAAAAGAACAGAGATTAAGGCTTTAAAATAGAAAAAAAGAAATCTCACTCCATGGAAGGCTTGAGGGAATGTTAGAAACAAGGAGTATTTGTCACTTACAAGCTAAAGCAAAGTGGTTATAAATACATTGTTCACATTAACATCACGCTTCCTTCTGGGTAGACTGTGCATAAAGGCTTTAAAATAATTGAAGTGAAGAAACTAAGTTACCAAGAACAGTAGAATTACTGAGCATAGGTAGAAAGGTAGTGTTTAGGGAGTAACCGTGTTTAGGTGGTTGTCACTGTAGAAATATGAAGAAGGTCCTACCCAAAGAGTGGTCTGATATGTAATTCAAGCTGTAGATAGATTATATTCTAAAAGCAAGGTGAATAATGAAGTGGATGAAAATGTCATCTTAATTGCATATTTTTATAAGCATAACAGCCTAGGAGGATAATTTTTTTGTACTTAACCACTTACTGCTTCATAAAAATTTGGAATAATTATGGGAAAAAAAAGGAAACAGTATAAATGTAGTTTAATATTTGAGGAGAAGGACTGGTATACTAGCAATGCTGGAAAAGTGGGTAGCACCTGAAAGGCTGGGCAGTGACTCACTGGTGGTGACTCACCTGTTTTTACTTGGTATTGTTTCCCACCCAAAAAGAACTTTGAGGTTTAGCCAGAACAGCCTTTGCTTTTTCACTTTGGGAGAAGGTGAGTTTATGACATGTGTTGAGCACGACAGCTCTGAAGCACTTTAAAGCATATAGCATGTGTCCTAAAATACATATCTGTTAAGGGAAGCAAAATGCAAATCAGGTGGGGTAAAGCCTGGCTTCCACAAGCAGTACTAGTACATCTATTCTGTACTGCCAACCGCTAAACTTGGACAAGAACAGTGTAGACAATGCCCACCAAGATGCTTTTACGTGATCATGTGTCCTGTGCTGAGAAATGAGAGTTAGGAAGTGATTGTATGGACGTTCAGCTACTGTCTCCTCCTCTCTGTTTCAGTATGTCTGTCCTTAAGAGGACAGGAGAGCTATTCTCTGTGAGGATGGACTGAAGAAATAGCCACAAGTGGGAATGGGGAGGTGATGGGAGGAAGAGCTGGCCCCTTTACATCCAAATCACCAGCATGTCATGTTTTTCAGGGACAATAATGTAGGAGAAAGCTCATAATGCGTCTTAAAGATAGCTTTACAGTGCTGAATTAACTAAAAAATAAATCTGTAAAGAAAGGAGCTAAAATATCACCCATGATGCAGAAATGTGGAAAACTGAGGTGTGTGTTTTAGGAAAGATCTAGGTATCATTTGAAACTCAGTTTCTATAGTGGTGTAACTGCTGCTCTGGGCTGCATTCATCCTACTCCAAACTGCAGCATCCATTTGGCTCCAATCCAGTTGAACCAATCAATCCAATCCAATTGAACCAATCAATTTCAAGGCATCCTCAGCCTTTCACAACTTACAACACAAAAGTAAGTCTGACTCTTTTAATCTTGAATCAGGTCCAAAATGATTAACATTTATTACGTATCCACTTAATGGCTAGTGGCTATCCAGTCAAAGGAGATTTATATCTCCTTACAACAGCTTAATGTGTACTTATGCTCCCCCAGGGTCCCTTGTCCAGCTGAATGGCCAAAATGAACATGGTCAGTACACTCTTACAGCAAACTATAGACCCAATGGCTACTTGCACATTTTTATCTGATATATCTTGTCAAGGATAATGCCAATGCCAAACTGAGCTGTAACAGCAAATCTCATGCAGGGTCTTGCCTGCAAGAAACTCTGTTTTCAGAGATTGTCCTGAGCTGTCAGAACTGGTAGTTTTGCTGTGCAGAGGATTGTGTGACACTGTGTTAGCACTTGGGTACAAAATGAAGCATATCTCTGTCAAAAAAAAAAAAAAAAATGGCTTAGAGGGATTACTGAACAGCACACTTGCTGTTCTCATTTAGAGTTAGGAAATGTTTAGCATGGTGCATGTGACCTTCGGGTATCCTTGTGTGAAGCTGAGATTCAGAGGCACTGAGCATCTGACCTAAAGAATGTTATTGGCATTAAGTGTACAGTTTGTGTAACTTTTTATTTTACGCCGAGTATAATTTTACTATGTTCTTGAGTGTAAGTACAGACAACCCTACTGAGGTAATAGCTAAGCATCACAGCTACATAGCGTGGCAAATAATGCTGTTAAAATGAGCATACTTAAAGAAATCAGCTGGAGCCAACATTTTCTTAAAGATGCCTGTTCTGAAAGTCCACAGTATTTGCTTATTTTTACACTCCTTATGATGAGGGAATAATCCCTATTTATGATGGAAATGTTCTCATATCAAAGCCTTTAACTTCTTCATGGGTATGTAGCCACTCTATCCTGGAAAAAGATCCAGAAAAAAATCCCTAACAGTAAAATATGTTTGACAAAACCAGTTGACCCCGGTTTTGTCTATTGCTCAGAAGCCAGGTAAGTAATCTGCTACTTAATGTGGACAAGCAACTACATGCACTTCATTTTTTCTCTTGTCTTTGGCTTGTGCTTTGAGAGTAGGAAACGGTGAATCTATTTCTTCCACAGTCTATGTAAAGGAGCTGTGTATCATGGGGAATGATTTTTAATTTGTTTCCTTGCCCTGATTCACCTGTCTCAGCAGATGAGGTCATTGCTCTTGCATTTAGATTGTTATCCAGAAATGCTTATCTGGTCCTTGCATGTACTCCTGCATGAAGTTGCATAGTAAAAAGTCTTAAGGCTTGCAGAAGTAATCTGTTAAATCAGATCTTGTCTGTAGTCAAGCTTCCTCTTGTAGGATCATTTGAATTCCAGGCCTTTTTAATTAGCGCAGTCTAATCAGCAGTTCTCCAACAGCTTCCTGGCTCCCTTTGATTTGTTTCTCTGTTGTCCCACAAAGACAAGTGCCTTGAATTTTGCAGCAGTCAGGGAGAGCTGTAGCAGTTTTACCTGAGACTTTGTTCTGGGAAGTAAACAGGCTCCCAAAAGCATCTACTCCTGTGCTGCCTGTAGCAGAGCTATTTTGATGTGAAGCATAAATGACATAAAGTTGTATTAAAAAAGACAGTAGCTGTCCTGATTTCAAATGTAAGTAAATGTGTTGAGCCTCAGTGCTCAGAAAGAAAATAGTGTACTTTCTGCCCATAATCAGCATGTTTCCAGGAGACTAGCAAATGTTTTATGATATTATTCACAACCGTTGCACCATCAGGAGCAGTCCAGCATTTCAGCTTAATTGAGCCACTGCTATGACATAGCCAAGCTTTTCAAGTGGTAAAATTGTAATTCTAGAGAGTGGTTTTCTGGCACTTTCTATTGGATAGCTGCTTTCAAAATATTAAGCCTTCCAAATACATCTGTGAGGAAGATTTTCTTGGGGAAACTTTCGATGCATGGTCCCTGTGCCAAGCTCCTGGCTCCTTGGGAGAGAGAACAGCATGTATCATGTCTTGAAAGGGTGCATTCTAATCCCGTTTCCTTGCTATCTACTGTAAAGCCACCTCTTCTCTTCAAGGTAGGGATGGGTTGTGCACCAGGAGCTCAGAGACAGGGTGGTACCCATGCTATTTCAGGCACAAGCCCTGTGATTGCTGTAGCCTACAGGGCAGAGCAGAAAACTTGCCACGTGCTCGCTTTTCTCTCCTATAATAGAGCCTTGAGCAGCCAGTTATGGAGTGTGGCATTTTTCTGAACCTTAATGCTAATAATGCACATATAAGCAGAAAGTCTAACAATTGAGATAGAACAGCACAGAGCCGGCAGCGATGTTGGAGCTGCAGTTAATTATAGATTTGTAACAGCTCCTACAAAAGGTGTGTTCAACCAAAGGTCACAATTTAAAGCTATCAGGAGTTGATTCTGCAGAATCTATACCTCAAATGTAGCTTTCGGGGAGAGGCAGAGTGGCTCAAGTGCCTGTTTGCATCAAATAATATAGAACAAAAATTAAAACGAAAGGTCTACCATCCCCTTTTGCAGCACTGAGCCAAAAGAGCAGTGTTTAGATAGCATGCAGGCTGGAAGACTGCAGAGGCAAAATAATGAAAATGGGGGAAAGGAGCAGCATGTCCTTTTGTTTTATCTGTTCTTGTTGGAGAACAAAACTATTGTGCAAGTTTTGATTTCCAGGGGTGCTGTGGAAACCACATGAAACGAAACTCATTTTACCCAAGTTCCTCAGAGCATAGGTACTATGAAGGCGTATATTTAAATCAGCTGTCTGCTTCTTTTCTCCCACTTGGCAGAAACCACTGTCTTCTGGTTTAAAAAAATATGCCTTCTTTTGTTGTTTTGGTTTGGATTTTTATGTTTTTTGTGGTTTTCTTTTTTTGTTGTTGTTTGTTTGTTGTCCCTGCCCCCCATCTTTACCTTCAGCAGTTGTGTGCTATGATGCTCTGTTGCAGTGAAAAGCTCTGGGACATCACCTGATGCGCACTATTCATGGTGCTGTATCAATGCAAATCATTGCTGGCTTTCTTTGCCTTTCATGCTAGACAGTCTGGCATTATAATTGCTTGGTTCTAATATTTCCTGTCCCAAGGCTATCAATTTGTTTTCAATTTCTCCACCTGTTGGGTTGGCTCAGGTATCCCACAGGGTTCTGTCCTAGGCATCCACTACTTAAGTTAATTTATTATGCTCCCAGCTCTGGAACATAGGCACCCTGAAGCATTTTTACAAACAGGATTGTACTGCAGGGTTGTTTTTGTTTTCCAGAGATTTTGGCAGGAATGTAGTTGAATTTTCTTCTTTGTCTTCTCCATGTAAGCCATGTTGTGAAGCTAGTTGCTATTGTAGTGCATAAACCTAAATTCTCTGACCAATTTTCTGGTCAATAGTGTGATGTGTCCGTTCATTGACACAGTGCATGCTGAGCAAATGGAGAGGGTGGGGAAGAACACCTGAAGAAAAAGGTCTTTGCAGGTGACTGTTTCCACATAATTCATCTGCCTTTTCTGTGGTTAACCTTGAAAATTACTTTGTAAGATGATGGAAAGAGGCCAAATTTTGCTTTCTGCAGCATGGATTTCAAGAGGCAGAACTTAGCCCAGGGGGAGGCACTGGAAAATAAGCTGAAATAGCATGGCTAAAGAGAGTAGGAGAAAAAATGGTCTGTCCTCTTAGCCAAAGCTCATGACCTGTTGCTGTACTTAGAGACTGGAATAAGAATATTAGCAAAAGTAGCATTGAATGACTTCTGTGCTAGGTGTTTGAGGCTTTTGGGGAAGGTATCTGTAAATTAGTGTCCTGAAGGCTGATATAACAGGTTATTGGCTGGAAAAGGCCTAACAACTGGAAATATATAAATTACTGAGGCATGAAAACCACAGACCTTTCTTTCTACCGTGTCCTATGTGCTGGCTGAGGCATGTTTACATTCTATAGGATGTAATGTGCCTTGTGTAAGGGTAGTCTTCAGGTAGCATTTACTGCGAGAGCAGCAGAAGCGATTGCTATTACCACCTGAACAATTTAAAACATTGAGATCAGGGTCCCAAAACTTTCTTCTAAGCTCTGTGTAAGTACTTGATTGCTCATATTGGCCATCTAAGGAGAAAGGTTGCTCCTTCTGTGTTTAACAACTGGACATAGGTGTGAACTGAAGAGAGGCTGTAGGGCAGCATGGATTAAGCCTTTAACCACCTTGTTGTGAGTGTAGATAAGCACAGCAGAGAGCTATCCTCCATGGGCAGGAGGATGTATCTAGCATACAGTATCCTTTTTGGTCTCTTCAGGTAAGATTCATGTATAAGCAGGAAAATCTGTGTTTATATTGAAAGCAGGGAGAAAAAAATAAACCCACTCTTTTCAGAATCTGCTCCATGGTCTCTTGATAAGAACATTAAGAAAATAACTTCTATATAAGGCAAATCTCAGTCACCTTGGTGACAGCGGCCACTGCTAAATTGTGCTCTGTATGACCTACAATTTTTTATTCTTCCTACTTTGATATATTAACACTAAAATATTAAATACTTTGTCTTATCTACCTTCCCTTTCTTCCTAGCAGACAAAGTAAAAATAGCCTGAGCAGTGGGCTTTTTGTTTTTGCTGTGGTTTAGTCAATTTAGTTTTTGATTTGTGTGATCCAAAAATGTTTGGGGCAGGAGGTCTAAGTAAGAGAGGGAATGAAAGCAAACCTTAAATCTCTTAGTAAAATGCTTGTTCTGCTCTTTTTGCTGGGGGGGGGGGAAGATAAACAGCAGAGCCATTACAGCTTGGCCTGAGTCCAATCCCTTAGTTACATCTATGCCTTTAACTCTGCCTGAGAAAGTCATTTTAAAGAAATACAGTTATTACATGCATTAGTCCTTGCATCCTGGGAGGTACATCTGTACTCTTCAATCTTTCTGGATTACCTCAAATGTTTCCTGAAGGCTTTTAAATCCAGTGAAGACCAACCTGAAAGAATTCTTTCTGCCACGCTTTTCTTTTTCTGGCTTCGCAGTCAGAAAAAAATCTGCAAGTGGCTCACAAACTATGTTTTTAAAAAACAGGAAACCTAGCAAGAAAATTGTAAGAACACTGCAGACAGAATTTGACAGAAGCAGAGCTTCCCCTTAGAATGAAGTGTGATTAACTTCTCAGATTCTGTTCTCAAAATGTTTTCTGAGAAAACAGGCCATTGCCTCAGCCACAAAATTATTGTGGCTTCCCTGATTTCAGTGACTATGTACCAGTTTACTGCTGCTGAAAATGTGACCCAACAGGGTAAGTGTGCACAGCCTTCAAAATAAATACGCTCTAAATCATACACTCAATTCTGATAAAACTTTTATTAGTCTTTCACTGATGAAACTCCATGGTGCTGTTCCCGGTTTATATGAATGTGAACTGAAACAGAACCAAGTCGAGCTTTACTAACTGTTTGGATTCTGTCTCTGGGCGTAGGTCTGAAATATAATCAGAGACAATTGCCCACTCTTTGGTGTTCTGAGGTTAAAATTAAAGCCAAAGCTGAACTCTTTCGTTATAATGCATTTCTCAGTAAATGCTTCTCTGTTTGCTTGGAGTCATAACAAGATCACAATTACATTCTGTAAAATGATTAATCCAAAGGACAGTTGTTAGCTAATGCTGCTGGTTCTACTAATGCCACTTGTAATGTCTATGAAACTGTTCCATGTTGCATCCCCTGCTATTGATAGCACTGCGCGTTTGACTTCTGGATCTGGGCCATGGTGAATTTGCCATCTGTATAGCCTCTGTGGCTTGGCTCCTCTTTTTGATGCTCTTCTCCAGGAAGAAGCAAATAATGAGCAAGCCTAGTGATGGTCAGTTGAGCCTATGGAGAAAGTGGTTAGGACACTGGGTTCCCCACCATGGCTTACAGATCGCTACCCTAGCAGTGCCAAGAACAATCTCTGAATGGCTCATCTGTTGTTGAAAGCAGATGGTTTGCCTCAACTAGTGGAGAAACATGAATTAAAATACAGTCCTTAGCGCGTTATAAATGGAAAGAATGAGAAGATTCATAAAAATTGCTTATTGTGTTAAATACTATGTTTGCTTTTTCTGTGCAAATTTTCCCATGCCAAAACTAGCTGTAAGGGACTTGAACTTCCCTGCAGCATAACCACTTTCCAAGAGTTCATTCCTAATTCTTCTTTCTTTCACTTAGCAGTAAATATTCATTGTAGTAAACTAAATTCATATGTCACAGATAATACTTTCTTTTGGATGATTACCTTCAAACCAATATTGACTATTCCACGAGAAAGATTCTGTGGCAGGATTTTCAGGCATTGATGTGTATCCTGCAGGTGCTGGAGCCTCAGTGGAGAGCTGAAGTGTGTTTATATGTGAAAACTGCTATAGCACCAGAATCCTAGTAGCTGCAGATTGACTCATCTGTATGGAATACATAGCAATAAAAATTGAAAGCAACAAAAGAATGATCAGATTTGCTTTTAAATTAGCATTGGGGAATTCATGCACAATGTTAACTTTTAGGAGGCTTTACAGACAACTTTTCTTACAGTATCAGCATGAAGCTTTTCCCCTTTTGGTTTAGCTTACATGCAAGGCAAAAAAAAACCCTGTTTTTTGCTTTCTTATAAATTGTACAATCCAAAGGTCAATAATGGTATCATGTATCAGAAGTCACTTGCCATGCCACCTAGAGCTTAAGGGCATATGTTTTAATGTGATCTGTCAGCCCCTTCTTAACAGATTTAGTACGTACTTGTAATATATTAGTAGTTTCAGTTTTAGATTTAGCTTTCAACCCAAATAACTGTGGGAAATTGATTGCCAGCTCAGTGGTTTCAGAATAGAACCAGATTGCTGGGCATGAGTTACAGCCACAAAAATCACAGCAAGACCCTGGATGGGGCATGATAAATGGGAGATGTTTTATGCATGGACATATGTGCTTTCATTAGGATAGTCTAAAGGATAGTCTGAATTTTCAGACCAAAGAAAAGCTCAGCTGGTCGGCTAGATTTCCACTCATTTGCAGTGCAGCACCATGAGAGACCATCACTGTTTGCTTCTCCTTTGTGCTGCGAGGCAAAAAGCTCAGCATACCTTAGAGCTCAAGGCATAGTTATTCGTTGTGCTATGAAGTCAGTATCAAAACTCCATTGACTTTACAGAGGCCAGAATACTTCTCACCATGCTCACTCTAATACTTTCTCAAATTGTGAAGGAGAGATCTTTGCCAGTGCCCTTGGTGTGTCTGCTCACGTTCTGTTGTGGAAGGATGGGTTCCTTACTGATTTCTATCATGTGGTCTTAGTTAAGAGGAAGAACTTACTCTTCTGGGCTAAATAGTGTTGGAACTTAGTAATAAAATCATCCCTTAGTGGTAAATAACATGTACTACATTCACATGCAACTCAAACTAGTATGTGAGTTCTCTATTACAAATACTGAAGGATAATGATTACACATCCATATAACTAACATTAGTCAATCATATCCGAATGAAACTGACTTACTGAAACAGAATTATCAAATTGCTAAGTAGTTCATTCATTAATTTGCTTTTATATATTCCAGTTTCTATTAGGAATGACTTTTTTTTTTTTCTTTTCTTTTAGTTCTGACAAATCCCATTTGCTCTCTAAATCAAAACTCAGGTATTCAGTAATAGCACAGAAACTGAAATGTTCCAGCATACAGCAGACGTGTTGTTATATCTGCAGTAATTATTTGACACAGCCAGAACAAAGTCATTGTAAAATAACGTTGTTGGATCTCTCGCCTAAAATTGTCTCAAAATTGCAATCATTTCACAGACTGTAAATAGCTTCAGAATATCTCACCCTTTCTAGTGGGAGCTGATGTCACCCTGCATAGAGTTGAGTTTTGTGCAGAAGATGTCTTTCTTAACTTACTATTTTTAAATGTTCTCTGACTATTAAAGCTGTCTTCATGTCCTTTTCCAGTCTTTGTTATTTGCTATTCATCTCCAGTTTTCTACCCCTTCATTTTCTGAATGTCTGAATTCATTTTGCTACACAAAGGAACTGTTAAAAATAAGCATCCTAAATTAATTCTTTGTGTGGAACTCCAAATTATCTAAAAGGTATTTGCAGTAATGTTTTTAGATTCTTGTCTTGATAGAACTTATTTTTTTAAATTTTGAGGGGTTTAGTTTCAAAAGTAGAAGCTTTGGAGTGAGTTACCAGAATAAGTAACACTTTTGGTGGTGAAGTGTCCAAGTGCTGTTAGCTGCCTTCCTCACCGAAATGTACAGTCCTTGACCTGTTGACTAGTGTAGTTGTTAACATACTGTTATAAGAAAACAGGTGGGTTTTGTGTTTGGTTTTTTTTTT
>JAVJGI010000050.1:20199337-20355307 GCA_035590275.1 Ibycter americanus | reverse complement strand
TTGCTCAGGTCTTTTTTTGGGGGGGGGGAACCTTTCTTGTTTACCTGTTATACAAAACACAGTTATAAATACAAATATAATTTCATCCTGCCTACAGTCATCGCATGGGAATGTAATGCTGCAGCAGATCTAAGAAAACCTACCAGAATTATCTGTTTAAAATTTCTTATTTAGGTCAGGTTATCAACTGGGCTAATAGCGGCCCAGCCCTGTTTGTTTATCTTCTACTAGCTTGTTCTTGGAATATTTGCTGTGTTCAGGCAGAACAGGGTACAAAGTCTATGAAAGCGTATAAAAATATCAGTAAGTTCTCCTTGTAGTAGAAGGAAAAATTGCACTCCTAAGTCAGCACTTCAAACATTAAAAATGCATATGTTCGTCCTTTCTTTACTGGACAATATTTATTCACTCCTTTCTTCAACTAAGGCAAACACATTTCCTGGTAAAAAGATCTGCTTTCTAATGGCTGTTACTGTTCCCACTGGCTGAAAAAAAGCCCCTTTATTTTTGTTTCATGGCATTAAAAAGTTTGCATTTTTATGAATCAATACAAAAATCTAAACCTATCCAGAGTAAAACTTGCTGAAATTAATGTCATTTGTCACTCACTTATGCAAGTATGCGTTTTATTCATTTAGCCTTTTTAACAATTTCAGTCCTTCACAAAGCTCAGTCCAAAGTGCTTCTGAAGTTATCAAGTGATAACATGGAAGCTGCAGGAACTGAAACTTCTGCCTGGAAAATGGCATTGCATACGTTTGCTTTATTTATTGTAGGTTAGTTCAAGTTAATTTTTGAGTCTTAAGCTACGGAGGGGGAGCTCAATAGTTTTGTTCTCTGATCAAGCAAAATTAGAGCAAAATGTTGGGTCACAGTAGTCTGACAAAACCCCTTGTCTCTGTATGAGGTTGAAGTCAGTGGGAGTTCCTCCACTAAGAATGTTAGTCTTTGGGTCACACCTTTGGGGCTGTCTTGTGTCTGCAAAGTAGCATGCAAAACCCCAGTGTGGATGTCTCTTAAAACTCAGGATTTCTTATGGTTTTGTAAGATAGCAAGTCCACCTGCTTTCAAAATAAAGTTATTTTTGTGGAAGCTAGTTAAACTGTAAGAAGAGATTATTTTTTTTTCAGAGGCAAAATGATTGTATTACAGAGAAGGAAATAAAGATGTTAGAGATGGTTCCATTTTGCTGAAATTAAAAGGCTCCTGGCTAAGTTTACAAAGAGGAACATTCCCACATGAAAGAGATGCTTGTGCCAAAACCATCCACCGCGGTTTGGCTTCAAACTCTGTTTTATCATTTATGCTCTGTTTTCTGCTGCTGCTCTTCCTTTGTACTGTCAGCTCATCCTCTTTCATGGGCTGACTAGAAGGCTCAGAGATCTTGTTAAGAACATAAAATCCTGTATAAATTGTCAGCAATAAAATATTATTTGTTTATTTAACCATGAAAAGTCCTATAATATAACTAGTCCAGCAGTAACACACTTGAGCAATTTTTAAAGACCATTACCCTCTATCAGTTATAATGGCTGGATTTTTCTTGCCTTTCTTTGACTGTATCTTTGGCAAGTTGGAAGGAAAGCTAAGCAAACACATGTTCTTGATTGCAGGTGTTCAAAATTAGTTTCAGACTGTTGTGGGGCTTTTTTGCTGCTCTGACTTTGTACTAAAAAAACCCCTGTTCACTTATGACTTTGCTAATGAAACTTAAGTTGCAGATCTGAATCCTGTAGCAAAAATTATTTAAAAAACCCAAACATTTTGGTGTGCAGTGGACTTTACTGAAGCATGTCTTATTAGGCTCAGGGTGTGCAAGATAAGCTAGGTTCTCAAAGGCCGTGACTTCAGCAGGAGTAAATTCCTCCTTCCCCCATGGATGGCTGAGATGCCCCCATGAAGAACAGCAGCAATGAGGGAATGGCTGGGTGAGCTTCAGAACTTGCCAGCAGACGGAGTGTGTGCTGTGGTGTGGCTGGTGGTCTCTCCTCGGCTGGGATGAGGTGGCAGCACAATCAGGGTTAGGAGACCAGCTCTCCTGGGGAAGCCACAGGTGCTCACGAGCACAGGACTGGGGCTGTGCTAGACAGTTCAGCTGGAGCTAGCCCACATGTTTATGAAGCCCAGTATTGTGCCAAGTTAGCAACTGCAGCTTAGAAATGAGAAATGCTCTTTGAGTGGATTTGCTTTCTAAGTCCCTTCAGTGAGTGACTCAGACTTTGTGTTTTTTAAGAACTCTCTCTAATATCTCATCTGTTTGTGCTTTACCAGAAGCAAAACAACCTTGCAAATCCCAGGTCTCTGCAAGGAAATTGGAGAAAACTGGCTTATCTGGAGTGCCATAAGTCATTTGTTCTCCCTCGATCAGGTCTATTCAGCAACTTGTAGTCCTTAACTATCAATTATTTAAAAGCAGATGTACCAAAACTATTCTCTTGTGTCCTTAACATAAGAACCATAAGGCACAATACAATAAAAGATAGTCATAAGACAGTACAGAGTCACAAGATATAAGAATACAGGTAGTGCATAAAAGCACAATGGAATTCATAAATCATATTTAGACAAGTTCTCCCAATTCCTCACACAGCCAAACACTGCTAAATGAGATTTTTATATTGGCTTGGGGGGACTGAAGTTCGTAGCTTCAAAGAAGGTTGCATGTTCTTCTGTCACTACTGACGTGAATACTCATTAATAATGAATACTGCATGAAGTCCTTGATGGTTGTGGAGTTATTATTGCTTTCCTTAGAAATAAACATTGATTTCAACCATATTTGGTGTTTTCCTATGATAGGCAGACAAGGCAGAGTCTGAATTTGGAGAGGCTGTATGTTTGTTCGTATTGGAAATAATTCAGGATTACCCCTGGTGTAAACTGAGAGAAGTAGCGGTAGAATAGTCAAGGAGTGAACTTGTCCAAAAATATTTGAATCTCTCTAGAGTGGTAGCCAAGCATTTTGGTGTTCAGGAGAGAAGGTTAGCCCAAAGTATCAATCATTCCTTCCTCGTGTAGGCATGCAAGAGAGAAAGAACTTGCAAAACACAAGTATGAAGGGATGCCCAAACGCTTGAGGTCCATGCAGCAATGTCCCAGCTGCAGCCTCCCAGTCTGGTGGGGAGGAAGGGGTAAAAGTGCCCAGGCGGAGGCCTCTTTGTGCTTTGCTTGGAGGTGGCCTCAGGTCCCGGCAAAATGGCTGTTCAGAACAGAGGCATATGCCAGAGCCAGACCACCCAGTGCCACTGTCTGGGGAATCATGCTCTGGCCTCAGCCCGGGGGTGCTGCACAGAGAGCAGCCAGGCAGCAGCCAGGCACGGGGACCACCTGCGGCACTGCAGGAGGTATGACCTTGCTGTACAACTGGGGAAGGAAACGGAGCTACTGAAAGGGAGTCAAAGAAAAACACAAATGCCCCAAAAAACCCCAACAACTAAATTGTGTCTCAAAATGGGACTGAGCCTGAATCACAATTTAAACTTGTAATCCCCTGACAGCTATGGCCACAGCTCAATGCAAAGTGGAATGAACTAAAAAGATGTTGTAGTGCAGCAGTGCCCTTGGCATCCTTTTGGCCAAAAAACTGGAGCTGCTACTTTGTGATGTGGCAGAAAAGGAAGAGCCTCTGCAGAGGAGATGGAGAAAATGCGGCTTCGCAGAGCTCTGTAGTAGAAGGGAGTAGAGGCAAGGCAGTTACCTTCTTCAGCTAGACTTGCCTCCTTGCAGACAGATTCTTTCAGTTAACTCAGAAAGCAAGCAAGCAATCTCATTGAATGTGTTCTTGAGATGCTTTTGGAACAGGGAAGGCAGTCGGAAGAGCTTTCTGCTTAGAAGGTGTTTCACTGGAAATGACGGTTTCTCTCCACAAACAGGGAGCTGGTACCCCAAGAGAGACTGGACCACGTGGCTGCAAGGAGTATGCTTTATTGCAAATTTCCTTCTCTTTTAGTAGCACTTATCTCTCTTATTTATTACTGTTCCCAGATGTGGTGAGCTCTGTTTCAGTGAGTTTTATTGGTACTTGGCTGGGGAATTGCTTTGTTTTCTTCCTTTTAATGTAGTACGTATGTCTCCCATAGGGAGCAAAGAGGTGCAAGGGCTCTTGGCAATCTCTGGCTTTGAAGGCTTTGCAAAGCTCACCTGGGTTTGCATTGTGCGATGTGCTCTATATCTTCACAACTAAGAAATTTAATTCATCAGACATCCTAAAGGAGTCTGCAGAGAAAGAGGAGAATGCCACAAACATTAGATCTGGGGGGAGTGTTACACAAGTAAGGAGTGGATGATCTGGTCTCAAGGGATCCTTCCCTTACACTGACTAAACCTGTGACTTATAATGCGCAATGTGTGTAGAGTCGTGCTGTGTTATCTGTAAGTATTGCTGCGAAAAAAAAAAAAAGACCTGCAAGAATTTTGAAAACAAACATAACAGCACGGCCAAGAGCCTTCTGTGTAATTTATAAGGTACTGTGAGCATGATGTAAGCCTGCCATGTACATTTATAGTATTTCACTCACTGTTTCATTCATCCTGAGCCAAACCTGTAAGCTAAAAGCCAAGTCCTCAACTGGTGGAAATGGACAGGGAGGCAAAGCTGTGTTTTGCTGAGGTGGCTGCTGAAACTGTGGATCAGGCAGACCTTTCTTCCTGTCATCCCTGGATTCAACACGTGCCACAAGCCTTGTCACAGCAAGCCTGCGTGTGGGCTTCTGGTTAAAGCTGTATTTGCCTTGCATAGGTACGAATGTGCATACAAGTCCTTCAAAGGTGAAACTATTGAACAGGTTCTTGTTGCCTTGTTTTGAGTGTTTTTGTCTTCCGTAGTCTTGCTGTATCTGGGCGGTCTTTCTTATCCCCATTACCGCGGGTAAAGGGCAATGATTCCGCTGACCTGAGTAGGGTAATCCACCCTGCGGTCTAATCTCTCTCGTATAATAATGTGGTTTGTAATGATGAAGTGCTTTGCTCAAGAAAACTCAAAAGGAGGAGGCAAATGAAAATCCCGGCTTTAAGTTATGATTCCTTAAAAAACAATGAGTACAGAATGTGCAGTTAAGCTGAGGACGTGATATAGGTATAATATTGCTTTTTTTTTTATGAAACAAAATTAACTACCAAGTGTCATCATTTCAAGACTATAAAACAGTGTAACCTATAAAACATTTACTGGGAATCTAACTCTTCCTTTGGTTATCTTAGTGAAAGGAATAAACATAAAACTGAAATCAGATGCTTTAGGATTTATGAAGTTGATACAATTTTTTTTCCTAGTGACTGTTTTAACAGCCTATTAACATCTTCCCCACAGCAAATATATAACAAAATTGATATTACAGAATTGAGTTCGGATGGGTCCCATGAGTGTACTTAAATATACCGTAAACATCTAGCGCTATTCATCTGTATTATGGACTGTGCATATAAAGTACATATCTATAAATTCTGCTAAAGCAAATTCTTCCAAGTTCTTCTTGCAGAATAAAAATTAAAGGTCTGATTCTGCAAAGGGTTGAGTGCTCCTGTTAAATTCCCAGCTCTCTTGTAAAAGGATGGTTCTTGATCAGTGCTTTCAGGGCTGCTCACAAAAGACTAATTTTCTCCCTTGCAAGTGAAGACAGCTGAAATCAGTTGTCACTGTAGTAAGTCTTTTACAGATGATTTGTGTCTTGTTAATTTCTTAAGTGTCAGACATGAGCGCATCTAATTCATTGCAAAAGTGTAAAGGCCGTTAAATGTTACTAATAAAGGAACTTGAGGACTGTTATGCCCAAAGTTGCTTTACCATTTATCTGTATCCTGCAAGCCTTGTTATATAATATTGGTAGACTTACCATGGCAGATAAGGTTTTAATTATGCATGTTTGTTTCATGTCTTATCATTCAAAAAGGAAGAAGTAAACTTTAATTAGATAACCCTGAACTTAGAAAACAGTGTCTCTTTTTAAAGCTTGGTGATAGGGACAGCATGTTAAAAATAATGCAAAGATCTTGTTTGCATCAATGGATGATTCAGCATCCATCACAGCTGGTCTCCTTTACCTTCTCTGTTTATTCTGTTACGTTTTACTGATCTAAAGAGAAAACAGTCTGAGAACAGTAAGCTGTTTGGAGTAGAAATAGCAATGTTGCATCCAAAGTGGCATATTTGAGTGTTTGTAGAAGAGGATTTGTAGAAAGGATTTAGCTTTGGCTTAGCCAATTTTGTGATTTCATAAGAGTATATTGATTTCTGTACAATTAAGACAGGACTCCTTTTGGACATATATATTATGATGCCTCAGTTCCAGTTTATAATTAAAAATAAACTGCATAACTGAAGACTTGTAAATATGGGACAGTTGTGAAGGAAAGCAGAATAACTCCAGGCCCATCTCTGAAAATAAATTCTGAATGGAAATCTTTCCACTAGCCAAACTAATTCTATAAATTTTTTCAACTGTTTTTCTGTAATGCATTGTTGAATTTGAACACGGCCTTCCACTGAATTACTTGCAGTTTGTATCTGATCCACTGAACATAACGGAGTGAATTTTGAGACAAGATTGATTTGATTTGACAAAGTAAATTAGTGATCCAGTTGGCACCAAAGTCTATAAAGTACTCAATGAGGTGAATTTTTTTCTGTGCAGAATAAGTGTAACTATTCTTGCAGTTTCAAACAGCGAGAGAAAGACACTACTACTTAAATAGAAATTGATTTATTCACTTAGGACAAAGATTGGAGACTAAAAGCTCCATATTCAAGACTAAATTGAGATTTATTCTGGGTTTTGAAGTGAAAACACATGGTATTTGTAATTTGGCGACTTCAGCGAAGTGGTTATAATGAATACGTACAAAAGTAGAGTAAGGTACCTTGACAGCAATAAAAATGCATCTAGTGGGGAAAAACAGGAGTACCACCACTTCAGGTGGTATCTTTCATCAGTTGTATCCTTTTGCCTGATACAGTGTGGAGTTTTTTCTCTTAATGTTCAGCCAACTAGGAAAAGGTCAAGCAAACCAGAGAAACAAAAGCTTCAACTGCTTGTCATCTCATTCTTTTTGATTTTTAAGTAATGTCAGCATAGTGGTAGAGAAACTGGGCTGTCTCGGCGACAAAGAGGCTTGAATGGTAGCTCTTTACAGCCCTATGACTCTCCTTAAATTAAGGTACCTGGCGTGATCAATGAATAACCAGTGTTGGCAAGTCAAGGGTAGCATTGAATTACGAGCATTCAAGTACACTTTTGCAAAATTATCAAAAGTCTTCATAGGAGATCTTGTGAATGTAGTTCATGCAAAAGGCTTATTTTTCAGTAAGGCTTGGATTAAGTATGGTACTTTGGAAAATGAGTACCTTGAAGGACTTTTATGAGACTACTCAGTATGAAAAAGTTAGAACCAGCCAGGCCTAGCAAAATACTTAAAATATTTCTCAAGGTATCGATGCCACAAGTTTTTCCTACCTGTCCTTTTTTTTTAAATATTCATGCCATTGCCTAAGAGTTATGTTTCAGAGTCTAAAAATATTGTGATGTCTAAATATTCACTGTAGCACAAAATACCCAAAATGAAAATGGCAGAAAAATTGAGATAAAAGTTCAGATTTAACTATTCTTAGTGCTTGAGAATGCCAGAGTAAATGAAATTTCAAGTGATAGGCATTACATGTGATTGGATTGAATGTTCTCTATTCAAAATATTCAGATGTTTTATTTTGGCAGCGATCACATTCGTACACCATTGCACTTTGGTTACAATGAGATGCTTAAGTTTCAGACTACTTTGAGCTCATCCTGGGAAGCAATGGCAGCTGAATGTTGGCAGGAAGGGTGGGTAACCACACATGAGGCCGTTCTCATGAGGTTTTGATCAATTTGGGTGATGCAGAAGCTCTGGAGAGATCTGGTGAAGTTTGTATCCACCTCTCCTGCTCCATAGCAAACACAGAGTCAGCTTCCAAAGCACTTGAGTTTGCCCTTCACTGCTTCCAATGGATCATTCTCAAAAGCCTGAGAGATATCTCATTTTATAATATTGACTTGGGCTAAAGTGACATTAATATCACACTTCAACAACTTACATTGGTCATTTCACATTTCCTTTAAACAATAATATTTTTGTAATTTCAGATTACAAGTTGATAACCAAAAATAGATTGCTCTCAGTCAAACTAATCTATTTGCAACATGTACTGCAATCAGTCTACCAAAGACAAGATGAATTGTAGCAGATGGCTTTGAGTGTGGTCCTCATTTCACCCCTGTTTCTGGCTCAGTGCAATTGCAAAACAAGGTTGTGTAACTGCTTCAAGGTCATCAAATGAGTTACTCAGAAAAGGTAATGAAGGATTTGCTCCTTGCACCCTGGAACATTTATTTAGAGAAACCGATGCTGAACCAGTCCTCAGTGATTTGAGGCTGGAGGGGGAGGCAGAGGGGGATTTAAGCTTCAGGAAGGCAAACGTCCGGAGGGATTATTCCCTCATAACCATCATTTCTGTTACCCCTAATCCCTCACTTTCTCTCTCGAAGCAAAGCCTATGGCAGATCTGTGGGGATTTGAGGTAATGCACTGGCTTGTCCTTTTCCAAAGACCATGACATCTCCAGTTTCTGCTCTTGGGGCTAACAGGACACCTGAGAAAAAGTGTTTCCTGGCTCACTTTGAAAATACAGAGGGGGCAAAGCTGCTACATCAGCTATAGCTGTATCAGCAATGTAGTGGAGGAAGGGCGCAACTAGTGAAAATAACAATTGTTTTACTTACATTTGGAGAAGAAAGGGCCTGAACTGAATTCCATTTTATTGGAAAGAAAAAAAACAAAAGATTTTTTTATTTATTTAAGTATTATGAGACATGTCAGCCTTGGTGGAAAACAGAACTATTCTCTTCCCATTCAGAAAAAACTCCAGTTCTTCCCAATTTTCTCAACTCTGATATATCCGTTCTTAATTTCCTAAAAATACAATAAAACACAATATAGTTATGCTTTCATTTGCAGTGTTGTGCTTCTGATCTTTTCAGGTGCTAACACACCTTTTGCTCTGGTGTCAGAGCACAGCATAGTCTTTTAATACATTAATCTTTACAATATTCAGGGATTATCTTTATTTTGCAGATAGGTCCATGAACACACGCAAACCTAAAAGCTAAATTTTCAAAATAGTCGTACACCTGAGTATAAAGATCTGTCAAATGGAAATTTCAAAGGAGCTTAGGTGCATAACACCTTTCTAGAGCACTGTAATGACATGTTTATTTGCATATGTGGTTGCCTGTGTATCTTTAATTATTTAGTTTTTATTACTCAAATAAAAGCACTGATGTTAAAATGAGTTAATCAGGGAGCTGCTTTTGAAACTCCTACTGAGTACCTTTCTGCGCTTTTAGTGCCACGATATCTTGGAAGATTAGGCTTAGATGATTACCTAGTTTGAGTAAAGGTGACAATCAATCTTGTTGTAATATGTGGAAGAAATTTAACTTCAACTTCCATGCAAATATGCATCTGAAGCTTGATGTGCTTTATGTTAAAACTATGGTTCAGTTGTTTGTTTGTTTGGTTTTTTTTTTCCCTGAGTTCTAAATGGTTTCAGATGAAAATAGTAGACATGCTAATGGTAAATGGAAAGGCATATTAGTGTTAGCAGAAAAGTTTCTAGACCGTGGATTAAGGGGTTATTTATTATCTCTTACAAGCATGGTTGCTTTAGAAGCACGTTGATTGATGAAGCATATTCCAAAGATACTTTATTAAATTCCAGTTAAATTCATAGATTTTCTGCTTTTGCAAAAAAATACTTTTCATTATTTCTTACTTTTCAAGATTTACCACTGATTTGGGGGGGGGGGGGGGAATCTACCTTCTGCTTTTAATAGGATTCAATATATTCTTTGAAATTATATCAAGATCAAATGGGTTTAATTTCTTCAAAGTGAATTATAGTGCTTTCCATAAGGAGTTATAAATCCCACAAGCATGTTACTTATTTTCAGAATGGCTGTATTGTGAGTCCAAGACAACATTTTAAATCTTTAATCTCTGACTCTTCTATATCACTAATAACTATCTCATTTTATTGTGAGTACTTTTAGAGATTGCTGTTTTGAAGTGTTATAATATGCTTCATCCTAATTTCACTTAATAAATTTTGGTAGTTATGTTCTCCTTAGATATTTATCACGGTACAACCTGAACTGAGCCTCAGAACAGCACAAAACTTTAGCTTTTATCACTTTTAAGCATGTGCACAAGCTTTATTATTTTGATATTATTTCTGAAGAAAAAGGCATACACCTTATGCATAATTTAAATGTTTTTAGCCAATGTTAAGCTGAGCTGTCTGAACAGTAGAAGCAGACATCTAGTTTGATTATTTTTTATGAAGTTAAACTTAGCTGTAAATGTGACTTTATACATGCCAGTGTAAACAGAGATGGGCCACAACATGATGTCCCAAGCTCTCCTAACCGAAAGTTTGTCTGTAGCTGCTACCAAGTCTTTGGGTTGCTTCCCCTGCCTACCTGATGGAGGTTATCCTTTCCATCACGGTTTGCTCTAGGAAAGCAGCAGCTAGTGGGTCCTGTGTGGCGTGGAGCAGCTAGGACTGGGCACGGAGTGGGGCAAATCGCCTGTGTTTGCACAGCTTGTAAATCTCTGCTCAAGTGCATGCTTTTGCTGTAGTGTCAGTGAGTTGAATATAGACAAAGCGTCCATTGGTCTTGGGGGGTCATTTTAAGGACAGAGGCTTAAAGGTGATGGCTGCATGATCAAAAGGGGAAACTATATTTGGCTTTGCACATGCTATCAAAGACCAAGGGGAAAGCTTGTGGGTGATTCGTAAGTATGTTTGAGCAGCCAGATAAAACTCGTAATCATTTTAAAAGGTGTTTTCACTTGTAAAAATAACTGTAAGTGTAACATGTGAGGAGAATTGTAATTTGTCTGCCTAAAAAGCCTTGATGATATTTTGCTCTTGTAGTAAGATAGGCTTACTCATTAACCTGCCGTAATCCCTTCATGTCATTAATTACAATGTCCATCATTTTGTCAGACGTCAGATTTTTCTGAGGAGATAACTGTTCATCATCTTCATGATCTATCAGACAACTTACCCTTTTGAATGACAAAGATTGGTTTATGTCTTTTTTGTCATAAGACTCCAATTACATAAAGAGACTTGGGGCAAAATTCACAATGAATCTAGTCCTTAGAACAACTCTCTCATATTTTGCCAGCTGTCAGTCACCACCTGGTACTGATATAGAAGCAAGTCCTTACTCTGTCTGGCCTTCCCACACTTCATGCCTAGGACTGGGGAGGCTGTACCACTTGTACTAGCAACCATTGATGTAGTGCAGTGATCTACGCCTTGAGCAAAGCCCTGGCCCAACTTTAACATCACCAGCTACGCTGACGCAGTATGTCTGCTGGTAGAGAGGGCTCCCACTGGAAAGAATCCATGCAAAAGCAAATGTGTTGCTGTAGAAAAGCAGCAGCTAGTGGGTCCTGTGTGGCATGGAGCAGCTAGGACTGGGCACGGAGTGAGACGAATCGCCTGTGTTTGCACAGCTTGTAAATCTCTGCTCAGGTGTGTGCTTTTGCTGTAGTGTCAGTGAGCTGGATATAGGCAAAGCATCCACTGGTCTTGGGTCATTTTGAGGACAGAGGCTTAAAAGTGATGGTTGCATGATCAAAAATGTAAACTATATCCACTGTGGTGTGGATAGCAGTAAGGAGTTGGGTATTGCTCTCCAGAACAGACCAATCGGCCAAAGCTCCAGGTAGCAAAAGTTCAGCTTGCAAAGTCAGAGCTATTCCAGTTTATGCAAGCTGAGGATGTGGCACAGAACGAGTGCAAATTGGCAAATTGAAGGGAATTATAAAATATCTTCTCTCCTTCCATCCTTCAGGAAAAAATCCTCTGGAAAAAGACATGAAAATGCACTAGGCTATTATAAGTTCAGGTTTTTTGAATAGTGCATTGCTTTTTTTTTTTTTTTTTTCCTCTTTCCCCAGAAATTGTGCCTTCCCCTCTCCTTTTGGAGCTCAGAAAACAGGCCTGGAACATATATAAAAAAGACTTGTAGTAGCCACTATATTTCCAGTTTATTTATAAAGAACTGCAAGACTGAAGACACTTTCTAACATATGAGCTATTTAATTTTATTTATGAATTAAGCTTTTGATCTAAAAAACAACCCATGTTCAAACCACATTTTATGTGACTGAAATATAGAATAGTCATTGCTGTTTGGAACATGCTCCCCTTTATCTGAATAAAGAACAGAACTGGGGACAACACCCCCATGTTGTTATGGTAGTAATTAGCAAAAATTACATTTTTGTTACCTTATTTACCCAACTGATTGGTGTGAATGCTTCTAACATGTTTTGCTTTTAAATCTGCATTCAATTAGGCAGCAAACAACATATAAACCCACAGTTAATTTATCACCTTTCTTCCACATTTATCTTTGCTTTTCCATTTTCTCACATACCCTGCAGAATGTGTGAGAGTTTGGGATTTTGCCTCCATAACTGCAGTCAGAAGCAGATCTGAGAGGAGCTTTAATAAACAGCTTTTTTTCTTTTTTTTCTGTAGATATTAATTCCTAAAAAGACATGCCTTTCTGTACTTGTTTGTTCCAGATTTATCCAAATCATTATGAAAGTCATTGCAAAGTTGAAGAAATGTATAGCTGCTGTAAGTCCATTTTCACTGAATTAATAAGAAATGCTGGCAAGTACTGTCAGGATGGGCAGAGGCAGCAGACAATGTGCCTGTCCACATCCCGCTGCTGCACTGGGGGGAGGTGGCTGCTGTGGGTCTCCTTTAGGAATGCTGAAACGAGACGAAATCAGCAGTACTTGGCAGGGAGCAACACAGAAGTCAAGGTAATATGGGTTCAAAAAGTTTAGTGCCAATCAGTCATGTTACCCCGACAGTAGCTGCTTGTTGACATCTTTGCTGCAGGACTTCAATACAGCGCATCCCAGCCGTACTCCTTGCACTGGTTCTGCTATCTGCAGGGTAATGTAAATACATATTGTAAACATTTTTATTATTTTTTTTTGTCAGGAAACAGATCCAGGATGGTACCAGCTTTAAAATTAATAACTGGAAACCAATCTCTGAAACACCAGGGACTGGATAACTACCAAAACTCGGAAATAACTTCTGTTCTGTCTGATGTGTGGGAGTAGTTACCATGGGTTGTATTCAGAATCAGTAGAGGAATCAGTCAGGTTTACTCCCAGATTAGACCCATCTTCTAAACATAGAAATCAATCCTTTTAAGTTTGGTGGAAATCTTACCTCTTACCCCAACATTTCAAACAAAACAGCTTAGAAAATGGCATAGAAGCACCTCAGACCTACCTTTTTCATTCACAGTTATTGTACCTTACTTCCAAAGCCCATGGAATTGCAAGGGTTCATGGCAGAGTTCCTAGCAAGTTGCTACTTTTGTGTGGGTTTTTTTTAGGAAGAAAACCAAACCAAACCCTACACTTTGTTTTTGTTGCTTTTTGTTTTTGTTTTTCTAGCTAAGTCAGTGAGGAGTTTAACAAGTACAATTAAAAAGTTTTGTCATCTCATGTGTGGCTTGAAGATAGACAGCTAAATTTCTCCTTGCTGAACAGAACTTTCTAATTTAATTTATCTTTTACATGGTTAAAAAAGTACTCCAGCTGTTTAGGCTGAAATATTCCTGCAGAAAGTGAGTCTACAAGTACAAGGATAACAGAGATCAGCAATCTGCAAAATGCATACGCTGGGGTTCTTATCTCTGTTATGGGGAATTGGCCAAATAATCAGGTGGAAAAAATAATTTCCTCAAATACTTTTTGGGGAGTGGGAGCAGCAGTCTCTGAGTATCCATTAAGAAAGGAGACAGGCATTACTCCTGGAGTGAGTCCAAAGTTCTTGAATTGTTTTATTTGCACCCGATATTAAGGTGCTTTCCAGTGAAGAGCTCTCAACTCCACTGAAACCTCTGTAATTAATTGCTTCCACCTTTAGCACACAAATGTGAAGTTAAAGCACTGGGAAGAAAAGGCATTTAGAGGTGTTCTGATTTTGTGAAAAAGGCAGGATTCTTGAACAGGCTGCTGCTAGCTCCCTGTGCCCCCATTTGTGGGACAAAGGCTAGTCAAACACTCAAACTTTCAAATTATTAAATGATAGGACATAACAGCACCTGACTCTGAACTGGAAACTCCTTCTATTAAGGCAGCCAAACCCCTGTCCAGTGTAACTTCCCAAATTTCAAGACACCCTGTCTTCAGGTTCTTATTCTGTTATGATATTATGTCATGTCTGTCTCCCTGAGGTATTACAGCTCAGAAAATTTCCTCTAAATATACAGATCTAAATATGGTTATTTATTACTCTGCGTTTCATAAGGTAATGTCTCAAATCTAAGAGCACTTAAACATATGTGGGCTTTTTTTCCCCCGGTGCTAAACAGTAGAAAAGTTAAGTAACAGATAACGTGTTCCCAGCAACAGGAGATAAAATCTAGATCCCAGCAGAAGATGCCGCTACCCAAGAACATGTCTGTGATGGCAGGGATGGGTCTGTAAAGACAGTGTGTAAGTTCAGGCAGAGGTTGCCTGATCACCGAAAGGAACACAGTGTACACGTTTCTCTGTCCACTCTTTTCTGCTGAGGAATTGGAATCCAACAAAAAATATTAATGACAACAATACTTCTGACATGTAATGAAATATTCACACGAAAGAATAATTCTGTCTTATGTCTAGTCCATTTAACAAAGTTACTGAAAGGTGTGTATTAGGAGCTTTATACTCTGAAAAGTTGGATGTGAAAAGGAGCCTCCTCAGATGGTGACCATGTCATTCTTCAGATGGTGTGGCCCATGCGCATGGACACCTGTGAACTGCCGCAGCCCTCCTTGGTGACTCTCTTGATTTTCTGTTACGGTGCTGGTAAACTGGAAACCTATGGCATGTCCCTCACCGCCTGTGACTCCCCACATAGCCAGTATGGCTGTAGGTCCCATTGGATGGTCTGTGTGTTTAGGTAGGCATGATGTTTTGCCTGGAATGAAAAAGAAGCTGTAAAACATTTATTAAGCATGATCCTGATCTTTCTTTTGGCCCCAGGCCACATTACAAGTACTCACTAAGTTATAATAATGCTTTCAGGCTCAGAAATACAGTTTGTAAAACCTTTTGTGAAGCTTGCAAACTGTCATATAGGTAACTGCATGATCAGCATCATATAAATGTTAGTCATTAAGAAAAATAATCACAATAATGATCGCCAGTATAGTAACAATTAGCCTGTTCTCTGGCTTTCTGAATACTGTGGTACCTACAGACAGCTCATCCTCAATAAGCTAGAGATGGTACAATGACTGAAGCTTTGTATAAGCAACACAACTGATCAATAATGTGAACAGAAGCAATCACTTTCATTGACTTGAGCAGGTAATTTGTGTTCATCTTGCAGTGCAGCTGCATATGAACATGGTGAGCAGCAAGAAGATAAAGGTGGCAGCACATCAATTGTTGCTGGTGGTTGGGGCCAATTACTGGAATTAAAATAACCTTTTTCAGACTGCAGCAAGATTAGCTGTTGACCCTGTTGGCCTAATACAGTTACTATTATACTTATCATCAGTCCCTTTTCCTACCTTCACCGGTTATTATCTGTAATTGAAGGCACCCAGTCTTGTACGTATTATTTCTGCTGCAGTTGGATTCTGTGGATTTGAGAAGTGCCAACATCTTTCTGTTAACAGAGCTGGAGGATGCTAGCGCACAAAGCAAAGGGGATTCAGTTCAAGATATAGTGGATAAAGGAGGAAGGCCGCTATAAGACTATACTCATTGGATAGCTGCAGTGATTCTAGGAAGTATAAAAACTGGAATAATTGCTATGTTATGTGAGGCTAGATTAATCTCTTTTACTGTATATAATTTTTCTCTGTTATAAATACTTTTTTTCTTTTTCTTTCTGCTCTATGTCTATTGATGCCCATGTAACTGTTGAAATACAACACAAAATGTTTGAAAACCTGCAGAACCAGTGTTAGTCGGTGTCCCATCCAAAGTTTCTGTTATGCGGAAATTGATGCTAATGAGACCCCTCTGTGACTTCCTGGGGAAGCAAGGTTTCGCCAGTCTGTTTTCAGAGCCCTGCTTTGCACCTACAGACTTCAAAGTGATGTTCTAGAATGAATTAAGCCTCCTAATAATGCCTATATGTTGGAAGTTTTTACTGTATTATCTATTCATTATTATTCTTAGCGTGCAGGAAACTATACATAGCCTAATTGTCAGAGGTAAACAGCAGACCTGGCAGAGGGTTGTAATACGATTGTCATCGCAGTTGCAGGCACAGCCCAAGCAATGCTAATCCTCAAAAAACCTCTGAATTGCCATAGCTGACTGACTCAGTGATACGGTTATTATTTAGTTTCAGTGAGGATGAACTATCTCAAATGCCTTTATGTAGAAAACACAAGTGTGTACTCTTACGCGTGACTGTAAACAACATGCTTTATAGTTGAACTGAAGAAGGTGCCTAACTTTTCAAACAGAATTTCCATAACCATTGCACAGAAACTGTAGGACTATTTGACTTGTAGATGTTGTTGCATGGAAACGGAGCTCATCCCAAGAAACTGCACCTTAAAGGTTGAAAAGCAAATGTGACTACAACATACATTCTGAAATCCTCTGTGCACGTTTCTCTTCCTTCACTGAATTGCAGGTTGTCTTACTTAAGTGGCCTTGCGTAGTCTGTAACTAGAAGGTCAAGTGGCAATTGTCAGGCCTTGGATAGGTTTCATAAGTTTATTTTCCTTTGTGCAAAGACATGGGGAAAATAAACCCACAAAGTAAACGGAGTATCAGAAGTGCGCTTAGCTCTTCTAGCAATATTTTTCATCAGTTCATCTCACAGCCTTTCAGAAAGGAGGTAATCAATGCGGCTTCCCTTTTGTATAGGTGGAAGACATAGCCTGGCTCTACAAATGTCTGTCTTTCCCTAAAAGAATCTATCTGCTATACAAGGCATTGAAATTATTGTTAGGGGGACACACAGTAATAGTTAGTACAAACACCTTCTGGATGCTCAGTTTTCCCTCAAGAGGGAATGATGCTAACTGGGACTAGAGCATATGTAGTAGAAATAAGAAACCCTGAGCCATGGCTTTGCAGTGACTGTGAAATGAGCCACCACTGGGAAATCTGTGAATACAAGTACCAGATATGCTGGGAGCATGAGCAGGGTCTGAGAACTTCCCCGAAGGGAGATCCTGTTGAAACAGTGTGACATAATATTGCAGGAGGAATAAATTCACTATGCAAACCACCCAGCTTTAGGGAACAACTAGCTACTGTGTCATTAGGCTTGAATGAAATGTCTAGTTTGCTCTTGGGGAATTGGAAGTGGAATGTCACTGACAGGAAATATGAAATGTGGGATTTTTTTCCCCTGCAAGAATACATTTCTGCAGAGAGATATTTTCACAGCAGGAGTGTAAAAGCCTTTTAGAAAAAAACCATCATAGCAAACAATAACTATTTTTTCTAACTTGCATATAACTCTTGCTGTTTCCTACCTGTTTTAAAAAAATAACATTTAGTTGAAAAGGAAGTTGTAATTAATTTTAACACAGAGCAACCATTGTGATTTGTGCAAGAGTCATGCACTTCTACAAAATTTATCTGAATGTATTATTTCTTTAGCTGGTTTCTCAGAGAAGAAGAAATTGAGCTGTTTGGGCTATATTAATGTATATCTACTCTCTGAGTCAGACAGGGGCTGGCATTACAGACTAAGATGTTATGTTTATGTGGACTGTTTGACAGAACAGTTATTGAGGGAAAATAAAGATGATGAACTATTCAGAACAGGTAGATGAGATTAAGAATACAAGGTCAGATTTTATGAAATAACTAGTCAGGCATCATAAAAATGAAAGGGAAGACATAGAGCATAAAATGATTTGAAGGGACAGGATGTTTAAGAGAGGACTGGATGTGTGCTAAGCAGAAACCCAATAAACCCAATTACTCTAGTTATTACTTCCTCCACTACTGCTACAAAGGTAGTTCAGTTACTCATTAGTCATTCTTTGCAGAAGTATAATCTATCATAGCCTCATCTTTTCCTTACTCCTTTGGGAATACAGAAAGGAAAACAAATCTATAAGCTGTCCCTTCCCCATGTCCCCCCAAGACCATTTGAAAAGCTTCCTCATTCTTCAGAAGAACAATCAATATTAAACATCTTTTACTTTGCCAATGATTGATTCTTCCTCATTTCCCATTACTAATAAAAAAAAAAAAAAAAAAAAGGGACATTTGGGCTTGATTTTTTTTTTTTTTTAAGAGATGATAGAGGTATTGGGTACCTGAAAAATTCATGAAAACTTCACAGTTGTTCCTCATACAGTTTGACAGTAACCTTGAAGAATAGGAATGCACCAAGAATGAAAGCTTCTTTTTTAGCTTATCTTCCAAAGCCCATGAACACCCAGCGGTAGATAAAGATGGCAAGAGTTTAAACCTCCTAGGTAAATGCTTCTTTTACTGTGTATCACAGAATTTTGAGGTTATTCTACCTGCAGAATTTGCAATTTGAAATCTTGGATACCTTTAAAAGTCTTGTTAAAAAACCCTTTCAGTTAAAAATAAGCAAGGAAATGTTGTTTTATTCAGCACTATTTTTTAACCATACTAAAGTATCACTTGATGTAGATTTTAAACTGGCAGTCTGAGTGCTGAAATTAGTGGGATTTTCAGATGATCATTATGTTGGTGTGAATATCTGTGCCACAAACACACACACAAATAGTCCCTCAATTTTGTTAATCTGTTTTTGAAAGCCCTATCCGCTGGATGGGACAGGAACATAGACCTGAAAAGACCACCTGTGTTACTGAGTGCAGCTCCTGTATAATTTCAGGAGGTTTGCAACAGATGTTTGGTTCAGAATATGTCCAGAGTCAGCAGTCCTTGACGCTATAGAGCAATTTCAAAGCCTTTAGTAAATGCTGAAAAATGCAACCATAATGTGTCACAGGAAGAGGAGATCGCCACATGATCAAAATTCCCTGTAGTGGCAAAAATAACATTCCCATGGAATTCCAAGAAGTAAACTATACCTTGCTATTTAAAAGAAAACAAAGACCTTTGAGAGTAACTACTTTTCTGACTTGCAAGGAAATTGTCTTTCCATCTTAAAGTCGAAATAATAAAGATAATGAAGTAGGATAAGCAGTCTGCTTTTATTGAACTACTTCAGAACTGTATGCTGCTGAGTCCTTAGCAACGTGTTTCCTTCTATGCTGTTATTTCTTCTGACTATAATAAAAGTTAAATCACAAAGTCTAGAATATTGTGCCAGGGATGTTCAGTTAGTTCCACAGTGTGTCCATGTGAGTTAATGTGATTTGAGGAAAGCAGTACTTCAGTGCTCATATAAGATTTGTGTTGAGTTTTGTTAATTCAGACAGATCCTAACAGATGTCTGATTAGACTAATTTAAAATCAAATGACAGGGAAAAAAGTTTGCATTCAATTAAAATGATTGAACAAAAAATGAAAACTCTGTATCTTTTTGTTAGCTCAGTGTAGAGTATTTGTAATAACATAGTTTGGCTTTCTTGTGTCCCCTCTTCTCAATTCACAATAAAGTATGCAGACACTAGGCAGTACTTTTCATTGCAAGGATTGCTTTTAAATAAGCAAACATTCTAAGTTAAACAAACATTTGGTGAACACAGCACTATGGAATAATCAGAGGAACTGAAAAGAAGGTGTCAAATGACACTGTGCTTGTCCTCCACAGGCTTGCATTTTAGCTGCCATCATGGGCTGTGGTTATTTAATAAAATCAGAGGTCCTAGTTCAGAAATCCTTCCACATGTGTTGAAGGAAATAAGGAACTGTGTTTCCTGTGCTGGATCAAATGATTGTTCCATCTAATCCTTTTCTGGAAGACACTTTTATGAATTTGAATTGTTTGCGCATTACTTGCAGTTTTATTCAGCTTTAGTGTTGATCAGGCTTGGGTTTGCACAAGTTATGTCATACAGAGGGTATCAGAGTAAGATGTGTTATATGCTTTGAGTGCATCTTCCTGGATTTGCCTACTTAAAGATTAAAGAAAAGCATAGATAGTAACATTCAAATCAGGGTAGAAATTCTGGGTAATTTAAAAAATAGCTGAAACTCAGGGCTTTTTCTGTCTTTCTTCTTTGTTTAAAGAATTCGTACCAGGGGAGGGAAAAAAAAAAAGTAAGTAGGAGCTATTTGGTATTTTCAAAAGTTCTTAAGCAATTTAGCAAATTAATTGTATCATTAACTACTAGTTTCAGAAAAAAATGGCTTGTAGGAGGCTAAGTCTCGCTGAAAGTCAAATACTCCTTGTACTGGGTAACGTGATGAGGTTGGAAAGGTGAAATTATTTGTGACAAGGTCCAGATCACTCATGCAGTACTTCAATAGCAGTTGGTGTGAGAAGCATTTGGGCTGGAGAAACATCACCAACTTGTCTATATGCAGAAATCCTCTCTGTGTGTGCGTTAGTGGGAGCGTGAAGAGGTTTAGATCTTCTGACGGTATTCTTGACTGCTCATCTTTAACACTTCATCTCTCTGACCCCTGTTGTCCCCTATTGGCCGTGTTAGGTGGTGTACAAAGGTGTTCACCTGCTTGAGTGAGACCTAAGGCCACTGGCCTTAAAAAATGCATTTGCAAGGGGGAGCCAAGGGGACCGCAGTCCCTAAACTGGAACTGAGCAACATGACATTGTTTCTGAGGCATAGGGAAGATGGTTCTGGCTTTACACAACCCCTTAGACACGGGTGAATTTTGATCTCTTGAAACTGTGTGACTTTGGATACCTTCAAGTTTGTAGAGAGGCAGGTGCCAAGGAAACTAAGGGGAGTCATTACTCCCCACCACATCTCCAGCTCTTTTGGCACAGGACTGGAAATCTGATTATTCCTAGCCTATGCTTGCAATGTTTCTGCAGATCCCCCGCTGACCATGCCAAAGGACAGGGATTCTCCACAGCTGTGGCTCGTGCTACAGACCTCCTCCACTTTGAGGTAGAGGGAAGGTGCTGCCCCATGGAAATGTTTGGACCTGTTTGATTCTTTACACTTTTGAAGGAAAATAAGTGGTATTGTTCCAAACACCCATATTGCAGCTTGAAAGGACTTCTAATTTTAATATGCTATCTGACTGTCAAGAGTGGACTCAATAATGCACTAAAGCCAGTCCATATGCTTTCAATGTACTACAGTGAAGACTTTAAAAGTCCCCTGTAAACGGGCCCAAATTCATTGCTGGTAGAGGAAAGGTTGTGAGTGTTTTACATAACCCAAGTCTTGCCTCTTTAAAACAGTGCGTACACATCTTTCACTCAACAGCCAAAACTTTTTTGAATTTTCTACATTTCTTTCCCATAGTTAACTCTGGAACGTTCCTCAAGCAGCATTAAATGATTGCTCCATGATCTCAATATATTACAGGAAATATTAAAGAACTACCTGCAATACCTAAGGCTACAAACATAACGTACGCAATTAAGCCTTAGATAATAACTTTTGAAATTTGCCTTTAATATCAAATAGGTTTCAAATTAAAATGGAATTTTATCCAATATAGCATCATTTAATATATTAAAAAGTTCTGTTGTGCATCTGTTACAGTAAAGAAATGTATCTCGGCTCTTATTTTATACCAAGTGTGCTAACATGCGATTCTGTGAGAGTTTCTTAGGAAAAGTAGATGTTTTCTTTGATTGCTTCATGGGCTGCTGAAGGGATGAGGGATGAACCAGAGGCTGCATTTCCTGTGTTAGTGGCTTTCCGTGCTGGCGCAGAAGGGGTAATCACACCAAGTGCTCATGCCTTTGAACCGTTCTTTGTGTTGTCTCTGGTTTGCTCCTCATCTTACCCAGAAAAGGGGAAATGACAGATTACAGTGTCCTAATTCTCCAGCTGTGAAGCTCTGGTGGTGTCCGGGGTCATTCTACATCAAGGATCTGAAGAAAAATAACAGTGTTGCCGTAGGAAGCACAAGCCAATTCAAAAGTTGTACTATTCAATATCCATGGCTTTCTCTGGGACTTAGAGAAATGAAGCTCTATTTGCAAATAACTTCCAAGAGATGTGAAAGGTCAGAATTTGTATTTTAAATCTGTTTCTTTCCTTTTGGTTAATTCTGAGCCGTGGTTCCTGGGGCCAGGCTGGGTCACCTTATTCAGCATGTGAGAGCAGGCTCCTCGTTTCCCGTTGAGAAGTCAGTAGTGCGGCTCTAATGCCACGGGTTTAATAGGGTGAGCACGCTTTCTGTAATAGAGAATAATGGAACAGTTTAAATCTACTAATACATTTGTTACTTTATCAAGCAGAGCATATCATGCTCTGTGTGTGGCAACCAATTAGCCTTGGTTAATTTTAGCATGTAATACAGATGGCATTTTCTTGGAAAGATAGAGTTTATGTATCAACTCTGCAAACTTCTCACATTCTCCATCAGGTTTATGGAGCCTGGAGGAAAGGAGCTCACGGATGAGGAACAGCTGGCACAGGCTGAATTCAGGAAAGATGAAAGCAAAGTTGTTCAGAAGGACGAAGTGTTTTAAATAATCAGCCAAAACACTAGTGCTTAGCCTCTGTTCCTCAAGTGTTGTGAAGGCTTCTGGATAACTAGATGGCATGAGGTTAGCTAAATGCACTTCTCACCTGCTGCTCCGGAATGACCTTTACCTCTTCATTCAGATTGTCATTCTGTCACAAAAATCCACAAATTTGTCATCTTCAGCCTGCAACAACGACACTTGTGGATTACCAGATTTAATTTGTTCCTGTTTTACAGCAGTACCAGGCTCCATACGTGGGGCACATGCACATGTTTGAGAAGAAATTTAGCTATTTAATTAGCCTTTTCATAACACTTTGAAGTAGTTCTGTATCACCATTGGTGAGGGATGTAACACAGTTTGGAAATCCCTTCTTGAGCATGTTATATCTGAAACAGAATAATAAAATGGACGGGGGAACGTAAACAGTGAAATATAGTTGATTGCACCATGCTTTAAGAGGAAACAAGAACACTGCTCTACTCGGTCCTGGGAGAATCTGCAGTTATGTGTTTAAGGGCTCCATGAACAGACTCCTGCAAGGCCAGCAATAGGATTTTAAGCTTGAATGGCTAAATGAAAACAGGGGGTAAATGTTCCTCCAGCCTGCTTTCCCCTTGCTCCCCTTTTCTGAAGAAATCAGGCATCGAAGCTGAACTGATCCCCCAGGTCTCCATCAGATATCAATTGTTATGCTGTAGGACAACTTGTGCCTATGGAAGACAGATATATGACAGCCATAGTAATTATTTTTAATTTGCATTTCAGTAGTCAGGTTATTACATATATAAAACTTCAATTATAATTTTAAAAGGCTATTTGGACGTATTCCATTGTGCGCTGTAAGAGATGAAATATCCATTGCCCCAAACCTGTTAATGCTGCAGAGTGGCTGGTTGCTGCAGGCTCTGATGTCTCTCAGGAACCAGCAGTAGACAAATTTTGGTATCACTGGTATTTTGGTTATCAGATGTTGGTATCGTAGATGGCTTACAGAAGAACAAAATGCCACTATCAAAAGAAGGAAGAGAGGAAGGGAAAGATTTATGCTTCTCTGAAGAAGAGTGTTTACTAGCAATTTAAATGCAGCAGATGACTTTCTGATGTGGCCTCAGGAGACATAAAGTAGTTTTTCTTATATTTATTCACCAACGTCATTTGTTACCATGTGGTCTATTTTTGATATTATAAATACCTCTAGGTAAATTTTACCTGGGATTAGTTTGTAATTTGAGATAACTGGATAACAGTAAGACCTTCTTCTTAAGGCTTGACGAATCTATATGCAGGTATCAAAGTTCTCCAGCACATCCTCCAATCTATCTGATGGACAACAGTGTGTGAAAAACTTGCCTATTTGCCAAGGTTCATAGAAAGACACAGAGTGCAGGGGGGTAGAAATGCCTTCCAGTGACCATTGTGGCATTGAAGACTGATATTCAATAAAATAATGGGGTTTGCAATTGAAATACATTTATCACAGGAGTAACATTATGAGGTTTAGATCTTTTTTTTATACCCTAAAGTCCCAAAAAAAAAAAAAAAAAAAAGAAGAAGAAAAAAGTGGCAGTACCTCAGTACACATACTGACATGTGTTTCTCAGATTTCATAAAATCTATGCTGCTGTTAAAAGAAAACTGCCTTGTGCGTATTCCCATGTTGTTGCAAATGCCACCCTGAATAAGTATCTCATAGAATAAACATTAGGTAATTTAATACAATTAAGGTTTTTATTAAGATATTTTTGGGCAAGGCAAGAATAGAGCTTGATGTTAAAGGTTAAGAAATTTCAGACGAAAATAACTGCATTTACAACATTTTAGTTTAAACTAAAGACTGGGAAGAAGCTGTAAGCAATAGACTTTCCATTCCCTGTGGTCCCCCCCCAGCATAAAAATATACAAGTCGTGCATGAAGGGCATAGAAATTAGTGTAGACAAAGAATGTAACATAGGAACCCAGCTCTCCTGCTTACCAACACAAGAGCACAATCCTGTGCTTTAAAGCCATCGTTGCATCAAGATCAGTCCCTCTTGTCTCCAGCTCCCAGCCCGACTGCATCGCTTGGGAGAGTGGAGCTCAGCCCGCTGGCTACAGAACAAGCCTGTTCACACCTGGAGTCTTTCACTAGTTTTTCAGAAAGGAAAAAAATCCACTAACCATATAATTCTCTAATAATTTCTTTGTTGCCTTGAAGCACACACTCATTTCACTTACCTTCCATCTCTGCTTTGCAATTAGCATCTCCACAGGGGAAACGTTGCCAGCAGGTGTGCACTCACCTTGCACCTCTGACAGCTTTTGCCATAGCAGCCTTCTCACCGCAAAAGCTCCTCAGAGGACCACATCTCCCTTCCTGCCTTAATTCCAACGATTTGGGAGCTTCGGGGGCTGTCTCAGCTATTCAGAAGCGTGAAGGGAACAAATGTGTTTCTGTAACATTCCACACACTTGATTTCTGTTCCAGTAACTTGCAGTCTGGGTAGAAACAGAAAATCTAACTTTGCTAGAGATTTCTTTGGTCTTACACTAAATGGCATGGAATATCCAACTGTATCTCATAATATATAATCATATTTCTGAATTATTTTCATTTAAAATAGAACTGAGGAGCTGTCAAACTACCAGAACTTAGTAAAAAACCTACAAATATTTTTTAAAAAAATGAATAATCAAGATGGCAATTTCATTTTTGCATTTAATTACCAGGAAGTCCCAAAAGGATTATGTCCTGACATGAAGTTCATTTTGCTAGTTGACCATTAGAAGTTCATTTAGTTGTTCAGGTCCTTATCATCACTGAACTATGACTGTTCTTCATAACTTCAGGCAGGATTTTTGAGTTGGGATTTTTTCTCCTGTTATATAGAATATGGTATTTTATTCATCATTTACAAATAGCTAGAAGCAAAGCTGAGATTGCCAAAAGATTGCACTTAAAATTCAATACCACAATTGTATCTACCACATGCATACCTACCTGAGTTAATCTCTTTTAACTGCCAGCACTAATCTTTGAGCTGACCAAGTGATAATGTTCATCTGCAAAAGACATGCTAACTTAACCAGACACACATTTGCAAGTTTTCTAAAGTATAAATCCCTATTATTATTATTATTATTATTCAGCCCAAGGTTACAGATCAGTACCTGCCCATGTGGACATTCAGTTTCTAGGTGCAAGTGTTCATTTGTTCAAACAGTGCAGGTTTAAGAGATTCTCTGAGTGCATATGATATCTTCTGAGGATATGTCTTGCCCTCCACTGGCAGCGAAGATGAAAATAGCTTATCTTTTTGTTGGAAGTAATTATTGGCAGTATTATGGAGTTGAACATAATTATCCTCTATGCAGGTCATATGGTGCTGTTTTGTCATGAATGAGTGATTTAGGATCACTCAAAGAATCACCATCAAAGGGATTAGCAAAAGTGGTTTTGATATGATGTTGTAAATGTGCGACTTAACAAAGTCCAATCAAGATTTGCTCTCTTACCTACTATGTGGATGAAACATACAAAGGAAAATCAAGTTAGAATCAAGCTAGAATGGTTTACACAGAGACCAGAGAAGCAGAAGGGTCAGGGAGACGCTCCCGTTGAGTCACGAGGTTCAGAGGGGACCCCCTTGCTTTCTAAACTCCTGGTGGAGCTTAGGTGCGGCTAGGTCCAATCTTAGTCTCAGACTTGGGCAACGGTTTATGTCTAATGAAAGAAATGCAAAAGGTAAGGAAAAACTCCCGTTGAGCCACGAGGTTCAGAGGGGACCCCCTTGCTTTCTAAACTCCTGGTGGAGCTTAGGTGCGGCTAAGTCCAATCTTAGTCTCAGACTTGGGCAACGGTTTATGTCTAATGGAGGAAATGCAAAGGGTAAAAAAACCCTCCCGTTGAGTCACGAGGTTCAGAAGGGACCTCCTTGCTTTCTAAACTCTTGGTGGAGTTTAGGTGCGGCTAAGTCCAATCTTAGTCTCAGACTTGGGCAACGGTTTATGTGTAATGGAAGAAATGCAAAGGGCAAGGAAAACCTCCCATTGAGTCACGAGGTTCAGAAGGGACCCCCTTGCTTTCTAAACTCCTGGTGGAGCTTAGGTGCGGCTGGGTCCAATCTTAGTCTCAGACTTGGGCAATGGTTTATGTCTAATGAAAGAAATGCAAAAGGTAAGGAAAAACTCCCGTTGAGTCACAAGGTTCAGAAGGGACCCCCTTGCTTTCTAAACTCCTGGTGGAGCTTAGGTGCGGCTAGGTCCAATCTTAGTCTCAGACTTGGACAACGGTTTATGTCTAAAGGAATTAACTGCATGGATTTCATTAGTATTAATTTAGCATGATATCAGCCACTTACCAAGGATCTGTAGTGAATAAGGGGTCTCTCTATCTTGGGTAAGGAAGGAGCTCTTAGTGTCAGGTGAGGAGTCTCAAACCTGAGAGAGGGAGGCGTCCCAGCTCAAGGGGAGAGTCACTGGTGTGCAGTCCAGTTGCAATTTAGAGAGAATTCGAATTGGACTCATCCAAAGATCTGTCGTTAGTAGAAAGGTCTCTCTGCCTTGAGGAGCAACCTTGAGGGGCGTCCCAGCTCAAGGGGAGATCACCGCCATGCAGCCACGCTGCTGAGCAGGGAGAGCTCAGAGAAGGCTCACTTGGGCTGTCATATTTATGGAATAAAGTGGTTGGCTCATAGTCAAATTGCATACAATGGAAAGGTATGCATGAGACTCCTTGTACCCACAGCTTGCTTTGTTCCTTGATAAATGAGTCTTGGAAAAACCACCCGCTATTCATGTGTTAATCGCATGGTCAGTGTTCCAAGTTCATATGCTTCGATGCTCGCTGGGTCACTCTGTTCCTTTGTGGGTTTGTGAGTTCTTGGCCTGGCCACGGCTCAGGCCTTTACCTCCTTTGGAGCCTGTACCAAACTATTGCTAGTTTGGTTAAGGGGTTGAGTGCATCTGTCACATGTTTGTACTACAAACAAGCTGGGTGAAGATGTACTAAGTAGGAGTAAGCTTAAAACACAGTGCATCCACTAATGAAAAGACCAGCTGACCATTCCAGACTATTCCATTATGTACCTGGAACCAAAAGGGAACATATTTCTTAAAATTTTTTTTCAGTTTTTATACTGAGCTAATTCTTGAAGAAATATATTAAATGTAAAATTATTATACAGGCAGGCGTAAACTGAAAATACTGTGATTTATATCAATGAGAGTTACGTAGTAGCTATTTTTATGATATTATGTTTTAAAATGAATTTCTGTTTAATAATGGCATACTTCCCTATCAGAAGATGTTTGTGTACTCAGAAGTCTGTGACATACAAGTAGAGGGTTATGTGTCAATATGATTCATTAATAAAAATTAACTTGTCTGTGTGTTCAAATTTAGGCATTTTTCAGGCATCTATAAACAATCCCCATATGCCTGGATGAATGCAAACTGTAAATGTGAACAGAACTGCTTACACCTTTACCACCCGAATCACCAGCTTGAAAATTCCACACTTTAGCATTTAATGGAATTGTAGCAGATGGGAAACTTTTTCTAGTTGTACTGTTTAAGACATCCCTCTGAAATGTACTTGTTCTTCTATATTGGGTTTTTTTCCTACAGATAAACAGCAAACTTGGCTTCTGAGAAACCCAAATCACCAACAGTTCTGTTTATAAATATAACAGCAAGCCTTAAAGTGAATGCAATCAGAGTTTTCGCAGATGTTTTTCCTGAAGGGCAATAATAATAGTAGACTTTTAGCAACTTTCATACCTGGGAGCTTAGTGTCCTTGCAGAAAATCTCCTCAGCTGTGCCACATATTCTGTAGCACCTCTGCCAAAAGATAAGCATAAAAAGAAAAGATATGAGCACAAAGAGTTGTCTTTCTCAATGCACTCTGAAATGTGGAATAATATTCCACATTCGTTCAGGGTCAAATTCAATCCTTGCAGCTTATTCCATCCACCACCAAACTGGAGACATGGCTCTCAGCTTGTGTATGGGCTGTGCTGATGCAAAGCAGGGATGCTGATCGCCTCTTGTACCTCTTGAACAAAGTCTTTTTTCCCAGTACTCTAAATGTTGCCTGGATTGCCACCCTCTGCTTAATTTAATTAAAACCAGTTGAGAATTTTTAGGGCAAGCGAGATAAGAAAGACTTGTTTCATATCTCCTCTGCAGACTTTCTCTCTAAAGGATGCTCCTTCTCCAAACGACCGTAAGAAAAAATAAATGACATACAGAGTGCTTTGAACATGCACGCGTTAGGGCCGATGCATTTGGCATTTATAATAATTACCTTCTTTCCATTTGCTATAAATGAGCAAGCCAACAATATCCAGGTTTTTTGTAGGGGGTAGATTATCCACTGTTGTGGTAATTTCAGACACAATCCAATTACTAATAAATATCCTCAACACAAAGCATAGCAATTTTGTGCTGGAGTGACTGCTCTCACCTACCCCCAGGCTGAGTCACTGTGTTTTTCGCTCTTCCAAAAGTGAGGTCACTGGAAAGAAAGTTGTTTTTGCTGGAATTAGACAAATGCAGGTGGTAAGAAGAGTTAATTATATAACAGTATGAACTCTAGATATCCTAAAGGATGTTGAGCATTTTCTACTGATCCTAATCTGTTTAGGAGCAAGTAGCACCTGTGAAGAAACATTCCACAAGAAAATAGAAGTTTGGAGGAGTTCAGCACATGGCCTTGTCCCAGAACTCGTTTTATGCTGAATTTGAGCATAAAAAGCAGGGATAATAGCTGGACAAGGACTACAAAAAGCGATACTACAGAGGAAAACATATAAGCCTATACATCTGCAGGAAAGTGATCTAAAACATGAAATCTTGCTTACAAAGACTGCTGTAAATTTCTGCTCACACAGGAATCTCACTGTAGAGAGAAAATAAACTCTTCCTGTATGTGTAAGGTCCCACTGCAGCTGGAACAGTGCAGGCAGTTCCAGGTACCGCATGGGCAGAAGCACCGGCAGGCTTGGGGGGCACACACCACACTCTAGTTACAAAAGTTATTAGGGGAGCAGAGGATTGCCCCCATCGCCCACCCTGCCTCTCTCTGTTGGAATCCATCTGCTGCCTTTTGTTTTCTGCTTGGCATTCTGTGTTTCTTGTTCTGGGTTTGCACCTCACCAGCTACAGTACCAGTGTTCCAAGGGATTACTAATATTAAATGACTTGTGTTAGAGCAGTAAAAATGTATTTGCATGTGTGTTAGTCTGGTAAGGTGAACAGAACTAGAAATTGTTTTTCGGTACAGGTAACCGAGGGGTGTGTATACCTCTGAAAACAGAAAACACTTTGAAGTTTCCAATGCTTTGTTAGAAAAAAATCTTTTCCCAGTGTTGACTATAAACTTCCCGTGGTGCTCCTTCATAAAAATCAAGTTTACTGTAGTGTCTTAACCTTCAGTATTCACCTCCTATATTATCTGTTGTGCGGGAACTAGCGCTTTACAGTTACCAGGTCTGCCTTGCAAATGACTTTAAGAATGTATAGTGTTCTGGAAAGTCTATTTTAGCAACCAAAGCTGCTTGGGTGTCAACAGGACCCTTTGTAGGCTCAGGGTTAATACTGGTTGGAGACAGTAGCTGAATTAACCTCTATTTCAACAGGTTTAGGACATTTTTTTTTGGTCCTAGTTACTCCATCTGCTTGCAGATATCAAACCTTATATTCTTGCTGCTTCCAACAAAAGCACATGGAGCTTGATGAGAATTTAACAATCAAATAAAAGGAATGTGGTGGGATCCTGGGTGCTCGGCTCATGCATAGGACAGAAATAGCCTGTAGTTTGCTGGCTGGTAGCTCGTTTCTGTCACCTGGCAATGTAAGGCTGCCTCATCTTGGGGGGAGGGTGCTGATATATTTTTCATAGCATAATTGGTGTCTGCCTTGCCAATACCTAATAATGAGGAAAAGTTTTGTTTGTTTTTTTCACATGGGAAGGAGGTAAAGGATTGCTTCAATTCCCTCGGTCTGTACATGTGCAGTCAAGCATATAAATTACTTTTTGATTTTAAGAAAGAAACGTTTTGGGGTGCAGAGAGAGAAATTCACAATGAGACCATTTTAACCTTTTTTGTCATAAAAATGTACTTTTTTCTTTTAATGTACCGTTATGCTTAATGACAGTGCAATTAGAGGCTGAAATAACAGCACTGACACCTGGTTTACAGTTCACGCAACCACCCACAATAACATCAGTGCTGTGACAGCTACTGCTCCAAGATTTGCTATGCCAACAGCATACAGTTTATAAGTGTTGGTTTAATTGGAATTAATTCTAACTATCATTTTGGTTTCAAAGAGTGGGTGCTAACATACCCAAAAGACCAAAGTCAGTACCATGCAGGAGGTTTGAGAAACGTGGTCATCTTTCCTGGTTTAAAGGGCTCATTGTGCTGGAAGACAAATGAATTCATAGAATCATAGAAGGGTTTGGGATGGAAGGGACCTGAAACACCATCTAGTTCCAACCTCCCTGCCACGGGCAGGGACACCTTCCACTAGACCAAGTTGTTCCAAGCCCCATCCAGCCTGGCCTTGGTTCAGGGGACCTGTACAGGGGTTCATCCGTGCACAGTGCTGGGGCACTACAGAGCAGTCCTGAGGTGTCCAAGGAAGCCTGCTGGCTTGGTGGTGGGCTGGATCTGCTGGTCATGCTGCCCCACGGGGCTCTGCAAGGCTGCCCAGCCCCAGAGCAGACGTGGTGTATGCTCAGTTCTTCAGACAAAAAGAAATTCAAGGGCTAAATTCCACAAATCCTTATGCCGTAGTAAAGCATGCCTATGAGTGAAAGTGTAGTATGTGCTTCTGCCCAGTGTTGGTAGGAATGAGGAAGTGAAGGTGTTTTATAATACTGGCCCACACCTGGAATCTTGTTGTAATTGTTGGTGCATTTTGTTTAGTTTTTAAATAGGAAGGCAGGCGAAGTGGCTATTGAAGCACAGGTCTTTGCTAGAGACACAGTCAAGCTTTGGGGTGACTGTGGGTTTTTTTGTTGTTTGTTTTTTTTTTTAAAATATCCTCCTATTAGCATCTGTTTCTCGTGCTGGAAGGAAGATGTGTTTACTACCTGAAGAGGAGTGTAAAGGCACAAGTATTTAAGACAGTTCTGCCTCCTGTTCAAATGGGCTGGATCTTCAAAAGTGTTCAGTGCACAAGAGCTCCCACTGTTTTCTAAATCACTCTTTTGAAAAGCTGCTGAAATCAACAGTGTTTCTTCCTTTGACGTGCTTAGGGTTTGTGTCATATCAATCAGGGAGATGGAGCAGGCCCTTAATGGTATTAAGTTTATTACCGTAACTCGAAACACATTAGAGATTCAGAGCACAGGGTAACTCCAGGGTGACTACTGCCAGCAAATTAGCTTTTGCCTCTTCCAAACTGTCATTTTTTGAAGTGTACAAAGTAAGGATAGAGGTGACCGGTACTTAAAAATCACTACCTATTATCAGTCTCATCATATAGGTATGTCACACTGTATTAAGTTATGTTAATGTGCTATGACTCATATATGTATGGGTGCATTTATATGCATACATACAGCAGAGCTGAACCCATTAAGCCAGGACAAGTAAACATTCATGAAGCATACAGGACATCACCCACCTACCCAAATCACTCAGCATGCATAAAATCCACCAAAAATATCAGTACTTATTAAGAATGGAGAACATTTACATTTTCCTGAAAAGTATAGTTTGCTTTTTTATCACAACATGAAATTTGTTTTCTCCTGGAAGCTTTTGGAAAGCTCTGTATAGCCTGATTAATGCAGCCCTTTGCGCAGCAATTTCTGCTTCCCAGCCTGTTGCAGGGGCAATTCCAGCATGAATCTGGCCTTGCAGGATCATGGGATTTCTTCTAATTTGATAAGGCTCCCAATTCCATAGTGGAAGAAACTCCTTAAAGTGGTTTCCCAGAGCTGTTTGCTTGTGTTGCAATGAAGAAAGATGAACTTTAAGTTTGTGCTTCTAAAAGCTTGAGACTGGGAAACATCCAAACTTACGTAGTTTAAATTGAACTTTGCTCACCGGGGTAAAATAAATATTGCTCTACCACCATTTAGTGGTGTACATTCTGAGATCAGGACCCTAAAAGATCACAGATCAAGAAGTGTGGGGATACCGTCCTTACATCTGCAGAGCAGCATGGTGTAGTAATAAATATTAAATGATGTTTCTTTCTAGAAGATGATCTGTATTCCACAACTGTATTTCATGTATTAAAGAAAGAGAAGTGAACTGGCATCCCATGGAGATATTTTATTCATGCTTTCTTATTTCCAAACTTGATAAACACAGAAATAAAGCTCAGACATATAGAACCCCTCTTAGTTAATACAGCTTTTAATCTCATTTTGCTAGAATTTAATAATTTAAGATGAAAAGAGGGGAAAAAAAATTCCTTGAAATTATCATGGTTTGGCACTGGAAATATGCGTATTTTTTTTTAGCATCCACTAAAGACCAGAAAACAAGGCATGCCAGGAGAATTTTTTAAATTACATATTGCAGAGAAATTAAGAAAACCTCCATTAGATGTGAGCCTTATATACCTCGGTTTCATTGCAACCCATCTAATGACTTCAGTGGGTTTAACCCTGCTTTACAGAGTTGCAGCTAAGAACAAAATAAAGCCCATCGTGTGTTGTGCCGAGTTGCATACATGAAAACAATTGTAAAGTAATGCAAGGGGGGTTTTATGCTTTCACAGGTTTTCCTCAGTGGTGGTACACATGCTTTTGCTACTTCTAATTCTACTTTCTGCATCTGCAGATGGCCTTTGCACCTTTAGGTTGCATGGGCTAGCTTGGAGGCTTTCCTTGGCTTCAGAGAAAAGGCATGCCTGTGGCTCAGCTGGCCTCCTATTATTTGCAGGTGGCATGCTCTCCAACGTATCATGAATTGGGGACTACACACATCTGTCTGTTTCAGGATAGTTAGCAAGTTTTCCTTCCAGTGATGATCTTTGGATTCATAGCCCAAGATGAGGCTGTGTGCAAGTTGCTGGGAGTCTGGCCCAGGACTGATGGCATTGAATTGGGATTACTTGAAAATGTTGAACTACTGATCATCTGGAATCCATTTCGTTCCTGCCAGGGAAAGGGAGAACAGTGTGCTACAATTAGCTGGTGCTCATTTTCAACCATGTCAGTTAATTAGCTGAAGACCAACCAGATGGGAAAAGATTTATCATACTGCTTTCAGAGGCACTGGCACCGCATGTTTCCCAGTTTCAGGCACTTGGGAATTTATGTATTTTTTCTTTTTCCAGGAGACTGAAGACAGGAGGGGAAGGTGGACTCACGTTTCTTTGTTCCTTTACGGGAAGGGTTAGGTGCTCACTAGGCTTCAGTTTGCAGCCCACTGGTTGGAACCCAGATGACTTTGCCACCTAAAACTCTCTCTCATAAAAGATCCAGCTATGCTCTGTATCACAACGGAAGTGAACTAGGAATGAATTCAGTCTTTTAGCTGTCGAGGTATATTTGCTAGAGAATTTATGTCTTCCATGCAGGTGTCTGCCTTGGCGATCTCAGAGCCAGAAGGGGCAGAAGCAAGGAAACAAGCCCTGCCTTGCGCCATGTAAGTGGGCCCAGTAGGGCTTTCCAAAGAAATATCTACAATAAAGATGGGCACGGTGTGAGTTGTATAGCTGACCAGCAGCACTGGGCAGTGATCTGCAGATTGAGCCTTGGGTAAGGAGCTGGAAATCTAAGTCTCCTCTTTTCTCTTCCAGCAGACTTCCAACCATCTCGGAGAAGTGTTACCTTGGACTGTGGATACACACAGGTGAGTCCATGTCCTGGACAATGATTACATGCAAATCAAATGGTCTCATTTGGCAGTGTCATCCATTCACGTATGAACATCTGCTTCTGAGAGCACCAATCGTGTCTTATCCCCATGGCAGAGACTCATCTGCACATTCTTTCCCCCATCCTTTAAGTTTTTAGAGAACTCTATTTGCTATAAACAGCTTCTGCCCTGCTTCCCCAGACACTTGTCTGTGCATCCCTTAGCTCAGGCTCTTCCATGATTGCTGACTTCCTTTGACATTTCTTTTATTGCTCTCTCGTGCACTAGCTCATGCTAACACATGTTAGAACAGTAACATCTTTTTGTAGCACTAGTTTTAATTAGTCTTCACCTTCCCCCGGGATGGCTGTTTGCTCTAAAGCTTTCTGCAAGTGCATATTTTGCGCTCTGTGACTCACTGCATTACCTGTATGGTAATACAACTGCCTCGCCAGGACCTTGTAGTGGCTGGTGTTTAGGTGACTGCCCGTGCTTCCTCCCCAGCGTGCAGGATTCTCTGATCCTGGCTGATGAAAATTGCTGGTGATGTGGAAAGAATATTTTTAATGGTGAGAGATGGGAAAGATGACGGTGGACGTTTTCAAAGCTAATTCTGTCATTTTGGTGTTCAGAGTTCAGAGCCCACTTGTTTGAAGGGAAATCAGCATGTAAGTCCCATAGATGGCTTTCAAGAGGTGTTTCTTTCAAAATGTGTTAAAAGCAGAATTGGAGGAAAGAGTTTATGAAGCAAATAAGGAAGTGGATGATACAGTGCAAGTAAGCTACTTTATCCATGTTTTGTTGTACTTACAATGACTAATCACGAGACTTAACTGGCAATGAAGTTATATTAGTTGTGCTACAAAGGCCTGTAGCTCTGCTCTCTGGATATGCCATACGACACTTTCATATCATTATACTTGTGTACAGTGTCTTTGATAATTTCACAGTTTCCTGTGTTTAGCTGGTAGGCTCCATAAACCTTGACTAATTATTTTTACATTCTACACCACCTCATTACAGCATGTTTGCCTGAACCTCTGTGCCATGCTGTTCGCAGCAAGTTTTGTGAAACATATCAGATCATCAGCAGTTTTGCCTCTTTAAGTCATGGAAAATACAAAACCTGGCAATTTTTTCTCAGTTTGCTTTCTAACACCTGGTATCTTGACTTTGCTTGTGAGCTGCATCTTGGCCCATTTAATTAGTCTTCTATTTGTATGCTGTAGCTGACAAACTAGCTGTAATCAAAATATTTATTATAACTGCCCATTTACCCTAGTTCTGTGTGTGCCCTGCCATGGAGTTTCTGTGTAAACAGAAGCTCTCGGTAATCCCTGATCAATGCAGCATGTTCTGTTTCAGTGGGAAAAAAACCAAACAAGGAAGATTTTAGATTTTCCGAGGGACTTCTGCTTGGGACAGAGGAAAGGACACACCATCCTCTTCCCTGGCCTTGACAAATCCCATTGTGTTCCACTCTTGTACATTCGAAATATTTTGGTAAGGGATATTTGATTCTCTAATCTGAGTACTTCATTCCCCTGGCAGTGCTCCACCATCAACTCCTCTTTGTGTCGAAGCAAACATAAGCTACTTGTTCTTGTTTTCATGACCTCTCCTCACTCGGTTATCTCTCAATTCATTACTGGTCTGTTGGCTTCATGGCTTAATAACACCAGTAGGTGCTGCTCATCTTCAGCAGGTCCCCGGAGCCCCCCGGCCGCAGGCTGCAGCTCTGCTCTGTGCTGTGGGAAGAGCCCCCCTCGCTGTGCAGCCCCTTCATTGCTCCCCTCCAAACCCCAGCTGGGCTTGGCCATCCCCCTTGCTGAGACCAGCAGCCTGGTACTGGGTGGGCAACACGGGCCCCTCCGCTCACCCGCCTGTCTGTTTCTGTCCTTCGTGTGAATTAAGGCACAAAGCGTCAGCTTGATGAAGACCTACTGCCTGAAAGGCTGAGGCACACAGTGTTGGGGACAGATATTGGAAAAAAAAAATATCTATTCTTCTGTTCATGTACATTCCTGCTAATATACTGCACGCAAAAAACCTGTGGGTTTTGCCTCCTATTGCCTGGACTTTGGCCGTACCTTTATAGTGACAGGGAAATCTCCACCTCTGTGGCACAGGTCTGTCTCTGCTAACTGGCTTCAGCCACATGCAGCTTGATTTTTTTTTTTTTTTTTTTTTTTAAATTCTTTCATTTACTAACTCAGCGAGCTGGGAAATCATTCCTGTGCTCTTCATGCAACTAGACAAGACAGTGGTTCTTTTGTAATTAGCTAATGTATCTATTTATGTGGTTTTTAACATGTTACCCTTAATCAATTACCATTGCGGGAGTTAGTAAAACTGCGTTGTGGTGCTAAGTGTTATATATTGATATCAGGTTAAACTGCTGTTCCTTTAGACTCAGCCATTTATTGTCCTGTTGGTCTGACATGCTGTAACATGATGATGATGATGTGATAGGTTGTAATATTTTCTATTGTCACATTCCCTTTGATGTCAGCAGGATTTTGGTATAAAATAGGTGAGGATATAACTTCTGTATGGGAATATCTGCGCTGGGCCAGTGAGTATATGGGGAGATTATAGCTTGAATTGTTCCTAACAGAGCTTGAGTTGTTCTTAAAAGAGAGTAACAATGGACAATATTGCATGCTCCATTGAATTATTTTCTTCATGAAGATAAATAGTGGTTTGAGGCTCTAGGCAACAGTGCAGTTTTGGTTTATTTTAGTTTTAATTCTTATTTTACTGTTCCATCCTTGCCTGGTGGCATTGAATGTCCTGCTCTGTCCTTTTGTTACTTCTGTGAAGAGCGGATGTGAAACTAAAACCTGAGATTGTAAATAGACAGTCTTCAGCGCTGCTCCTCAGCATTATTCATCACTTCTGTTATTATCCTTTCAAGAATGAAGCCTGAAAAGGCACAGCAGCAGTGGTAACAACACCGAAAAGGCAAAAATGCCTGCCTCTAATACCAGGCAAGGAGCGGTGCACGAGTTTGTCCTCCCTTCCTTGCAGGGGGAAGAAACAACCCCTCATCCAAGTGCACGATGAACCTATGATGGTCCCACATGGAGCAAACCTCAAAAAGCATTTTGTTCTTGAATGTCTTCTTATTTCCTTGGGATTTACTCTACTGCATTTTTGTTTATGCCATACATGACCTGTGAGCCATACATGACCTGTGAACTGTACATGACCTGTGAACATGGATTGAGCTGCTGCCTACACACGTGCTACTTTTCTCGGAGAGGCTCAAAGACTCAGGAAAATCTGCACATACTCTTGCTTTTTCAGACACTGTGATTTCTGATGCTACGCTTTTCTGATAGATTAAGAGCTTTGGATATATTAATTACCTTTTTAACTATTGATAAACTGCCAGAGGAAAGAATGTGCTTTGGGCTGGAATGGGTCCAGGAAGGTCATAAGATCTGTTCTAAAATAAAAGATACAATTTTAAAATCCTAATGTCTGAAACTGCATTATGCCAGAAATCCTCTCAGTTATTTCAGTGGGTTGACTTGCCTGGCTTGATGAAGGTGGCTTTATCTTAAGCTGCATTGTCTGTACACTTCAATAGAGTGTAAAAGAGAAAAGTCTGAGAGAAGAATTAAATGGTTGTGTCATTAAGCCTTCAGCATTTGCAAATAGGGCTTTGGCACAGTTTGACTTCCCTGTGGTAAGTACTTTGTTTGGTTTTGGTCATTTAGTTACTTATTAAACCTCTCCTAAAGCTTTTTCAATATTTCTTCTTTTATTAACTACTGTCACAGAAACTGTATTTAATGCTTTCTCTCTTTTCCCATACTATAGCCCTGCAACATTCAAATTAAGTGGAAAGTGCAGTGATTTAATTATGAATCTGGGAAAAAAGTTTAGACAACTTCCTTCTAACATATGTACAGTAATTTTCATGGCATAAAATGTACATGTACTGAATCTGCCATTGTGTTTAGAAGTAACTGAACCTTTTCAGCTTAGCTCCACAATCATTTTTGTGGGAGATAATCTATCATTTGAAAACCTTGCAAGTGGAAATTAGTACACAATAACCCACCCACAGGCCAAAGCAGCTCTGTGGCTTTTTAGAATATACTGCACTGGCTCCTGTGTGGAAATAAACAGGGCTTTTAACTGTTTCTGTGATGAGAATTGATGGGTTTATCTTTGCTACAGTGTCCACCCACAATTTTTTTCATTCAGACAATTAAACACCAATTTCCTGGGACAAAAGTGTAGATAAAAGAATTAGCTCATGCTTCAGTGGTTCTTCATTAATAAATGCAGCTGGAATTGGTCTGTGAGGCATGTGACAAGCAAAGCGCTGACAGATGCTTCACGTCGCAGTAACTATTGCTGTTGCCTTTCCAGTTCAGTTTGAACAAAGTCCTGTCATGGGGCAGGGGGTCTAGTTAATGGTGTAACTCTCTAGTATTGTGAGATTCCCAACAAAAAAAGTGTGTTACTACATTAGCTCTGCTGTACTGAAGACCAACAGGTAAGGCGAGGGGATGCCAGCGAAGGGCAGCGTGCTGTTGGGCTTGTGCTGAGCTGGTTTATTCCCGCTCAGGACCTGGCACTGCACTCGACCCTGCAGCTTTTGCCTGGCCTGCTGTCTGCAGGAGCAGACGCATGTGGGTCACCCATGCCACAGGCTCGAGCCCCAGCAAGGAGGACATCAGTGGACTCCTGGCTGGGTTTCCCACACAGCCTCTCCAGGGACGTGGGCATGGGGAGGCCATAGCCTTATAGCGAAGTCAGGTACACAGGAGAAGAAAAGTTTGCACGTTTTTCTCACTGCTGTATTTTGACCCTCTTTCACAGCAGGCAGGCTGCTTTGAAGCCTCCAGTGTTAACGCTGTACCCGTTTGCGTCGCTCGCTCACTGCGCTGCAAATCGTGCTGCCGCAGAGCTCTCGGAAAGGTGTCAGCTGATGCCCATTAGAGACCAGCCAGACGGTGAGGTACCAGAATGCCTCAGCAGGAGCCACCGCAGCATTATCTCTGGATGTACAACTGACTTGATACCTGCTTTGAAAAAGTCATGACCTAACTGTCTGAGTGTTAGATCTGAAAGTAATAAGCCCCCAAAATGCTACTACCTGGTGTTTCCTTTTGTAACTGAGACATGCCTCTACCATGGCCATTAAATTAGTTGTGTGTGAGACATGCTAATTTTATCTAGGAATGACATAATTTCTCGGTATGATGCTATTTTTTAGATTTATATTATTTTGCTGTAATGCTGCAGCCTGTGTCCATGTTACTCACCTGCTCCCAGAGAAGGGATCGTGGCCACCAGCAGCAGCAGCACCTTCTGTACCCCACAGCAGCTGGACCCAGTAACTTCCCCTTCTACAGGAGAGGCAAGGTAATAGCTTTGGAGCATCACCCTGCTAGTTTAATAAAGACATTTTATAGTTTTTATTCTGTGAGCTACAGCAAACAGAAGAAAAAAAGCATACACATAATAAGTATAGAAATATTATATACTAGATATTTTAATTAAAAGTTTTATTTATGATATTTTAGTCCATTTGAAATGTTGAGAACAGCTCTAGGTTTAATGCAGGAAGGATTTTCTTTATCTATATATTAAAAGAAAAAGGAATATGGTTGTTATAACATTTTAAATGTCTTTATGTCAAGTATAAACTGGAATCCTAGATTTTATTTTTTAATGAAACTTAATTCAGCCTAGTTAGGAAACTAATAATCATATTTCCTAATTCAGTTTATTAAAGTAATAAACACAGCTACTCCAGGAAATGAAAACATTTCTGGGTATGAAATACAGAGTTCTCTGCAGAAGATATTCAAGTGTGGGTAACTGATGTTTAGGAGGTAAGCTTGTACATTTTGGTATTAAACAGAGCTCTTTATTGCTAAAGATGCTGGGTATCATCCAATCTCACTGATGTCTGTGAATGTTGCAGGTTCTTAGCATTTTTAAGAACTCCATCTGACTTTATTTGGATGTTTAAGGTGAATTTAGATGTCTAATTTTAAGCAATGATATATTCTCGTGATTATCTTAGGACCTGTTTTTCGAACACGAAGGCAGCTTCAGCTGCATTAAGCCTGAAATGACAGAACTGGAATTGATATTTAATAATGCACTGAACTCTTCAGAGGCTACAGTGCAAGAATACAAAAGTACAACATAGTTATTAAGAGAGGCCACTAGTCAAATGTAGCAGAGTGTTTGTTATTCATCACAATCACTGATTTCCTAGAGTATTAAGAAAGAGTAAACTGGAAAATACAAAAATTGGTCGATTGCCATCAAACTGGAATAGGAACATCTAGGCTCTTTCTCGGCAGGCAAGGGCCCAAGCAGTTTACGTTGAAGATTTTGCTGCATTTGTCTCTTGAGTGACAATCAGGTTTTTACCCAGTCTGGGACCCTGGAGCTCAAAAGGAAAGAGTTTAGAAGTCCAGGGCTGGAAGCTTTGCAGCCCCAGCTGGTGGACACTTGTGGAAAAGCCTGAAGGAACTGACCTTTCCCAGATCCCAGGAGTGGTGTCTGAAGGAAGATTTAGCTCTGTATTGTTTTTCGAAGCAGATTTTCTCTACAATGCTTTTGTTAAAATAAATAGTATTTTAAAGAGGCTGTTTGGCTGTAGGTTACCCCAGAGGGAAGAGAAGTACAGGGACGGGCTGTAGCCTGTCGGCCGCAGGTAACAGAGCAGGGACTGAAGAGAAGGATGGTCTCAGAGTCGCTGCAGACGCCTTGCACCGAGTGACTGCTCGACACCTGAGCCCAGGAGACAGGTAAAGTCCCTGACACAAACTGAAGTTCACCACTTACTCTGTAACACTTAGATCCTTAAACTGCAAGAGGAAAGTTTATAATTCAGCAAGATTTTTTTCACCTGTGAAAATGGTTAGAAACATAAGCAGCCTTAATAACCTTTCTTATTAATCAACACACTGATAACAGAGATACATCATACAGCTATAAAAATATTAAGACAGCATTTATGGATAAATGTATATTTTTGAGCATTGATCGCAAATCAGCCAATTCTTGATATTTCCACCTTTCTTTTAGTCTTTCTCTCTTTCCAGTATTCAGTCATCCTAGCTGATGAACTTGCCCTTTCTTCTTTTACAGGCACTTAACACAATTACTAAAAAAATACTAAATTGCGTCAAAAAGCGAGCTATGTAGGGGTGAATTTCTTGGTTATTGAAAAAGTTTGCATAAGTCCTGGTGTTCAGCAGAGGTCACTTTCATTTACTGTTTAATATTTTGAGAGAATTGCAGATGAGAGAGATGTGCAGTTTCCCACGAAAGCCACGTCCGCTGCTCCGGAGCCTTCCCTGGTGGTGCCGTTCCAGGTGGCTGATCTTTCACTTCTTGTCTCGAGAACTGGACTGGGCTTGACAACCTCCCATTCCCCAGGACCTACAGGAGCTGCAGTTAATTAATCTTTTCTTTTTTCAAAGGTAACTACTCTGATTTGCAATTAAGGATTCCCCCCTCCCAAAGAGGTGCCATTTCACTCTGTTGTCATGTCACCAGTGGTTTCACACGAGTGCTCGGCAGAGTGCCCAAATGGTCATACACCTCTTGGGGTGCAGGACAGGAGCTCCCAGGCCCTGGGCACCCTCAGGGCCCATCACACCCATCAGTTACTAAGGGACTTCTGAGCTCCCTGTTTTTTTCTATCTCAGATACCTCTATTGCTTCCACTTATGTTTCTTTTAGAATATTGGTTGGTTTCCCTTAAAAAAGAGGAGAAAAAGGGAGTGAGCAGCTCTTGACATGAGGCAGCCAAACATGCGCTGGCAATGCTGGGCAGTATGAGAAGCCTTCTGCATCTGTGCTGAGCAAAATGTATTCAGCAGAGCTATGGAGAACATGATACAAGGAGACTACCAGTTATTTCGAGAGTCCTGTTACAAACCAGTATGTGTTTAGTAGCAATATATAGAAATGCAGCAACTTTCTGTCACCCTCTGGGCAGAGCACATCAGTTGAGTGTGCTTAAGAGGAGCACTCAGAGCAAAATGAGAGCAGAGGCAGTCACGAGAACCAGCCACTTGGAGAAATGCTTCTGAGATAGCTCCCATGAAAAATTATCACTTATCAGCAGCTGCTGAATGACACAGCACTGTTGCCAAAGCACCAGTCTGTAGCACCTGCTCTCTGCATATTGCTTTTTCTGGCAGTGGGCTGGCAAGCATCGTGCCTGTCCCTGCAGCTCACCAAAGCAGCAGCTCCCTGTATTGATGCAGGGAAGGGATGCTCTGCTCCCAGGAGTGCCTCTTTTTCTTAGATTACATTAGCCACAGAATATCATCTGGATCCATTTTTTCATAATCTGCGAATTGTCTGTGTGCTGAGCTTTGGCTTTTAACCCAGAAAGTTTTCAAAACCATATAGTAAGGTCACTCCTTGTTTGTATTTCAGTGCACTGTTTACTGCAGTTTATGTTCTAAGAAATAGCATTAACATGCTGTAATACATTTGAATAAAAGTGTTTTATTTCCTACTGGAATTTCATGCTGCTTGTGAATTTATGAATTGGATTTCCAAGGGATAGTACTAAGCTCAAAGCAATTTTCAAAGGGGCAGGCAGAAAGTCATTAGCAACACTTTGAAAATAAATTCTTCCTGTTCTGCATCAGTGAGATTTGTGATCCCCTTTACATATATTTTATTATGATTATTCATTGGTTATCTTTTTGGCACTATTAAAGTAATCTGGAAAAATATATTGCATATTATGAGTACCACTTTTATTATAGCAGCCTCCTAAGTAGGAACACAGGAACACTGAAAGAGAAATAGAAGTGGGAAAAGATCTCCTGGGTTGGCATATCCTGTCTCCTGCTGGCACATCACATCATATAATTCCTTTCATAAATATAAGTAATCTAAAACTCTGTGTTCTGTTGAATTTGCAAGCAAAATATTATTCTAGTGCATCTAAAGATGATTAAAATAAGCCAATAATAAGTGTAATTATTGTGAATTATAATAGATAACATGAAGATTTTATCCCTACAGTTGCTTTATTTTGAGGTTTGGGGAAGAAGAGTTGGGTTTGTTTTGTTTAGCTATCTTTTCTTTCCCTGAGTGGGCTTTCTTGAAGAAATTGAAATAATTTAGATCATTTTCTCTTCCACAGCCTCACACGAAAGCAAGGTTGTAACAGGGTGTCAGTGCATATTACGGAGGAGCAGTTAGGTGCTCGGATGCTACTAGAAGTCATGGCATGTGGATCTCTACCTCTTCTTTCTGGCAGTCAGTTCAAGGCTCAGGCAGATGCAGGTTGGGGATGTTGTACCTCCACCCTGGGCTCCTCCCAAACTGGCCTGCAGCCCATGCCACCTATCCCAGCACATGACATGAGCATCAGCTGATTCTCCACCAGTCTCACCTGGGGAACTTGCAAAGCTGTGCAACACTCTCCTTGCAGGTTTCAGTTGTTTTTTGGTTTTTGTTTTGGTTTTTGGGTTGGTTTTTTTTTTGTCATATGAAACTATCACTTCACTTGAAAGCAAATAACCATTCAGCAGGGCTGTTTCTGCTGCCAGTGCCACAGTATCCTCATTGCATCTGACCAACTGAATAATTTCCTGTGGTGTTGTTCTGTGCCTCTTAACCAAAGTGAGTGCATCCGCATTAGTGGTTTTGTTCAGCCCAGGCAGCAGTGCCCTTTTGAAACACACCTCCTGCTTGTCTCCCCTTACTGCACTTTGGTTGCCATCTCAAAGCACCCGTTCTGTGTCTCTTCTGGAAGATGTAGTCCAGGAGTGTGCCTTTATGGTCCAGCCACAGGGAGGTGGAGCATTCAGTGCATGGCCATCAAATGTGTGTTTTGTGAGCAGCAGATCTACAGGACCAGTTTGCCCTGAGATCCCCTCTTCCTGAGCTGTGCTTGCCAGCACAGATATTAACCAGCATGTCAGGAGGCAAGATGCCCTTGCTTTGGTAGCATCATCTTCAATCCTCATCTTACCATATGAGTGGAATCCCATTTTCTCACGGTGCCTGAGTAACAGACTTTTCACTACCACACAGAGTAAATAAGATTTGCTGTTATATATCTCAAGTATGAGATTTATTTTAGGCTAGACAAGGATTTCATCTAAAAATATTCTCCAAAAAGCAGAGAGATGCAGCTGAAAAAACCCCAAGTTAATTCCTCAGCGCCTTGCCTGCAGCATTCTCTTTCTTCCAGCAGAACCCGGTGGAATTTAACAGCGCAGTGGCTGAAGAGCTCTTTCAAATTATGGAGAGAGCAAAATAGCTCCTGTAGTGTTTTTTCCTAGCTTGTTTTAGCTGTTTCTGTCTTTCCGGTTGAAGCTGCCTGAAGTGAGACTAATCAGCTATTCCTCCAGAGGAAAGAAACAGGCGACGGGAAATAAAAATAATAAATCATGGCATTTTACTATAAAGAAACAATATACATCTAGGGAGTGACTTTTACAACGTTATACTGCTATCTTCAACAATAGTAAGCTAATAGAATGAGAAGTTAATTCGAGTAGGTTGTTTCTAGCAAATTATCAGACAAATAGTGCCATGTCTACATGCACATTATCTACTTCAAATTGAAATTAGAAGCCAGATTTTGAGCAATGGGATTTATTTTTACTATTTCTTTCCTGTTTTCTGAACCTTCCTTAAAGGAGTTCATACTTACACAGAAGCACACCACAAGTGATGCAGTTTATTAACAAATGGGCATTTTTGGCTATGACACATTAGAGGTACTGGTTACATTCATTATCATTTCATTTTGGTGTGCACCAAAGCCTAGTTTTTATTCAAGAACATGACTTTTTTTTGTTCTTTAAACACGAACACTTGATTGGATACACAACGAGAATTTTGCTCTGCTTTTTGTTCAGCTACATATGTTTTAGATAAATAATGGTTTTCATATGATTGACTCCCTATGACCTAAATGAGAAGGCCCCTGTCTCAAACACCGTTGGTGTTTTGGTCACTTGGCTATATCATACTTACATGTTCGTAGATTTTTGTGTCACAGTAGAACTCAGCATCTGGAAGTCATAGCAATGTTTAAGAGCAACACAGAACTAACTAAATGTGTCAGAAATCTGCAGTGTTGTATGGTGATGTTTGATATAGCACATCCAATCATAAAACTGAAAGATTGCTATAGTGCACAAGTCTGAAAGGTAACGTGAAAGCTAAATTCATTGTATCATCGTACAATGTACACCACCATCTTTTAGCTTTTCACAAACCAGATAAATCCTTCACAAACTGTCCCAAAATAGAAACAGCAATAGAATGGAGTGAAGTTGTCAGCAAGATTTCTTGAATGAATTTCAACATGCTGCTTCTCCAGGAAAATGTTTCTATAACAAATGTTTCTACAGCAAATTTCAAGTTTCCACAGCCTATTAAGAATAACTTGCAAATGTATATATAGAGATATATATTTACATATAATTGTAGAAGAATCCATGTTTTTTTGTCAAGTTTCCTCAGAACACCTTAAACTTAAAGAAGCCATGTCTGGATGATTCAAATACAACTGCAGAAATTCAGAAGGTTAAGAGTAACTGAAAAGGTGAGTTAGATTAAATTTTTTCATGTGACATTAACTTCAGCTGTTGGTTAGCTTTTTGAAAATAAGTTTTTAAACAGCAAAATGCTCGTACACATATATATGCACGTGAATAATTCTGTTAGTTTCAGTAAGGAAAGTAGTTATGTATGCCAAAAATCCAAAAGAATTTATCAAGATGAAGCAGTAGTAATCATTGCAGAATTAGCATTCTTGATTGAGTTACAAATATCTGAGTGGTTACCCTCCACAAAACATGAAGGGAGACAGAAAATGCCAGGGGGAGATCAGCCCAAACTGAGGGTTCCTTTTCTAGACTGCTCCCCAAACCAAGATTTGATAAGTCATAGCTCTTACATGTGCTTGAGGCCATGAGTAACTGAAATAAACACCAACTCTGAACTTGCAGCTCTGCACAAGTCAAAGGGAACTCAAATGTCTCTCTTCTCGCCTTCCGATGCCGCTGGGACACTCCATCCTGGAAGCTTCTCCCCTAGCCCATGAAACGGCCCGCCACACCGAGGGTTTCACAGCAGGGTCGTCCAACGCAGGAGTTAACATCGCCTCGAGGCGTGGTCCTCTGTGAGGATTATTCTGCGCACCAGCAAGCCTGGAAGTCAAAAAGTGATCGTGTGTACGGTATGTTTTGCTCAGAGGCTTTGTACTACCTGGCTTCAGAGTTTGTCAGGACTACAGCAGCTGTTAATTGCACAGTGCAAATGCATCATTGTTCTTGATTAGGCACTTCTGATGTTGGAAGCACATTCAGACTCCTAGTTTAAAGAAACTCAGATAAATTAATGGAGGATTGTTAATATATTTAAATAAAATGCAAGATAACTGGGAAAGAATCCACCAACTTCCTTTTGATAGCATTACAAGCAATGTTTTAAGTTGCTTTTCCAGCAGCTCCCTTTTAATTACAAACAATTCAACACAGTTTTCACATCTAAAACCATCTAGGTTTGTTCTTGAATCTCATAAAATGGGGGACAATGTTGCATTTTTACTGCTGCAGTTCTAACTTTAACTGTTTTAATCATTTGGTTATTAACCTTGACATGAAAAGTGACAGAGGCCTTTAATGGTTTAATAACTCAGAGGAGTCCTGGCTTTTGAATGAAGTTCATAAATGTGACTTAGAACTGATATACGTTATCTTCAGACGAATATAGGCCATATCCTTGAAGGATAAGGAAAAGCAGCTTAAACAGAAAGATTCGTTGTAGAAATAAAATTTTGCTTAGGATTGCTTACGTTATCACATCCCCAGATGTGTTGCTTTTTACAGCTGATATATTCCAACATGATACTGAATTATTTTGGCATTCCATGCTATCAAAGGACACAGGGCAAACTTCTGCCCTTAGAAAAAATGCATATATAAATATGTATATACACACACCCACACACACCCCCCATGTGTGGCTGTGTGCGTATGTATGTGTCTACACTCAAAACTCTAAGTAAGGATGAAAGGACATTTTTCTGAGTATGCATCTATATGCAGCTAAATTATGCAGCTTCTGTATTTCTTTGTTGCGGATGTTACTGCTGTTGGTCCCATGGTGCAGGCAGCATGTTCATCATCGAGACACTTCATTTTATGTGTCTCTCTCTTTGCTTTGTGACACAAGTGATTTTGTGCTGCTAACCGAACGCACGTGCTCTAGGCAGCTTCTCCCCTTTGGCATTTTCTAGCAGTAAAATGCTGCTGTTGCACACCTTGCAGCCCAGCCGTGGCTTGCACTGAAATCATGCTTTTCAGCCTAGTTTGTGTCTTCTCTATAGGTCACATAAGTTTTTCAGAATACAACTTTCTGGGTTGTTTTTTATTGCCCTTATGCTGACCATATTGTTCTCTGCAGACTTGTGTTGAAGTTCTTTTTATATCTCATCTTTCAAGGCTCCTTCTGGTGTTAAGCCAGTTGATGGTTATAGTGTTTGAATAATAAATGTAATTTGTCAGTTCAAATAAAAACCTCCATCTCTATTTTTTCATGTTACTGTTCCTTTTCTTGTAAATCTTGACTACTTACTCAGTCTAATGATCTTGATCTTTATAACTTTGTCAACAAATGGAATGGTCAAACAGCCTCTCGCCATAATGTGTTTCTGCTCCAAAGAGAGCTGTGCTTTGTGCATGTTTGCTTCCCACTTGGTTTAATTTGTTGCAGTGTGCCCTCAGACTTTTAAAGTTTCAGTGTCATCTCCAGTACTACAACAAGTTGTTCTGCTTCCTCTCTTTTTTAATACATGATGTAACAGAAAACAAATCACAGTGGTAATCATAGAATCCTAGAATGGTTTGGGTTGGAATAGACCTTAAAGATCCTCTAGTTCCACCCCCCTGCCATGGGTAGGGACACCTTCCCCCAGACCAGGTTGCTCCAAGCCCTGTCCAGCCTGGCCCTGAGCGCTGCCGGGGATGGGGCATCCACAGCTTCTCGAGGCAACCTGTGCCAGTGCCTCGCTACCCTCACAGTAAAGAATTTCTACCTTATATCTAATCTAAATCTGCCCTCTTTTAGTTTAAAACCATTACCCCTTGTCCTGATGTTTTATTTGCTTTTTGACACACTAGTGGGGACCTGTTTTCTTGTTTGCTGACAACCTAATGTCTTTAACCTTTATTTGCTAAAAGCTTTTTTTCCCTGTTTTTTTTTTGGGGGGGGGGGTGGGGGTGTTGATTCAATCTGTATTTTCAAACTCAACCTGTGTGTGTGTGTGTATATATATCCACACTTATATATACATGTGTTCATATATAAATGTGTGTGTATACACAGGGAATTTCGCAGCATTATGTTGGGGAAGCCCAAGAACAGACCAGCAAAGCTGAGTAAGGTCAGAGAATTGAACCCTTCGAGGCAACTCTGCAAAGATAAGGATGAAGTTGGAGTGATGAACGAGGTGGCCGGTTTGCAGGCTGGTTTTTCAGAAGACCCAGGGAGAGGTAAGCTGCTGCAGTGGTGGCTGGCTGGGGCTCACCCTCTGACTTCATGGCTTTCTCTCCCGACTGAAGCTGGGTTCCTCCCCAAATCCCAAATTGTTCTGTTTTCAGCTCTTTCTATGTCTCATATGTATCCTCTCTTACATTATACACATCCTATATTTTACACATCCTCTCCACTTAGGGGGTTCACTGCCATGGTCAGCATCAGCAGTCCACCTCCACCACACCCCAGTTTTCTGTCCCTTCAAGCAGGATTGTGCAACGCTTTGCAGCATGACAGGTACACGGACTGGGACACTGTAATGTCTCACTCCATCACTGCCCATATCGCTTCAGTTATATATATGCATCGGACTAGTAAAAAAGAATAAGTTGGTAGAGAAATTATTCTCTTCTGCTGTCATTTCACTCTGTTTTATCCCAGCTAAGGGAGCAAAATTGACAGCTTACTGCTTGCGAGTGGCCATGTAAGGCTGTGATGCTGCCTAATGGAGTGCTGATGGAAAAAAAACTGAGGTAGCCAACGGAGATTATAGACAAACAGGAGCCTGAGGACAGTAGTGTTTATTTTCCAGCCCAAAGAAAAGACAAATATATTATCATATGGGTTGTAAAGGTTGATTAATGCCAGTACTCCACTTCTCTCTGAAGTGAGCAGGAAAAGAGCCTGTGGAAGTCAATGGCTGTTTTGCCACTGCCTTCCATGATTGGGCTCCAGATAAATGGTGATTCATGGAACCACTTACATGGTAAATGTGAAAAATGAAAATGACCTATCCATTAACTTAATCATCATTCCATCCCTTCTCTAAGGCAAATAAAGTGCTAGATGAAGGCAGATGTTGTTGTAATTGAGGTCTTTTTTATTATTCGAAGGGACCAATTTCTAAAGGTCATTGATGGAACTTGATGAAAATAAGCCTTTAAAGTGTGAATATTGATGGCTGAGTAAAGTGAGTTTTCAGAAGGAAGACTGTGCAAAAAACCATAACTATTTTTAAAAAAATTATGGGTCAAATTCTTCTGTCACTCAGGGCACTATAAATCTGAAGTCATCTGCAGAAACCATTGACTTCAGTGTAAATGAGGGCACAGCCTTCCTCACTGGAATGAGTTTAAGATTTTTGTCCTCACAGAGGAGAACAGAACAAAACAAAATTTACTATGATTTTGCCACAGCCCTGATAGAAGTGGAGGGGAAAGATTATGACAGTCAGACACCCATAAGAAAGTTCCTTTTTTCTCTCCTCCTTGGACCTGCCTCCCTCTGGCAGCCCCCTGTGCTGTGCCTGGCAGGGACTGGCCCCAGGGTGCCGGCGTGGCAGAGCCACCTCTGACTCCCAGCAATTCCCTCCCATGCTCAGATGTGCACAGGCTGCTTCCCTGCAGTGCATCCTGCGAACAGCCCGCGTGGGGAGGAAAGGGAGCTCTATAACTCTCAATTCCCATCTGTATCAGAAACCTCAATATTTAGCCCTTACGAACAAACTAAACAAATGGTTGTAGCATTGATATCCTCACAAATATAGTCACTGGAAGGGAGAAAGAGGATCTACCGCTTTGTTTCAATTACTCTTTAATTCCTGTAATGCCCTCTGACTGTGCTTGCTTTGATACTTTGCTTTAATTCTCAATCTTATGATGTGGCACCAGCAATCTTCCATTTGTCTTGAGGAATTTGTCTTCCTTCTCCATGCTTCTCCCAGAAAGTAGGTATTGCTAGATGGATTGTTTAAAAGTATTTTTGGAAGTTCAGACACATACATAGATGCTAGGCAGAGGTGAGTTTTTGTTTTAGTTTTGAGGACCAATTATATCTGAATATCATTTTTATGCTTTATATTTATTGAAAAATACATATCCCAAAGTAGGTATGCTGTTTGTTATTCAAATAACATTTTTACATGAGAGCGATATCCTCACTGAAATAATAGTAATCTATAGTTATATTCATATTTATTATATGCTTCTATTGTTTCTATTAGGCATTTAGACTATAGCAATATATTTTATTTGCACATTATTCATAATTAGAATTAGGCTTGTGTGGACTTATAAATATAAGAAGAATATCCTTAGCAAAAACCAACACAGAATTTTAGAGCAAATGTTTATGGCTACTAGAAACTTCTAAGGTTGTCATTTGTAATACTTTTCTGACACAACCTTAGCTGTCATGGCACAAACAGTCCTACTAAAATTCATCTCCTTTGGACAGCTGGTATGGTGTGATACTTAGCAGATAAAAGAAATCAAGGAGAAGAACCAGGATAGCCTAGAATACAGGAGAGAGATAAAAAACCATCATAAGTAACAGTCTCTCTCTTAGCCAAAAAAAAAAAAAAAAAAAAAAAAAAAAAGAGGAGGTCAAATAAGTTCATCCTTCTGAGAATAACATATAGCTCAAATATGCAGCTCCTCTCCAGGCAAAAAGAAGATAAATTTACCAGTATACTAGGAAAAAAGTATGGCTTGATGATGGGAATTATGCTGCATGATAGCAAACTGTAGTACCATAGGAATGGAGAGCAAAGCAATAGAGATGTTTTGAGTAGGAAAATCAGGGAGAAGCTGGCAGGAGAAGGGATTGTCACTGTAAGGAGGAGTGACAGCTGGGAGGATGCTAGCTACTGATTGGCATGCCTGAGGAATGCAGAGGCAAAATTAACTGGGCAGAGACACATATACAAAAGAACAAGATTGCTGAGGAAAAGCAGTTTGCCAGGGGTTAAAGAGATTATCCGGTAAGCAAAATAAATGCAGATGAATTTCAAAAAATAGATAATATCTAAAAGTTACATGTACCTTACAAGGCAGATTGCTCCACAGGTCAGACTTGGAATAATGCTTGGGGCTTTGTAAGGCAGAAAAACTAGAATTAGCTTTACCCACTGTATGGGAACTCTGCAAAAACAAGCTGCTCTGGTCTAACCCCAGCCGGCCGCTCGCTCCCTCCCCCGGCAGGATGGGAGAGAGAATCGGAAGGGTAAAAGTGAGAAAACTTGTGGGTCCACACAAAGACAGTTTAACAGGCAAAGCAAAAGCCACATACACAAGCAAAGCAAAGCAAAGCAAGGCATTCATTCCCACTCCCCACGGGCAGGCCGGTACCCAGCCACCGCCAGGACCGCAGGGCTCCCTCAATGATGGGCACTTGGGAAGACAAACGCCATCACTCCCACGTCCCCCCCTTCCTTCTTCTCCCCCCAGCTTTATGTGCTGAGCATGGTGCCATATGGATGGGCTATCCTTTGGGTCAGCTGGGGTCAGCTGTCCGAGCTGTGTCCTCCCCAACCCCTGTGCCCCCCAGCCTGCTGCTGCTGGGGGGGCAGGAGCAGAAAAGCCCTCGGCTGTATGGAAGCACTGCTCACCTGTAAGGAAAACATCCCTGTGTTACCAGCTCTGTTTCCAGCACAAATCCAAAACAGCCCCATACCAGCTACCATGAAGAAAATTAACTCTATCCCAGCCAAAATCTGCACACAAGAATAGGCAGTTGTTTTGAACATAATTTACTACAGGACACTGTAGTAAGACTGTGGTTTGATTCTTAGAGGAACCATATTCTGCTGGTCTTTCAGTGGTAATAATGCCAAGCCTTTATATAAAACAGTAGTAGCTAGCAAAGACCATTTTTTTATTATTTATTTTTTATCCCGTGTTCTCTCCACTACTATAGTATCTACACTGCACACTGCTACTAATTCCATTTGTAATACTCTTACACAAGAAACTACGCAACGCAAACGTAATATTTATGTTGGGTTTTCTGCAAGTTAAAAAGTTGCATAGCAAACTTCAGGTAAACCTAAAGGTTCCTGTGTAACAAGTGCTCTGCAGAAATTCACTTTTCATAAACATAAATGCCACTTGAAATGTAAATAGCCTTTTGTAGTAAGAGAAAACAATAAATATTGATTACATACAAAATTAAGCTATTTGGGAAGACTTTTACATTTTTGTAACTACCTGCAGAAGGGTGGTAACCTTTTAGTTGTCTGTACTGGACAGGCTTTTATCTTTTTCCTTTCAGCACTGGAAAAGCTAGATTTTGAAAAACACATAGTGCTTTACAGTAGCTTTAATCACTTCTGAATACTTGGGCACCAGGAAATACCAAGGCACGTCAGTACGATCTGCTAGGCTAACTTGCTGTGGTGAGGTTTTCAGTTCAGGCAAGGTGGGAAGAGCACAATTCCCACAAGTATTTGAGGTGTCTGTCTTGCTTTTACTTTTTCTCTGGAGTAATCCCTGAATTCTTTCTCCATAGCTTTGAAAAATCTGTTCAGTCAAGTTTTCCCAAAGCTACATAGATGATCATTTTGTGATGCCTATAAGTTTATATTTTCTCAGTTGGGCACTAGCCATTGCTATAAAATGAAGATATTTATTTGGCTATGCCTAAGGTTTTCTTGGTTTCAGTTGCCATTTTCAGAATGAATACCTGCTGACAAAACTGACTGACTTCTGCAAAAAAATCCATAAATATCCCCCCTTTACTACATTGGTTAAGTTTTCACATAGAATCTGATCAAAGAGCACTCTCAAAATCCCTGCACTTTCACAGTTCTTAGGAAATTTGATTTTGATTAATAAAAGTGATCTTTTGCCCATTTGTGTGCAGAAGTCCTGTTTTGTAGCTGGCAATGCATTTTTCCAAATTGCCTGGCAAATATGAGAGAGTCAAAATGTAAGAGAAAATTAGACTGAAGAATAGATTTAGCAGCATCATGATTTGAATCTCATCATGATTTAAGACTTGTCATTGCTTAAAAAATATATGTAATACTTGATCTGATCTTTCCACCCAAATGAGATGCCTTTTTTGGTCATGATTTTGGTTTATAATCACCTAAATTTGAACTGAATTCACTCAGCATACTGCTAACACAACAGTTAGTAGACAAGCAAGAAGCACCAGCTGGCAAACATGAGTTCATTTAGTACATTACTAAAACTATTTTTCAGGCACCTATAAATATTGGCAATATGGTTTTGCTACCATTCTGAATATTTCTGTTTGAATTAGGACAGCTCAGCCCACACATATGACTTGGGATAGAAGTGCCTGTGCTATCACTCAGGTGATATCTGCAGTTTGAACAGACTTTGTATCCCTAAAGCCTGTGCAGCATGACTCGTCTTGATTGTTATTATCAGGCTTTATTGCTGGACATTTTCCACTGACACATTTATATAAATGCAAATAGAAATATGTAAAATGTTTAACCTTCTATTCAAGCCTCATGATTCACTTAGTGTGTGCAAAAATCCAGAGTTGTCCATTATATCCTCAACTCTTCCAAATTTCCCTGCCTGTCCTTCACACCTAAGCCATCTGTTTGTCATTTCTTGGCGCTCCCCATACCTCTTTCACAAACAAACCATCTGCTCAGAGCCTTTAAACTTCTATTTACAATACATACTCTTTTATCTATTTTACAACTCTTTGCATATGTCAAAATTTTAATTACATAGTCACATATTAGGATGTCATCGGCTCAGGGGGCTTTTTCTAACAACAGTGTCTGTGATGGGCTAGAAGGCATTTAAAATGTGTTTTATGGCTCGCTGATATATGGTATTTATGAAGAGTGCAACAAATTTTGAAGCGAAGAAGCAGATGATGCATGAAGTCAATAATTGTTCCAAGACACCTCCAAGTAATTGATGTCTACATAATTCCATAAATGCTATTGCTTTATTAAAATACAATAACAATATTAATTTATATGAAAATTCACTCTGGCTAACAGCTAATGCATTTAAATTTCATATAATCTAATGTAGTCCTATCTCCTGTTATGTTGGAGGGAAAAAGAGGTTTCTTTCTAGAAATTTACTGGATACCTCAGATCTCATAAAATATAAGAAGGTATGAATGATTTTTGTAAATGTTATAAATATGATTAAGATATCCACCTCCCAAAGGAGGAGGACAAAAGTGATCTTGCTAAACAAAAAACAGATAAGAAAATTAAAAAGTACCAGCTATATTACAAGTACTGTACATACATACATAATGCACACACATAAACAAAGTATTTACTCGCTCCCTTCAGATGGAGTTTCATCCATGCAGACGAGATCCTTTTCATATAAATTGCTGAGGAATGTTTCTTGTTCTTTCAGGATGAGTTTGCTCAGTTGATAGCGGTTTAGGACACTACCTGTTTTGCATGGTGATCAAGAGTGGAGGGGAGTTTTAATAAGACAAGGTGCATCTATTTCTTCTGCTTCTTAAGGTGTGAGGGTTGTTTAACTTGTCTGTAAAAAGGAAGGATGTACCAGAAATGAAATCTAGTAATACGCAGAAAGCACATCAGTAGGGAAGTATCGTTAACTTTGGCTTTGAAAAAAAACCCAACCTTGAGTGAGATACAAACAGGTTCAGTGCTGTCAGAGGAAGGGCTCCCACTGAGGCACAGGTGAGATGAGTCTGGCTGCACCAAACCTGATCCTGAATTGGGGGGGTGACTTGGAAATCACCCTGGCTCAGTTGCGATGTCTGCAATTAGCTTTTTACAGAACTAGGGTATGCTACAGAAACCTCTGCTTCCCCATCTGCTTGCAGGGATACTGAGAGCTACGCAGAAGTCCTATAGAGCAGATCCCAATCAAAACAACATTAAGTACAGAAACACTTGCCAGTGTCTAAATGAAAAACCTTTGAAATGGCTTAATTTACTGTAAGTACAATTCTAGGAAACTAGTCGTTGAAATTCAGCTGCTTAGGGCAACTCCATCTCAAACTGAGCACAGAATCACTCCAAACCACTTGACAGTAAATTGACCTGTGAATGTATTGCAGGTGGCTGCTCCATGGCAGATACACATACGTGCGTGTCTGAAGACCAACAGAAGACCAGCTGGTGGGAGGCAGGTTCGTAAAGAGGACTTTTCCACAAATGCCACAGACACAATAATAGAAGTAAGCAATTTCCCAAATAAACCTGATTTAGAGCTGAAATAACCCCATCCTTAGGGCTCCACAGCTGATCACTAGACTGACACGTGCAGCTGTAGTGTAGCACCACAGACCCCATTTTGCATGCCATTTGCTACAGGATGGCTGGGAGATGGGATCCTGTAGAGAAAGAGTCAACGGCACAATTAAATCCCATCAGGGAAAGTTCATTTCTTCCCTTTCATTTGTTTTTTCCCTTGGCACTTTGTTATACTCTAAGACTTTCCATGGTACCGTACACCCTAGTGTTTCTGAGAGCAGGGGTAGCTTTGCTGCAAGGTAGTGAGATCAATCAAGCATTTTGATACTTTTTTTGCCTTCATCTAGTTCTGCACACCAGAGCAATGTACTTTTGGTGAAATTTTATTAGCTTTACTAGAGTGAGCAGCTGTCCTAAGTCTAAAATTACAGAAAGCATTGGAGCAATTCCGAAAGAGCTATTCTAGGCATGCAAATGGAGGAGACAATCCCACCTTTTTTATTGTAACTGGTTAAGGTAAATAGCTAAAGCCTGGAACAACTTCAAAGGACCCCCTTCCCTTTTAATTATGCCTCTTTTTGAATAATACAGCTTTTGAAATCACTGTCATAACACTGATAGAAATCTTAATATCTCCATCTAATGCTATTGTGTACATACCTGTAGTGACAGCTTCTTTACAGAAATTAAGGGATTCAGATTCCTCATAACATCTTAAAAACTTCTTTAAAAGATTGGCTATTGTGATCCCTCAATTTACCAACTGATCATCTGTTACCTAACTAGGGCTGCACAAATTAATAGCAGATTTAAGTAATCGGCAGACATTGTGATTCCTCTTCTCCACCTATTCAGACAGTGGGGATTATACTTACAATGCAGATCAGTATCAGCTGATTTAATACCCTATTTTCAGTTGCTTTTGAATCCTCAAATTTAATCATGCAGCCTGAATGATCAGCTACATTGTTTTGAAGAAATTTCAATAGTTTTTAAAAAAAGCATTCGTTTTGGAAACAGGTTTAAGGAACAAGACATCACATTCTTTACATAAAAGTTCTTGAAATTTTCAGCTGAAATGCTTTAATGTGTCTACAGTTTAAATGATTGACTTGGAACACCTTTTCTGTTCTTCCGAATTGATAAAGAATAGTAGACAACAAAATGAATTTCTTTCAGTATGGGATTGTAAGTTACAGATCTGAATAGAGAAAACTCATTAGATAATAACTCTTCCTGTGGTGTCCACATCAGTTACCTCAGTGCTTTTTGTACTGTTTCTGTACTGGCAAAACAAGAGTTTAGAATCGATTGATCTATATTTTCTCACCAAAGATGACACAAAAATATGATCTTCTGTGATATATCTGTTCTTTTTTTACAGTGTATATACAATGAATTCATACATATTTTATGAAAACCTTTCACCAAAAGCTCTTGCAATCCTATAAAGATGCCTCCTTGTTGCATTTTTTGAGACGCAGGAAGATTGATATTTGGAAAAATGATGGACTTCAAAAATAACTTTGTGTTCTCTGACCTGCTTCACTAATGCATGCTGCTGTAAAACCAGGGTGAGTGGAAAGTGCAATTTGCAGAGAAGGAAGGGTGGAGGCATGTCCTGAAGCTTCATGGCACTGATCATGACCTCTCAGCCAGGCACTCTTGTTGCTGGAGCTGTCTCAGCCCCACCAGCCTGCTAAGCCTGGTGGAAGAATGCATCAGCTCCATCTGCCTAAGAACAAAGGATAAATCTGTGCTTTAAAAGTGTCTGTCTCTTGCTTTCTGACTATTCCTATCATAATTTAATAATTTTCCTGCTTTCCAGCACTCTGTGATCAGAGGGAGGCACTTGCACCATTTATTATTAATGTTTTTCCATCCATTCTGGCTGCCACAATAGCTCCATCATCAACAGGCTTGAAGTATGAACAATTAGATCATGATTTTCTTTAAGCATGTACCAGACATCACAAAAATCCAGCTGTGTGAACAAAGTAAAGAATCATCTTTGAGAGCAAATGCTGTTTGCAATCTTACAATTTGCAGACTAAAAATTAAATGACTATTTTTATCCTCCCTTTTCTGCCAGACACTAACTAAATTTGTCAAAGTAAGCATGCTTAGGATTAAAGTTTTATTGATTTTTTTTTTTAAAGGCAAACTTAAAATATGGCGCATAAAGTTTTCATAGCATCATTAGAATGCAGAAGACTTCCTGGCCCAGATTCCAACTCGTGCTGCCTCCAGTTTGCTTGCCAAGGGCTCCTGGTCCCGATTATTGTGACAGTCTTCAATCCACTGTGGCTACCTGGCTCACAGCTTGGTCAGGGCAACCCAACTCAGGTGCAGAGGGGTTCTTAACGGAAGGAAAAGTGTGAGAGATGGAGCCTGAGAGAAACATCTATGGGGAAAGAATATCACCCAGTAGTGGGCATCACCCGCAGGTTAATGGGAATGGTCATCAGCCTGGGAGCAGGTCACGGACATGAAGGAAAGCTGGTTTATTCAGCATTCACTCTGAAAGGCTTCTGTCAGGTTATTTTACGTGGCAGTATGCTTTTTATTCCTAGATTAGAGAGAGATGACTTAAGGCCTTTTTTTGTGTTGAATTTCCATTAGCTTTTTCTGTCATTTCTGTGAGTTTTTGTAGCATTTACCATAGGCAGATCCACTGTTTTGAGATGAGAGGAAAAGCAGAAACATTTTAGGAACTACTGTTTTCATGAGTTCCTTCAATAAACTGCTTTCCGAGGTGGTTATCCACCAGCTTTCCATAAGCTTCTAATCCCATTCTCTTGAATTTAGGCGAACCCCATGGTCTTCAGTTAACTAGATTGAATTGGACACAAATTTTTAACTGTTTTTTCAAATAGCTCATTGGTGTTTGCTACCTAAAATGTTCCTTGCGTTACCAGTAGAGGCTTAGATACCTACTTTTGTAATGTAAAATTCAATAGCTATTGTAATATTTTCGTTTACTTCTAATTACATAATGAAGGAATATAATTTAAATGGTAACTTTTTATCTGTGTTACAGGAGATGAAGGAAGAGGTCCTGGAGCCTTGTTATTACGTACTTCACTGAGTACAGCTGGATTCCTGAAAACATCTGTAAGGTCAGTGAAATTAATTGTGTGGAGTCTGTAGCCGTAACTGCTAAGATGTCCAAGAGCAGCTATAGTGAAGGAGAAAATAATCAGTTTATTGTATTATTGGATAAAACAGGAGTGAGTAATTTTAATGCAATCCAGAGAGATACACCAATTTGCAGCATCTGCTGAGACGTCAGCTCCACCTACAGAAAAGGCTGTTGTATAGCTCTTACACAAGCACATTGAGCAGACATCCAAAATATCAACGCGTGCAGTAGTTGCTCTAGTTCAGAAAGATTACATACCTATAACGAGGTACAAACAAGAGGCAGATTAAAGAGAACTGCAGGGGATTACTGAGTCCTATACAACTTCATGTAGATGAATTTATAACAACAGGAGCAAATAACTACTAGAAGGTACATTATTATGTAAAGCATGAAAACAGAATTTGCATGTCTTCTTCCTGAAGCAATCAGGATTTTTCATATTTCTATGGCTAATTGAAAATAAGATAATATAACCACACAGTCTGCCCAGCAGCATCTCCAGCCTCAAACAACTTAGTCTTACAAGTGCTGAGTATAATCTGTGGTGCCAGCTATGCTAGGCAGGGTAAGGAGTTTCCCATAAAATGATCCCCAATCTCAATTAGAAATTCTGCATTTACCTCTTAGTTTATCTGAAACTGAAGAAGGCTGCTCTCTCTTGCAGTCAAAACATGTCAGATGCATATTCTCACGCAGAAAGCAGTAGAGGCTCTAAAGCCTATCTTACAGCGTGTTTGATTTCCTGGCTGCCTTATTTGTTTACAACAATGCTCTTAAAATTGTCTCTACCATCTGTGTGGTTTCTAGTTGTTTGAATGAGAATGAGATATTAAAATGCCATCCAGATGTCTAGATGCATATCAGCATTAACATATTATGCAAATTGTCACAGGGATAGGTTTTTTTCTTCTTAAACAAAACAATATTCTTAGATGGAATGGAAAGAAGTAAATCTGTGAAGGATGACAAGCAAAGAAAATGCACTGAGCGTATTCAGCTGAACTTTTCAATCACTTTTTATGAAAGGGTTAGGTACAAAGTGTCCTTAGTTGTTTTTACTGTAAATCTATAGAAGGACAATTGGATGAAAACATAATCTTAAAAAAAGCCTCCAAAAAAAGCAACGAAGCACCACTAAGCCTGAAGATCTCATAAAATGAATTCAACAAAGTGAAATATAAAAGTTGCCTTTGTGTATTTATCTCATGAGAATGGGACTTCACAAACAATAATAACAAATATCTGTTGGCTACTGAGCATCTAATTTAAAGAAACCTTTGGCTCTGACTCTCCAGATGTTTACACTTGGAGATAAGTCCAAGGAATCAACAGTGCAAGACCATAGCTGAGCCTTCGTTACTCTCAAGAAATAAGAACTGGGATCAGAAAATTAAGATAAATGTCTCTAACTAAGGTTGCTTTTTCTCTGGGACCTTGATTCTTGCAACTAAACATAAACACAACGTATCTTGAATTTCTCCCTAAAGTTTTGTAAAAACTTAAAAAAAAAAAAAAAAAAGGGAACATTGCAACTAAACCCCTAAAAATTACTTTTGGGTTACTGTTGGTATCAAGAAATAAAGGTGGAAGATGGCCCCAGCTGGTAGGTTCTGTAGGGAAGCTGGCTACTGATGCAGGGAGTGAGCTGTAAATAGGAGGAAGAAGAGATTCTATCGCTCAACAAGTGAATTTTCACGGCTATTGGAATTGGAACAACTGGAAAATTGTTTGATCTCCTCTGTCTCATGGAATTTCACTCAGCTCCCATGCATCATAGCCTACCAATATATTTCCAACGGTCACCATTTTTAGTATATGCTTTATAAGCAATATGTTGGCAAACTGGGCAGAATTTCAAAAGAACTCACACAAGGCTGTGAGAGCTTCTGGGGTTGATGTATTTTGACTTAATTTCACTCAAGGGCCTATGGTACATTAGCTAGAACGCAGCCTGAGTGCAGAAAGACATTTGAAAAACAGTAGTAGTTTAATTACAATCACCATGAAAAGAGTGTTTGAAAAAGATACAGTATTTGGAACAAAGGAAAGGAGGAAATACATTTTACAAGAGGATTCCTGAAAAGGCTGTAGCCATCATGGAGGAATTGTTGCAAATGCTAGGAAACTGAAGTATGGCTGCAAAGGCATCAGTGGTGATTTTGTGCTGGGGATGATCAGATGAAGAAGTAAAAGAATAGCCAGGGAGGCTCTTTCCAGGATGCATTTGAAACCTGTTGCTGTACCATGGTCTGCTCAAAAGCCATCAATTTTGCCAATTTAAATGGTTTACAGTGAAACACAAAAATCATAGATGTGTTATTTGGCTTCTCCAAATATTTTAATTAATTCTAACCTTAAGCTGGATGTCAGGACAAAAATAAAAATGGAGTCATATAAAGCAAGGAAGGAGGTTTTCTTATAAAGCCACCCACTCCATCATTTTTTTCTTGAGATAGCATAAACCAGACTTAAATCGTGTCTGATGGGTGTCTGCTTTACCTGTCCTTCCACTGATGGAAATTCCACAGACCTCTACACTATTTATTCCACTACCTATCTAGCCTTTAGGCTGGACATTTTTTTCCTAGTGTTTAACCTAAACTTCCCTTGCAATTTAGTTGTGGAAATGATCTTATTCCCTCACTGATAGCAAAAAGGACACTGTACAGCCTTCCTCCCACAGAGGGCAGGACTAGAGCTAAAGCCATGTAGGTTAGTACAACCTGTCGCTTATGTGAAGGCATTTCATCTCCCTTACCATCCTTCCCCAGACTAACGAAGCTTAGTTATGCCAGGCTTTCCTCATGCTTCATGTTTTCCACAGTTCTGACTCTTTGTCATGTTCTCCTCAGAATTCCCTTTAGTTAATCCCTATCTTCTTAGCAATACCGGCTCCAAGACCGGCCAGTGTACTCCAGCTGTAGTCTTATTGATGAGTAGCCTTGAAGAATTCCTTCACATTTAAAACATGCTATTCCTGTTCATTTCTCCTGATTTGCTGTCTGCTTTTCTTTGCTAATGACACTCCTACTGTCTCCACCACAGCTGCTCTCCTGCAGACAACTTCCCTATCCATCTTCCTTCCCTATCCACCTTCTCACCAAAAGGCATTAGGTCAGCTTGATAGGATTTGTTCTCAAAACATCCATGCTGGTCCTTTTCCTACCACCTTTTATCTTCTGAATGCTTAAATAGATTGTGTGACTATTTATTCTGCTATCTTTCTGGGCACAGAGCAGAGAATGACTGGCCTGTAATTCTTCAACATTTTTTAAACACATTACCTTATTGTTCTTTTTCTTTTTTCTGATACTGGTGGCATGTAATCTTCACAAAGAGTGTCTGTTATGTGTATACCGAGGGCTTAATCCACAGAGAAGTGTAGAAGGGATTGTATTTCAGCTGCTATTGTAGCTACTCCTGAGCGAGGATGACAGGTCCAGTGTTCAGTGGATCAATGATATCACAAAAATTGATCTTTAATAAATAGACTGAGAGTTTGAGTATCCTGTAGAAGACAGTAAAAATGTATGCACTATGTTATATACATGTATAGCAGAATATATGCACAATCCTGTCCTGAGGTAGGGGAAGGTATATTTTATATCTTTCAGTCTGTTGCATTTTCTGGGGTTTTCCTCTAAAACCACCAGAGACTTCTCATGTTAAATCTCAAATTCCAGTCTAATGTCACAGAAAAGTAAAAAGAAGGAAACCTAATCATATTGTTTAGTTCCGTCAGTCATTAAAACAGGAATTCTAGCCTGGTAGAAAAAAATATTGCTGTTTTGAGGATTGCTAACTATTCAGAGAGTAAATCTGTTTGTGGATTATTAATTGCAAAGTAAAGGCTTATTTGCAGTGAATGAGCAATAGCTGCTTTTATATTGGTGTGTTTGGAGTATCTGCAGCCAGAGATACAAACAGTTGTAAACAACCCATCCATACAGCTTCACTTACAGTTCCTGAGAGTTATGAACTGATGCCAAGAGGATAATAAACAGACCACCAGATTATTTTTAGATCTGATTTTTGCTTGGCATGAAGGGAGTTTTAGCAACAAAGCAACAGGGTTTTGTCTTCTGAACACCACTAACTGCAAAACAGAGTTCCTGTTGGTGAGACCCTCCAGATGCTAAAAGCAGAACCTCATTTACACCGTATTGAGGCAGGGGTCCAAACCCACCGTATCCCAGACTTGTGCACCCCAAGCTTTCACAAAGAACCTGGCAGAAAAAAAACTCTTGTAATATTGGTTTAGAAAGGAAACAACAGTAAAAACTTGCTTGGCTTGAATCCTTACAGACTATGCAATCCTCCTGGGTGGCAGCTAGTCCTTGTTTACAGTGTAATATTAGCCCTTATTTGCACTATAACATTATTGTAAAACTCAAATTAAATGTAAGGTCTCCCACCTTTGTTGTTCGAGTGCAGCAGAGGATGGATGCGCATGTTTTACGCATGGTTATAAGCAGAATGAATGGCGGCTGCTGCTGCTGATCCAACTAATGTTTGCCATCCCAAAGGCCAGACCAACTGTTTTTCAACCATTCGTGTGAAAGTTTTAATTCATGCTCTTGCAAGTCTAAAGCATGAATGACTAATATCATATATTCTGGGGTTTAGCTGTTGTCATTCTTCTGGCTTTTATAGCTGCTAGTCAGCCTGGATTTCGTGTGGGTGTAAGCAGTGGCTGTAGCCTCACGTGTTTTCACATATGCAAGAGTGTTTTAGTGTGAATTATTTTGACACTTTCAAGAATGACTAATTATGAACATTTAGAAGTCTCTTTCCAGGCCATACCCGAAACATATTGATCCTGCATTGACTTTCATTGCCCTTAATAGACTGATGGGCAGTCAGGCTCTTTCTGCCTTGTTTGATCTCTGCTGCTTACCAGAAATGCAATTTCTTTTCCGGCAGAGATCTGGACACACTTTTCATTTTGTATCTTCCTGCATTGCCTCAGTAGTTGTTTTTCCTGCTGTTTGAACCTTCTGCGCAGAGACCTTCAAGGGAAATAACAGGATTGCATCAAGGGAAATAAAAGATTTGATGTAATCCTGAGACACGTTTTAGTTAAACATAGGCAATTTGTCTTAGAGCAGTTTGATATCTGGGTGGAAGTATATGGCCTTCGTATACCTGAGATGATATTGTCTATCCCAGAAAGCTATGCCTCTGTTAATTAAAACAGATCAAGTGATAGCAATAATTTTACTGGCATATTAAGAAATAATTAATTTTTATTTGAGCCTGAGTCCTTCACAATGACTTTCCTCAAGGACTTGATCAGTGAGCTTCAGTTGCATAAAATATTCCTAACACGCTAATTTTAGCTACAAATATTTTCTTTGAAATTATTTCTTAAATGCTTCTCAAATAGTATACGGAGAGGTAATGTTAGACTTTCTCAGTTTACAGCATTATCTGTTTGTATGCAGCCATCATGTGCAGATAAAATATCTGCTAATCTGCTTTCAAGCACCAGTACTTTTTCAGAAGAGATACTTTTAAATCTAGTCAGGAACATTTCACCGAGTAAAAGTGATGAAATTAGGTTAATACATTATTTATGATGAGTGATTTGCTCAGCCCTATGCAAAATAGAGGAACATTTTCGACCAGTTAAATCAAAGCTCTATGAAAAGAGGTGAAAGCCTATTGTTTTCCTCATTTTTCTCCGTTTCATGGCAGACTGCCCTAATTACATATTAGGCCTTAACTTTGCAACTTGTCATGTGGCAGCTGACAACAAAGAGCTGTGCCTGAAAAGATGAGAAACATCTGGGCAGTACGGCTGGGAATAGCAGCATTGCTGCTTGATCTTGGCTCCTTTTTTAGCCACACTCTGTGTCCTTTGCTTGAGATTTTACACAGTCTTCTTCCCCTTTTAATTCCCTTTATACATAGTTCTAACAAAGATATTGCAACTAGAGGAGCAATAGAGTGCAGAATGGAAAATGAATTCACGTTAATCATGCAGGTACATCTCACTGGATAATTAATAGCACATCTTCCTACCCGCATGTAGGACTTCAGAACTGATTAACCGGCAGCTTTTACTGCTGTCCCACTATATAAGAAAGGATGGCAATAAAGAGGATTCAGCTTCACAGCATCATACAAGCTTAAATTTCATTGATAGTAACGTGAACAAGAAAATGTGAGATACGGGGGAAATATCGCAGGGAAAAAAGGGTAAGAAAACAACTCTTCCAAACTAAAAATAAAAAAAGTAGAAGAACAATGTACCAACAAATGTAACAAATTTCTAAACCGAGGTTGCAAGAGAAAACGCTTCAATCCCACAAGAAGCAATTAGAAGATCCTGTGGAAATAGTGCATTAAAAAGATGAGTCTCCAAAGGAATGAACTGCTTTCTCCTCATATCTTTTTTTATTATTGTTCACATGGAATTCATCTAACTGCATATTCTCTCCACAGTGTTTGAATGTTGCTTTCCTTTTTCGGCACTATTATCTGTCCTCTATTGTAGGGAGGTATGAATAAGCAAAAGCTTTCAAGGCTGCTGAAGAGGATGAAGTACTTTTTTATTTCTCTTTATAGAGCACAAAGCCTGTAGGAGGGAAATTGCAAAAATATTGTTCTTCTCTAACATGCATTAGAGAAGTACTTGGTTTATTTACTCATATCCCACCTAAAACAACCCACAGATTCATTTAAATAAATAGGCTTGCACTACACAGGGGTTTTTATGTGTGGAGTGGGGTAAAGAGAGTAAGGGAAGTTCTTGTGTGAAGTGGATTAGTCCATGCTTAGGCTTCTTCTTTTTTTTTTTTTTCCTTTTTCTTTTTTTTTCATTCCAGTTTTACTGCTTCGCTTGTAGAGGGGATTTAAGCTGAAAGAGTTTGGGAATCTCATAATCCAGGGCACTTAGTCCTCAGTTTTAGCCATTTATCACCTTCTAGATCAGCTCATGTGTGGTTTAAAATGCATCTTTCATTGTATTTCTTCAGTCACCTGGAATCTGAAAAGGCCTTTATACTCCTGAGTCTGTTACCTGCTCTCATGCCCGTAGCGGTTGCTGCTCTTCCTTGGAGGTAAGTGGAGACACACTACAAATCTAACAAATCTAACAAGAAGGTTAACAGGTTTTGTGATCAATGGGCTCAAAGGCACATACCTTTCCTATTAATCAATGCAAATGCGGTAAGATTATTGAGTTATGAGCAGCTTGTACACAAATATTAACTTCTAATACATTCATTAAAGCTGAGTAAAGTATTAATGAGCTTTGATGCTGCTGGATTGCAGAGTAACGGATAGTTTTACCAAGGCCTGCTCAAATTGATTAGTGTGATCCCATGCTGTGCACTGTGTTTCCACAACAGAATTGATCTTTTTCCTAGATGAAGACAAACAGCATTCTAAACCACGTTTGGGAATGTTTCTGACTAAAGTTTGGTTAGGGAAATAAGTAATAGAAATACCCTGCTAAAGCATTTTATCCTGTATGGGATGTTATTCTGAAAGTAACCACTTTAAATTGGATGTGACTATTTTTAGATCCAAAAGAAAAGTAGAATAAAAGTTTCTCCATTTTTCAGTGTGTACTGTAGGAGTACAGGCAGTCTACCAATGTGGGATTATTCTTCAGTATTCCTGAAATGCTGCTTTCTAAAGTGATATTCCTGTTCAGTCATTCTTATTTATCAAGAAACTGTCAGCTTTGCCTTTTCCAAACTGCAGGTAAAAAAACCACCACATGATAATATCTACATAGGCAAATACATGTAGCTCCTGCTTATTACTGAGCCTTAAAAATGTTTTTTATTTCATTTACTTTTTTTGCTCATTTCTTCTTGGAGGAATGAAGGCAACGGTCATACATGGAAAATCATTATCCTAATGTGGTAGACATTGGGGATTTCTGTGCTGGTGAGAGTAAGAATAAACTGGCGTTCCCAGCATGCTGACCACGACACCAGTGAAGGCACTCATTGATGAGAGTATAAATGTTGATACTTTAATATTACACAGGTTTAATAACAGGAACCATTTTTTTCACGTATCTTTTAAAGAGTCTGAGACAAGGCTATGAAAGACCATGAGATTATTTCTGACAATATTACTGGCCTAAATTGGCATGGGGTAACTTCACTGCATGTATTGAAGGACGGAAAGGTCCCTCAGGGTTTGACCTGAGTGAGGGCCACACAGAGGTGAAGGTGTGAAGGTCTCAGAAGGATCTCGATCAAGGAAAATTTCACTTTCCTCCCAATTTTTCCCCCATATCTAAACAGCTCATTGCCCCTGTAATATTATTTCATTTCTCTGACTTCTGAAAGTGCCTTTTCATTTGTAGCACTTCACTGACAGTGAGTGGCAGTTATTCATTAACCATTATCTCTTCTAATTTTCTGTGAACTAATTGTAAGGAGCGTAAGAAAAGCTATTAGAATAGTAGAACACTGAGGGATAAGAGAAGAAAAAAAGCAGGTCAAGATTACATTGGGTCAGCGTAATTTACAGCAATATTTCTTTCAAGAAATGTGGAGGTCTAAAAGTCAATTGTTAAAAAGAAGGCAGAAACAGACTTGCTAATATCAATTCAAAAATCAATAGAAATGTCCAGCTTGATACCAACTTCTATAGCAATTTCTAGGGAAAATACTTACCTTATGACATGACAAGCATCTTTATTGCATAGGTTAAATGAACCAGTAAAAGGAAAAATATTGCTAGCATATTGGGACATAGAGGTAGAACAGAAGAACAGACATACCCAAGTACAAAGCTAAAATAGCCAAAAAAGAAAAAAAAAAAAACACCACAAAAACCAAACACACACACACACACACAAACCCTATTTGAGCTGATGCTTACAGTCCAAAGCTGATGTTTGAAGAAGGAAACATGCTTGGTAATCAAAAGGCATCATTTATCTGGCTAATGTTTCCTAGAATTTTGAAAGAAATAGAAATAACATTATTAAAACTATTACAGGTTATGAGTAAAATAATTTTGCTCATGTCTGCATGAACTTGACTAACCACAGCAGGAGATTCCTTATAACTTTAGCTGATTATGAATACAAATCATCAGGTTTATATATATATCACTCATGGTTAAAATTCATTTTTGATAGCAATGAATGAGGGCGGTGAAAAACTGTAAATCAAAATATGTGCTTGAACAATATCCTGTTGTGTCAATGTGATTTCAATAACTCACGTTAAAAAAGTAGAAAAATGTGAATGACAGTTGTGGGAATAGAATTTTTCATATTTTCCTGTCTTTCAGAATTTAGACTAATAGGTGGATGTAAGCATGAAAAGACAAACAGTGATGGAAAAAATAGCTACAAAGGTCGCGTATAGCAAACAAGTAAGATATAGGCATCTTTATAAATCAAATCTACAGCTAGAGCACAGACGGATTAACAGGTGGTGAAACGACAGATGACATATACAGCGCTGACGGTGAAGAAATATGACCAGGTTGAATACTTTGGACAAGCTTTAATTCAACACAGCACACTTTTGAAAATGGATGGTTTTTAAAATAACTTAGGAACTTTTCTGCCCTACTCACAGTGCCTGCTGGCCCCTGGGACCAGGACCAGATCCGGCACCGTTGTTGGGATAACAAGCAGTAAAGCTGAACAGTTGTTGATGATCACTTGCACCAATTTGAAATTATTCTTGTGACCAATTACTCAGGCTGGGGCTGGCATCAGTTGGAGTTGTTCTGACTACTCCATGTAGTATTTCAAGTTCTTGATGCACCACCAGAACAAAAGTTAATATGTTAAAATAATGTTAAGCAAAGGATTCATTGCCATGCAAAGGTTCCCACTACTTGGGTGGGAGATAGCGGGGAAGGTATTGCTGAATTCCTTATGGATGAGACCAATAATAAATGTTAGCCTTGGAGTAGATTAAAGGCAAGTAAATAGAGCAGCAGAAATATCAGTCATAATAATGAAGGTGGAAGTAGATGGCTTTTCCAGATTGGTAACCTCCATCAAACAAATGCAGGATGAGATCACTGGAACACAGACTGGAAGAGTTATGGAATGAAAAATGTTGAGCATGTCAGGTGATACTCTACAGCAAAGATGGATATTTCTTTTTTAATTTACTGAAAAGGCACATTCTATTTGGTTGGACTTAATGATCTTAAAGGTCTTTTCTAACCTAATGATTCTATGATTCTCACAGGGATGAAGCTATAAGGACTCATTGCCAAGACATGCTGCTGGATATACACCTCCACCCCTCACCCAGAAGACCTGATGTGCTTGCAGGACAGAGGTATTTATGAATAAACTTTTTGTACAAGATATGCAGTGTAAGCGTGTGAGCCCAGTTCAGTTCAGGGATAAAATAAGTGCCTAATGTACAACATGGGTAATACCAGAACTGCAGGCAATGGAATAAATGAGACTGAGCGTTAGGCCTGTACCCTTTTTATCTTTCTAGCTGGTCAGAGTTCTCCTCTGTATTTTGCTTTAGAAAGCTGCTTGCTTGCTCCCCAGGCTGTTAAAAGGAAGGATTGATTTGAGGCTTTAACCTGTGCAGTTCCAGCTGGGACATTCAGGCTGGGCAGGCAGCACATGAATTTTTTTTTTTTTAAATAATAATATTTCATCACTAGCAATACCAAGTAATAGAAAGAAGAAAGAAGGGTTGTGATTTATATCACGTCATGCTGCCGTTGGAAAAGGGGGAGATCCACTCAAGCCTCTACATGTTTCTCCTGGGAACAGCAGTGTGCTCCACTCAGCTCAAGATTGTGCCCCAAGGTATATTTTGACCAAGAGAAAATAAAACAGTTGTGTAGACTGGTGGGTACCTATAATCCCAGTAATGACAGTAGCATGGGCATACCAGACATGCTTTCAATCTTTCTAGACTTGTGTATCTGTTTCTGCCTCACATGTCCTAATTTTGCACCTTGGGCAAGTTTTGAAGCCCGTCCTGACTTCCACACAATTTTAATCTATTTAGATGTCACCAATATATTTAAAACAATTGTTTATCTGCTGCCTAAACTCTTGGACATCTAAGTCTTTCAAAATATCTGTACCATCTGTCACAGGCTAAGAACTACCATTCTAGTTATCACCCATAAAGGGATGGAGGCATTTGGAATGAAATTTATGCATAGCACCAGTCACCTGTGCACCCAGGGTACGATTGAATCTGCCACTGGAGAATTTTGTGTAACTAGTGAGTCAAAGGCTGGGTTAATCATGTGCAAGGAGGGCTAAGAAGAGTATACTGGAAGCATGTGGCTGGTTTGAAAGGGTGGGTACGAATGACCAAATGTGAGACAGAGCAAGGACGGGCTTTGTAATTGGTGATGGTAAAATGAGGTAAGTTTGGAGCAGAGTATGGGGATGAGGAAGATAAGCATTTCTTTCAAATAAGCATTTCTTTCAAATAATGGATTATACTAAACCTAGATTTACCTAGTCTTTACTTTTGCACAAGAGAGCAGGCACAAAGTAAGATTTAGTGCTCCATGGTGAGTGTGCCCGTGGTGACTACAGGTTAAAGCGCCTTGGAAAAGGGAAAAATCCGCTTTCTACTCCTACTCCAATGAGTTTATGAAGACTTTGTAGCAGTTGAATTTATGCAAGTTGAATAACGTCAAAAGAAATACCGAGAAGTCGTCCCTGATAGTTCACCGGTGACCTAGTCCACAGAGGACATTCAGAGGCAGGAATTCAACCCTCCTCAAGCAGCGCACAACCTCAGTCTGCCACTTTCCAGGTCAGTGAGGCATTTAACTGCCTTCTAGGTGGGAAAGGCACAAGGGGCTGTGTTTTGCATGAAGTCCAGACCATATCTGTTTGGTTGGGTCCTTCAGGCATCGCAGCTGGGGAATACCTGCTCTGATGCAGGCTCATCTGCATGGCCAGTACAGCAGCCGATAACTCCAAGGCTTGGTGACATCTGAGCTGAGGTTTTGAGGCCATTCATTTAAATGTTTGAATCAAAAATCACAGTTACAGGGATCGAAATACTGTAGCAGGTCTAGCCCTTGGCGCTTAAACAATATAAAAAGTTACCTTTTGGTGATGCAAGTAGTATATGATAAAAAACAATCCAACAGAAACTGCTGATGGGAAATCTGACTAGGTTAATACAGTTACTATCTAAGTCATGCTGCAAGCTATAGACGAATATTTTCCACAATCCGTTCATTGTTAATGAACATCCAAGCTAGCAAATTAAAATAAACCCATTTTATCACTCAGATTTAATGATTTCCTGCTGGGCCTTTTTAATGTTCAGAATTGGCCGCCTTTGAAATACCTAGCTCATCAGCAAATTTGCCATCAGTCTTGTGGTTCTTCTCCATTGAAGGTTACTCTGAAATTTTCACCTTTTGCTTTCAGATGTTTATATTTAAAGGTGACCACTGCCAGCATGAAGAACTTTTACCTCTCCTTGAGCTTGGAGTTCATAATGCTGTTTGAACACTGTAAGTCCTTAAGTACTGAAAAAAAGGTGAACATTCAGCTCCAGAAATTTCAAATCCAGGTGAATTTGCTGATTAACTCTGTGAATGAAATGAGTATTTTAGTAGAGTGCTAGGATGACAGCAATGAAAATCTGTCCTAAAATAGAGTAAAACCCGCAGGAAATACAAGGTACCTGCTGAGAAACCAGCTTTCTTTTCAGCTAAATGTTTAAACTTTTTGACTCTTGCCTAGTTGTTCTGGGGTAGAGGGAGCACGGGTACAGATTTCACAGCGCTGTCACTGCCACCGAAATGTTCATATTAATCTAGATTTGTATGCTGTATGACTGTTGGCAATAAGGACAGTTAACATTCCAATATCGCTTTCCCTTCAAGGATACTGAAGAGCATTGGAAACATTAAGCTCTGAGGTTGGTAATTTACTAATGAGAAAACTGATTCAAAGAGAAATTAGGAACTTAATCTCTCATCCAGTGAAGCCAATGGAAATCGTTCTGTGATTTCCTTGGGCAGACTGTGTGTAGCTTGTAAAAGGTCATACAAGAAATCACAGAAAAATTAGAACAGAAGTCCAATAACTTTTTGCTTGTTCGCTGCAAGAACAACTGTCCCTCATCCTATGCCTGAATCCTTTGTATCTGAATCCCTTTTCCTTAATGCACAGTTTAAAAATACTCCAATAGATTTAGATTTACTAATATATTTTCCTATCACCACTAGCTGTGTGCTGCAGGAGAGGAGACGTGGAAAGGATAACCGATAGCTTTGGAGCGCTACCATTTTTTTACTCAGACCTAGCATCATGGGTCTCCTCTCTGGGAGCTGAGCTGGAGCCTTCCCTGGTAGTGGAGGCTGAAGCTGCAGAGTCTGGAAGCAGCGATCTCTTGGGCAAGTTTCCTACAGAAGAAGCAGAAGCCAGCCCCACCGAGGTAAAGAATCAAAACCTTTGTATCCTATTTGCATGCTCACAATGATTTTAAGCACTTTAGTACAGCTGAAAGCCATACCTCGTGTCATAGAAAGGAAATTTTCGTATTCTTTGAATTAGTTAAACTTTAACAAAAAGCTGCTCTGTATCGCTGAGGCCTTTCATTGAACTCAAGCATCCGTTTTCAGAGTGACACGATGACATTGAAGGAGTCACAATTAAATTCTTCAAACTTGCTATTTTAGAGGTAGTATTCTCCAAGGACCTAATCCAAACCGCTCCGTACTCAGTAGGAATCTTTCTGCCTCGGGGCTTCCTTGCTGTTTTGCAAGATCCTTTATTTCTGGTCATATTTCAAGCAGTTTATTACAAAATTCCATAATGCAATATGCATTGCTTGGGTGGCTAGAAACCTTTATATCAACAGTCTAGATAAATGCCGATACTACTATCATAATAACTTCAACAGAGGTAAGAAATATAGTGCTGTATTTACAATTTGATCCATCCAGGGCCTAGGGCTGTAGTAACTTCGATATAGGAGTGTTTATGCACAAAATCACTGGATCGTACACATGATTATTTATCAAGATGGTCTATGCATAGTGCTAGTGTTATGCATTAGCACCTACTTGATATAACAGGAATAAACATTTCATGAAAGAACACGAAGGACACGGGAAAGGTGTAGCACAAGCACAGTTTTATAATGAACCCGTGGAATATTTATGTTGTACATTCCAGATAAAATATGTGAGAGCTAGCCAAGTAAAGCCCTCCCAAAACTAGGTAAGCAGGACACTTTTATAATGGTGATATAACTGAATGAGCATTCCCAGGCTTTTATGAACCTTCTGTTTTCTGTTGGTGTTCCTTCAACTTACGTAACACTTAAATGTCATTCCACAGCCTGACTGAGAGAACAAATGTAATTTCAAGATATACAGAACAAACTTCAGTTTTTGCACTGATCTGGGCTTAGCAAACTCTACTGTGAGGTGAGTGGTAAATGTATTATTCTACTGCGTCATATAAAGGATTATTTCGGATGTTTGAAATAATGCATATAGTTAAAGGTTATGGTAGAATAACGTTAGAGAAATTCATTGTTTCTGGGCCTGATGGTAATACGAATGATAAAAAGGTGATGACTATTAGAGCCTTGAAGCATTACAGTCATTTTGCTATGATAATAGTCCTCAGATTTGGTTATAGCCCTAATATGTTACCTGAAAGTTAAAATCAGATTCTCAGGTCTGTTGGCACATAATGATCACTTATTGTCTAGAATGTAATTTCTGAAAGAAAATGAGAGTTGATCTTGAGGATAAATCCTGGTTTCTTTTATCTTTTTCCTTTTTCTTCTTTTTTTTTAAGAAGAGCTAAACATGGAGTTTGTATTTCAGAGAAGGAATCAATTTAGGCTCATCATTTCTAGCTTGAAATACACCAGGACAAATATCTCTCCTGCTCCGTGCTTTTATCGCTCTTGGTACCAAACCGTTACGGACCGCAGGCACATAATGTTTCTGGTGTTAGAAGCAATACACCAAAGCTGTCAAGTGACTGAGCACTTCAAACCAGACCCTACAGATTGTTTTGTTTTACTTTTGAAATACTTTAAACAGGCACGTGCGAAGGAGCAGCTCACAGAAACCTGTCCTGGCTGCTAGGCTTGTCTGGGGGGTACAGTGCTGTCTGTCTGACAGACACAGGCTCTAAGATGCCTCTTCTCAGAGTCCCAGCCTTCCCTTCCATGCAGAAGTACGCAGCAGGAGAAAGGAGTAAGGGTCACAATTTTTACTCCTTCCCCACCACACCAGGCAGTTGTCCCAGCTCTGTTTCAAAACGATGCCCATTATCAGCCCTTCACAATGCTTAATGCTTGTTTAATCCATCATTTTCAGGACTTTCAAATGAAGGACTCGCTGTCCCTGATCTCCGCTACCAGTGCAAACTGGCAGATTGCAATCTTAGCCATAACAAGGTCGCACAGTAAAGCACATATCAGAAGAAAGACTAATAATAATTTTCCTTGTGTGTAATAAGTATATAATAATGTTTAGAAGAAGAGCTGTGAAAGTCAAAGCTTTTCTTCTATACCTGATTCTGCCTCTGCATTGAAACTCACACACACAAAAGACAAGGAAAAAGATGGAAGAGGATAAGAGTAATATACCAGCTAAAGCTGAGCTGGTTCCAGACAAACTGTAAAAGAAACGAAACGGTGTCACGATTATGACAATGCAGAATAGAAATTCAATATTTGTTCTGTAGTTTGTGCTCTGCTTTACTTTAGGGACTAGGAAATGTTTGATTAAAAAGGGAGTCATGTTGGCAGGGTGCATTATTCATTCCAGATTTTACTTTTGTAACTCAGGATAGTCAAATACATTTCTTACCCCAGAATCTGTCTGATGTCTCTGTATTTCTGGAGCTTCACACAGGTGATTGGAAATCAAACATTCAGGGGAGATACTGCAGTTAAGTATTAAACCTGACAGCTTTTATATGTCTACTACAATAATTGATTTCATGTTATGCTAACCTACTCTACAGGTTAAAGCAGCAAGGATAGTTCCATTTCATAGAGTAGTCACTGAATTATTACTTTTAAGGTTTTAAAAGCACTGAGGCAATTTACATTTCTATTTTCCTTTTTAAACATTTATATAATTGAAGAATACAGTGAACACTTGCTCAGGCAAGAGGATAAGATCAACCCCGAAAATTCCTCTGAGAAAAAAACCCAACAACATTAAAATAGTTTAAAAAAATCAGCAAAATACTAAAAATAAGTTAACTTCTTGAAGGGAGGGGTTATACGTTCATTTTCTTTCTCTTTGTTCTGGTCCATTTACTACCTGCTTGTGCCTTCTTGTTGGAGTGGGGAGCTGAGGAGTGCCTGGCAGTGGCACTGTCCAAGCAATTTCTATTCAGAATTTAAAGGCAAACTAATACTCTTTTAAGGGATATGGTACCAAAAATACATTGGTATAATGTCACTGCTGACAAATTTTAGATTCACTAACCCTCTTCTTGACCAGAAAGGTTTCAGAGAAGAACTGATACCTCTCCGGTGTCCTTGGTGACAGAGGTTTTTCCCAGGGAATCCTCAGACTGGAGTAACCTGTTTCTTACAATGCACCAAAATGGAAATTATTCTGCATTCCAAAGCACTGCTCTTTTTTAAGCCCATATATTAATATAAGGGGAAAAAAAGATGGGATTCACAGAGTATTGTTGGACATGATGCAACTTGTCCACCTTTCCCTTCCAGGGTATGTAACCCTTTCCCTCTGTTTCAGGTTCATCTCAACCAGTCTGCAGAGCGATTTAAATGCAAGTCTCCTATTTCCAGGAAGCTCCCTACACTGAAAATAAGATGGGCTAGGTTGAACTGCCTTTAATCTTCCCAAGTATTACTGTTTCACTTAAATACATACTACACCTGGAAACGAGAGGCTGCTTCTGTGGGCAGCTGCTCCGGGTACTTTATTCCCACCCCGATCTCACTCAACAGACATACATGTTATGCCAAGTGGAAAACCATTAACTTCAGGATTAATTCATGAGATAATATCTTTTAACCTACTGTTACAAGTAATTGCCATGACCCTGTGCCTGCTGAAGTAACAGAATTTCTACTTTGGTAAGGACCAAATCAGGCTGTATATGGTCAGAGACCACTTCTTCCAAGTAGTTTTCACTGTGTATTTATGGTGAGGAATGAGTGTCGCTTTCCTTTTGCACATTAGGACTGCTGAGCTGAAGAAAATGGGTATAACTTTTCTTTTAATTCTATAATCTTATTATCCTAGCTCCAATAAAAACTGATAATGAAATCTGAGGATATTGAGAACTTGGATTTTTTCCATTAAGTTTAACTTGATATTTTTTTCAAGCAATGTGGTACTTACTATAGTCCAACTCTTTTTAAGACTATCCAGGGAAACATAAACCCTTGCAGCGAGCCATTTTCTGTCAAAATTCCATCTGACCTGCATATTTTTGCAATTCTCTGATGCATTATACAGTCAGATCAGGTTGTTCCTTGACCAGTTGTTCACCCCTATCAATTGCATTAGCATTTAACCTGTCAGTTTAAATTACAAAGGTAACAAAGGTTTAGGAAGGTTACAATAGATCCAATCTCACACAGAAGTGTGGAAGAATAATCTTAAATCATCCTTCAATGTGAGTGTTATTTTTTCTCCTGACATACATATACTCACCTTCTAGAAGCATCACTGTAACTGTGGGCAACTTTTTATGGTGCAGACTACATGAGATCAGTAAAGCACGTGAAATAAGAGAAGTACTAGCAGTAAGACAAGCATGTATATTTTATTTGAACATAGATTATATCTCTTGTATCTTCACTTATTTTCTCTTCTGTTCTCTACCCTTTTCCAGTGCTGAATTTCCTCTTTTTCTCTTGCTAGAGATTGTATTCTTCCTTACATCTGATTAGTAAGTTAGGTCCTATTCTATAGTCACATAAGCACATCATCAGGGGTTGGAGTCCTTTAAATCCTGAATCCTTTAAACTTCAAAATAATGTATCTGCAAGAGGGACAGCCCAGCCTCTCCTCAAACCATCCATCATCCTGTGCTGTACACTTACAACTCTACCACATCAGTTTCAGTTTCTTTTGGGTGGTGTATTAATAAAATACCAACCTATGATGCTAAGGCAAAATCTGTGCTTTCAAACGAATGTGTATGCTTGGAAAAAATTTAGAACTCATATTCATTTTGCCTAGCATCTTTCATATTTCTATAATGACTTTATAACACATGAGCAAATGGCAACTGATCGCTAGTCCTGTAGAGTTGTTCAGCTAGAGTAGGGAGATCTGCAAAATGCCTCCCTCAGTGCTGCAGCTCCAGCCCTGCATGAACCGCAGGGCATCAGGAGAGCAGCACAAGGCATCACATTTTGGCGGGTGCGCAGGGCAGGGGTCTGCACAGTGCATCTATGAAAAATGATGTCAGAATTCCAACTGCAGGTTGCCCGAATACAAAATACAACATAATTCCTACCACATCTACCCATACCAACCTCTGTGTGCCCCTCCCAGCATCCACACAGGCTGCTGAGTAACGTGGGGCACTCCAGAGCCTTTTGCAAAGCTAAGATGGCACGTGGTGAGCCAAAAATGCCACTGACCGAAGCATTAGGAAAAAGAACCAGCCACCAACCAAACACAAAGGCAAAAATCCTGTTACTGTTAACCTATAAATGCCATGATACTTCCTACATATTTTCCTCCCTTTCTTAGTAAAGGTGAAACAAAGGGCTTCTGTCAATAATATTCATATGCACAAAGCTCACACCAGTTTGCCTGCATGGAAACTGCATCATTAAGATAGTAAAGAAGCAATATTAAAGGTAAAGCCAGATTGGGGCTGTTACTGAGTTCGGGAAACACAGTCGCATATTTCTTTCAATATATGTAGATACTTTAAAAATATTGCTTGCAGTGTGTCCAGAATGCATGTTAAAAAAAGCTCTTAAAATAACAATGCCTGCCCACATATTATGTTTGAGCAATAGATAAATGCTAAAAATCATGATGTTAGAAAAATAGTTTAGGCATATGTCTTTGCACACTTACACAAATACCAACTTTATCACATGCAGCTGTGCTACATTAACTATGCCATGATGAACGTTCTTTAATAAGCAGAAGAGTGGAGGCTGGACTACATCTGGCTAGAGTGCGCTCGGTGCTGGAATTGGGATGTTGAGGTTTCATCTCCCCAAAGGTGGAGCAGCTGCTCCGCCCTTCGTGCAGGAGAGGGCGGAGGCAGGGTTTGCATGCTGGACTGTGGGCAGGACATTTGAGCGCTATAATTATCCAGATGGACAGATATATTTACATGCATAACTGACAGAAGATTGTCATGGGAATCTATTGAGTAGCCAAATAAAAAGGACAACTCCTTACCAGCCAATATGAGTTTCCAATGAGTCCTTGGTGTCAAAAAAGACAATCTTTACAGTGCCAAGACTGATTCAGACCTTATTGATGTAACCCAGACTATTACTGCTCTTGAGCAAAGGCAGGTCGTTTACTTACAGTTGCATGCCCAGTTTTATTGACGAGTGCATTGGGGATTGTCAAACTTCTGAGACAGCCATACTATCTGTACTCTCAGAAGGCTCTTACAGCCTTTTCCCAGCAACTCATATTCTGTTTTCAATACATATGGAATAATGTTAAGGTAAGAAACAAAAGGTGAAGTGAATTTCATCTTCAGTGCAACGTTTGCTACTCTATTGCACAGCTGCAGATTTTGTTATCCCTTGCACAGAGACAGAGCTTGGATTTAGATTTTTGGCCCCATTGTGTCTTCAGTTTGAAAGAAGACCTATCTGAAACCTATCATCTTAACTGGTCAGCTGAGGCTCTTTCTCCAGAGGAGATGCCACCACCAACCAGACCCATTCTTTACTGACACGAGAAGTCCTCTATGACTGAGGTGGGGCAAACTGCACAGAGCTGGGGAGCGGATCCCTTCAAAGAGCATGCAGACACCGAAACAGATTTCCTGGTGCAAAACACTCCAAGAAAAGAGCAGATTTCATTTGAAGGTTCTGCTTTATCATTCCACCTCCCTTGCAATGAGTTTTGTCAATGGATACATTTGAGAAGCATCCTTTTCAGTTTTAAAGGCTTTCTCTTTTTGAAGAGTAGAGTTAAATCCATATAAAGTGAAGTGGCTCCAGATATTTTTTTTTTTTTGCTTCCCTGTAATTTCTATCTTTCTCAAATTAAGCAGCTCATTGTGGAACAGACTATCCACTGCCCCAGAGAGTTCTCAGGAACACGACAGAGGAATGAAGTTCAAGCAGGGAGGCCAAGCTATGAACAAATAACAGAGCTCCACAGTCCTTCAATCAGCACTTGTATTCACATCCCTGCAGTCACCCAGCAGCCAAAACTAAAGTTCATTAAACATTGGTCCTAAGCTTTACGTTCCAGAGAAAAAGAAAATAAAACAATAACTGACAAAAAACAAATACAAAAATATTTAAAAGCTGTGTTACAATATTTTGACTATGCAGATACTACTTCTTTGAGCCAACAAGAACTGCTGTCCCCTGATCAGGTAATTCATCTTAAGAAAGGATGGAATACGTCTCTTGTCTCAGATAATATCCTGGGATATTCCAAAGGAAAACAAGCATTTAATATAGCATAGGCCCTATAAAAAACATCTCATCAAGACCTGCTTGGAGTGCACTGGTGCACTGAAACATACCTCCTAACTTCTTGGGTGAGCCGAGCACTGGTGAATCACAGTCCCTTTCCAGCTTCTTTAAATATCTCCAGCAAATACATGTGAAAACAGTCCCATATCTACATTTGTAGCTCCAATTTAAACTACTGTTTCTAATATTATATATTCATAAATAAAATCCTAAATTGTTTAGTTTCTTGTGGCATAACCCCAAAGCAGCCCTAGTCCTACCAAAAATAAACCTGACGCTATTTGGTATGTTTTTCCAATGAATATTTATAGTGGTGCAGGTGTCAGAGACTCTTTTCAGTGAAAAAAAAACCCTTATTCAGATTTTATTGATGTAACTCACAATATTACTGCTCTTGTACAAAACAAGGTCACACTGAAGTTATATGTCAGACTTCATTAAAGTGTGTACTGGGAATCATCAACTTGTGATGCTCGCTGACCCGAGCACCTTGCAGTTCATGAACGTTAGCAAGGCTTTCTCATGCCACACATTTGCAACATTTGCACAGTCAGCTAATCAATAATGGTAAGAAAATGAACCAAAAGTTACCTGACTGTAATTATCATTGCAATCTTACAAACCTCATGATACTGTCAACTGCGAGTACACCCCCACTTGATATTTTCAAGTCTTTCTTTTGCTTGATTCACAGCAAGCTTTTGAAAACAGATCTTTCTTGCCTTATCCAGGAAAATAATCCCATTTGGAGGATGTTATTTCTTATGCAGAAACCATCATGGACCAGAGAGCTGGTCTTTGAAACTTCCAGCAAAGCCGAGAAATTTGCACAAAACCAGTTTTTGTTTCAACTACATCCTCTCCCTTCCCCCAGAAAGTTTAAGGAAGAAACAAAAGAAAAGAAGAAAAAAGCTCTCAGTTTCCTCTATTTCCTATATTCTCAGTATAAATGAAATTAGGTCATGTATTCAATTTGGCACACCTGCACTATTTATGGTCTGCAATCAAGCTGCAAGCTGTGGAGTTCAGTGCCACTGTCTATCATGAAGTCAAACTGAGGCTAAATAACTTAATATCCTTAAATTTTGTATCCACCATATATCCATGCTTTGGAGAGACAACGCCTCAGCTGAAGGCTCCTGTGTAATTTGTTTGGAGCGCTGACCTTCCTTTGACATATTACTAGTATTTGTCACTGTTATATTCATGATAGTGGGTGAGATTTACCAGTCCTTGCTGCCTGCGTTATCAAATGGCTTAACTTAAATATTTAAATGGAAAATGGCTTTGCATTTCTACTGACGCAGAGAGTAATTCAGGTACAGGGGCTTTGCAGTACAGCAGAAGGAAATATTATGAAGCTGGTGACTAACTGAGATTTCTTGTACAGTGTTGGTGTGTTAATGGACAACAGGAGAATTCCATCCAGACACCGTGCTGAATCTCTAATTAACAACAAGGAGAGAAAGAGAGATCATTTTCACTTACCACCTGGAGAGCTACAGGGACGAGGAACTCCACTGGACCAAAAGCCCATCCTAGTTTTCTCCATGCGTTTCACATCACACTTTGTTACACTCAGGGTATTCACTTTGCGTGGCTGTATTTGGGTTTTTTGTTTCCCGATGCGTACATCTGATAATTGCCAGAACTGGAAAGAAGATGAGCAAAATAACAATAATTATGCTTAATCACAGTGAGACTATCAGAATCCAGTAAACAAATAAGCGTTTCCCATGCTTGCTTCTTAAGCCTAAAATTAATGTAATCTGATTATTTTCCTAATCCTACTGGAAATCTGAGGTTCCTGTAGGCTTTAGAGAGTCTCCTCGGACTGAAGTTCAGTGGGAGCCGGTAACCTGATTTCTGTAGATGCCACTGAAGAGTTCAACTGTAAAATTAGACCAAAATATTAAATACTTTAAAAGTGATTTGGGATGTCATCATTGATAAGTGCCTATCAAGTCATCCAAAATGTTTTTTTTCCCCCAAAAAAAATCTGTGGGCAAAGATTTTGTTTAAGAAACATGGACACAATCAAATTTGCTCACTATTTTAAAAATTAATCATGTTTCATAACGTTCGGAAAACCACAACTCACGTAACAGAGAGACATTGTATACATAACAAAGAACTTTCAAACCGACATAGAGTTGTATGGCATTAACTAATTAGGTGAATTTTATACCTATTAAATTAACCAATACAAAACACGGTGTGAACCCCCTTAATTCAATTCCAATCTGGTTCTATTTGCTTTGGGAAATGTACAAGTAGAAACTCAATCAAGGACAAATACCCCTGCTACTCCAATATATGTCTCCAGCTGAGAGCTTTATCACAAGCTTAAGTAATTGGGGAGGGGTCTTCAAATAAATCAAACCTCTGTATTTAAACCAAGGCACTGTCTTTTCTACTAACATCTCTCAGAGAAATAAGAATAATATTGGGGATAGAGGACTGATCAATATTCCCCTCAAAGTAGGCTGGTTAAGTGCACTAATTAAATTTAAAAGTCTGAAGATTAGAGTCTCAATAGCAGAGCAGATGTTTTGGACTCACCAGCCTGCGAAGGGGGGTATTTCCATGCTCTCTGCTGGGCCCCGGCTACAGGCTGAAATCCCTGGGAAGGTCATGCCCAGCACAAATTAGAGGCCACACCAACTTATCATCTGTCCAGGTATTTGCCAAGCACAAAATTCACTTTTAAGCATCCTTTCCCTTTACGCTTGGGAGCTGTAGCTCCAATCAGCAGCTTCTGGCACATGTTCATGATGGGCAAGGTCACAGCAATCCTCATTTCGGTAATGAGCTTGCAGTCCTGAAAATCTGCTCTGCTGTGCTTTAAATATAAGGAAGGTGGTGGGCAGAGATCACAGAAGCACATGTCCATGCCGGTTTGTGCGTTCCCCCCTCGTTCACCGCTCAGCATATTCCCATTCATTATAGGCAATCGCCTGAATTCACAGCGGCTGCACTCATGTTTATTAGAGGCAGCCACAACACTGTCTTGTCACATTCAGTCAAACTGCCTCATGTCAGGTTCTGTTTGCGTATTGTCAATCTAAGAAGCGCTCCAGAAACACGTGGAATGGTCTTTGCAGAAAGCTCTTTCCAAGCGTGACGTCTGCAGGAGTGTGCAAGGCGTGTGCTTGGCACGAAGCTTGCTAGCTGGATTTTGGAACTACGTGGAGGAGCTAAGTGGTTACCCCATCGCCTTCACCTAAGCAGCAGCCTGCGTGGCTTCCAGCTGCGCGGCAGGATTCTCGGATGGGCTGTCTGGAGGCTTCGCAGGGGGCAGCCACGCCAGGGAGGGTCTCTGCCGCCTGCAGAAGCAATTGCACATCCCAGAAAGTGCCCTGTGTCCAGCCCCAGACAGCCAGGACGATGTGATGTTGAATATGACCTGGAGCATCCCAAAAGCCTGCTGACAGCATATTTTCTTTTTTAGAAAATGTCTTTACAAAAAAACCCCAAAAGCAAGCATCAGAAATACCATGCTATATAATCCAGGCTAAAAATAGCCATTATTTGCATCAGAAGAAGGATGTTTATGTTATCAACTACAAAGAGGTTACAGGAAACTCTTGGATTTCTTGTTGGTGTACAAAGCTTAGAAATAATATTTTGCTGAGCTAAATGTCTTTTATATTTGCTTTTTAAAATAGTAGCTACTTTGTATTTTAACTATGACCTTTCCATATGTTAGGTCAAGGATATCGGCTGACCATGGATTTCAATGTAAAATAATTCCCAACAGACACCACATTTTAATTTTTTTTCTAGAAGACAGCTTTAGCCTTTGTCTCCTAGTCAATATATTGAAGAATTACTATGATTCTTAGTTTCTTCTAAAGACAAATGAATAATCATCTTTTCCCTAAACTGTAAGTCTCTATCCATCCGTCTCGTTCTTTCATACAGCAAAGGGGCTAACCTAAATGAGTGCATCACTCAGTCTAACCTAATGCAATCGCTGTGTTAACAACGCAGACTTCAAAATAATTACAGTCACCAAAGTCTTTTAGACAATTTTCCGGTGCAGTATAGCAGTAACCTAAGAGGAAAAACAGTAGCTCAGGTTACTCTGCCTAATAGCAACGCTGTGGCTGTACTGAGCAGTGTAACGGCACTCTCACACTGAGATGCTGACATCTGTGGTACAGTAATACTGTCCTACCTGGTGAACGTGACCAACGCAGCTTCTGGAGGTGTTTGAGTAATCTCTGCTCCACACACCGAGGAAACTCCTGTTGCAGCAGCTGTGGCGTTACCTACATTTGTCTAAGTTTAGTACACCTTACTCGGTGCACTAAACACCAGCCAGCACACCGGATTTGGCGGAGGACGGAGACAAGGGAAAACAAAGAAAACAGTCAGAGATCAACCAGCATCACCGACAGGGAACACTGAGGGTTTTTTGGCCACGATCTGTCATGAAGGCAGAGCACAGACACGACAACAGGTTTCACTTAAAATGTGGTGGCAAAGGTGAATGAAAGAACGTCGCTTGGCTGTTGCCAGGGAGGTTTAAGCTGGCCTAACTGTTAGGCCAGCCCAGACCGCGGCGTCTCCATCTCCATCGCTGGGGTGTAAGAGCAGGCTGGACACACAGCCATCCGAGGTACTGCAAGGGTGGCCGACCCTGCCCTGGGGCAGAGGGCCGTTACAGTGTGTGAAGTCTCTAGCTACAGCTAGAAAAACATCTTATGTTTCTGAACGATGTTTTCCTCCCCAGACACCCCTGTCCGATAGCCCCCAGCAGAGCAGCCGGCGTGGAGCAGGATCACGGGGGCGGGAGCCCACCCACTCGGTGGGTGCCCACCCTGCTCACCCCTGCAAGGAGGGGATGAGGTCAGAGAGTCACTGGGGCAAAACCTTCCAGGACAAGACCTGTTCAGGTTGTTTATCAAGAAACATGTAGGTGAAGATTTTTAAAAGGTGTTTAGATATCTCTCGGCTCTATGTAAGTTTTAGAGGTACATAAATACCTAATTGCACTTACAGAACATCACTCTTAAAAACATTGCCCTTAGCCTGGCACACCTAGTACTCCTCAGTGCTGGATGGCACTGATTTCTATATACCCTTAGAGTATAACTTTACATATGGGTTACAGATCAGTAAAGATCAGTATCTACATACCTTCCTTCTGTATAACCTTAGATGCTTTACTTTCGTGTGAAAGGTAAAACACAAAGAATCTAAGGGAAAAACAGGAGAACTCGTGAGAAGAGGCAGAGAGGGAAGGCAATAACTTCTACGAAGGTGAAACTGTTCTGCTGGCTCTAGTTCTCTCACGCAGAACTGAAGTAGATGAAACACATGTTGGCATCTTAATGCTTAGTTTTTCTTCCCTTTTCTTTATCATAGAATGAAAGGAAGTATTTCCTCTCCCATCTTAGATTTATGCATCAGACAACAGATCAGTGAAGATCCAAAAAAGAATAATGTTTCCAAAGCAACAGAAATTCTTGAAGAAGCACTGATGTGTTTGCTTGATAAATTTTTTCTTCATTTCTATATTCATACAAAGCACATGTATTTTCACACACCATTGAACAGGGAAATACTGTGAATTCCCATAGAAAGCTGCTATTAGCTTATATTTCTTTTACTGAAGAAGTTATTTGCTGTGGCTTTTCAAACCATACTAAAAAGTCATGCTATCCTTCCTGCACTTTATTTAGCACAAATGCAAATTAATTTTTTAAAATGTTATTAATGGAAGATAGTTTCTGATTTTACTTAAATTCAAGTGTTTTCTCTGAACCAGACTGCTTTCAAACTAACTTGACAGGATCGTGATATCACAGTAATGCTAATTTCAAAGTCATTATTAGAAATGGATCAATATCTATTTATCACAAAAATGCGATGTTCAGTAGGATTGAGGCAAAAAAGAGATGCTCAGGAAGATGCCAGCAAAGCTAAGCAGGACCAGGGGTGGGCTGGCACACGCTAAGGAAGAGCTGAAAACAAGCAGGACCCTGAGATCGACTGTGGCACAGGGTGATGGAAACCAGCTGCTCCCAGGAAAGGAGAAGACACCGACCAGAAGACATCAAGAAGGAAGAAACCGGGCTGTTTATGCCTTCTGCATTGACATGCTGATTTTCCCCCCCAGTTTCCCGGGTTTTCTCTAAGCAGGCATTTGGAGAGTATCAGCAGTGCGGCAGCACGGCAAGGAGGCTCCCCCCTGAGCATGGATTGTGTTTTCTTGTCCCACAAGTTCTCAACAGTTTGCAGAGGAGTTGCGTATGAGGCAGGGTGTAAATCTGTGATCTCACATTTCCACCCACCAACAGCTCCCCTCTTTTTTTTGTCAGGTCACTCAAATTAATTGGTTTCAACTTTTTTTTAAGTAGAAGTTCATTAAAATTTTGAAAAATTGCCATCACAAGAAAAAGCACAATCTTCAGTTAACAGTGTCAACCTGCTACTCCACTGGCTTCTATTTCTTCCTAATTGGGTATGTCGAATCAAATTCTGCTTAGCAAACAGTTTGGATTTTGGCAAATCAGCGTTTTTCTCCAGTGGGGAAAAAAAAATTGTGAAGAAATTCCCAACCATTTCAAATAATTTCCCAGATGTGGTGGTAGCTTAATAAAGTCGTAGCCTATTTAAAATGACATTCTTTTATCTTTCAGGTCTTCCTGAGGTATCAAGGGACAATCAGTCACTGCTTGTACTCAATAAACTAGGAGATGATACCACAGGAATCAATGCAGCTCTGCAAAGATTTGAAAGATGTGCATATATTGGAGAAAGCAGTAAATAAAAATAAAACCTCACTGGAATTTAAGTATCCAATGGGCAAGTTTGTACCTGTGTGCATATATAAATAGCCTAGCCAAAGGAAAGGGGCAATTGCCAACTTGGCAAGTATTGGCTAATATACAAAAAATAAGGCCAATGTCATCACGCTACACCCTGCTATTCTAATTCTGCATTAGTTTACATAAAGGACCTTGCTGATTGGATGCAGATAATTTCTGGCTCTCCACTCCACCAAGAAAAATCAATTTGGGGATACTATGGACTAAACCAACATTTTCCCACTACATCGCTAGTGTTAGCTGCACATACAAGCTCCTTTGCTCATACAGGTATATTTGTGTTTCCGAAGGTAATGAGGGGTATGACTGGCACTGCGAGCATGCAGAAAGTATTAGCAATAGTATTGTCTCAATATTTAGCTAATACCATTAGTGGCAACGTTTTTAAAGACTTCTTGGACAACCCACAATTAACATTTCTTCAGTCTTCTTAAATTGTCAGGCATTATGAAAATAGACAAGGTCATTTTTTTTATCTGCAATGAAGTCAAAGGAATTGCTGGAGATACAGCAAGAGTATTACACGTATAATTACCACTGTGGTAATTTATTCAATAAAGTTCTCATTTAATTACAGGAACCTACTACACTGAGTGATGTGTTCAGCGTGATTTCTCTCGCAGATGTAAATATTCAGAGAAAGAGGTGTCCCATGAGGACAGCAGCTCCTCTCTGGTCCCCACCCACAGGCCGACAGAGGAGGGACATTGGCGGGTCACGTACCGCCGGACAGTCCGCCTTCCCTGTGATGCATAGGCAGAAAAGAAGGTGGCCCAAGCAGCGTGGTCAGAAACATCTCTGGGCACCCTCACGAGTGGTCCCAGGGCTGGCAGCTGGCAGCAGTGTTTCAGACCTGCACCTTGCAAGCTGGCAGTGATCGTTTTGGAAACACTTAGTGTCACCTTTTGGAAGCGTGGCTGATGCTTCCTTGCTCTTCAGGACCATGGCCCTCAGCCACCGGTTGCAGGCACAAGCCAGTGGTGAGCTGTAACTTATGATCTATGTTACGTCCTCTTTTCTACGTTCTGCTCACCAACAAACACCGAGAAAGCTGAAATGGAAGAAATCTGTCAGTACGCCTGCCCTCTTTCTGTGTCCATCAAGAGACCGCAACTGAAATAATAAAGTATGAATCCATACTGACTTGCACTGTTAGAAATACAGGTAATTTTTTTTCATAGTGTGGAAAAATAAATATTCCTCACACTTGCAAATAAGTTGTTTCTTATTGGTATGATGCTACGTGCTCGTAGAGGCAGCGTGCTCACAGCTGCCTGCCTGCCCTCGCTGCCCCCACTGCTCTTTTCTTCTGCCCTTGGGTTATCCAAAAGCCGATGGAGACTCTGCCCAAAGCTTCTAAACCCCAGAGCTTTCAAAGGGAGAGAGATTTAGAGCTGTAATAAGTCACTGCCTCTGCACGAGCTGTACCTGTGCTGTTTTAATACCAAAACCATGGCAAATCATCCCATTACTTAAGTCTTTTCCCCCACGGATCTCAGAGCTTTCACAAAAAAACAGCAGAAGGAAGCAGTTTCTATTTGAACATAACACATTTTTCACCATCCGTTTCTCAGAAAATGCTCACTTATTTTATCACAAATTTAAACAACAAGAAAAACCTCAAACCCAGTCAAACCCAGCCGTGTCAAGCCTGACAGAAGTTGATGACACTCATAAAAGGCACCGTTTTCTAAAGAGACATCTTTCTCGTGGAAACTGTTAGCCAATTGATAATACAGGTAATATTCAGCTCTCTACATCTATGCTGATATATAGAACTGCTGTCAAAGCTGCTGTCCTTATTGACACCATCATGAATACTTTGTTCCCAAGGTAAAGACATTATTGTCAGAAGTAGCTGAAAACGTTTAGAAGAGATTTTTCAGTTTAACTACGTAAAAGTCTGTTGTTAGAAACACTTCAGGATTCCTTAGCATCAAAAAAAAAGACTGAGAGAACCCCATTCACAACAGCATGTCTCACAATCTTCAAAGTGATTTTTAAACAGGAAAAAACCACGGGACTGGTGTGACTAGTCACTCGAGGCACTGGCCGTGCCTGCCCACCCCGCATCTGCCGCCCCGCGCACAGACCTGGCTGGGGGCTGCACACACGGGGGGAAAGCCAACTGAGGAGCTACCCACCCAACAACTGAAATAAAATCAACAGGCTGAAATAAAGTCAATCCAGACATGTACAGCCCCTCGCAAAGCTCTGGAGTTGTATATCAGCACTGCAGCACACCCAGAGCCTGTCAGCAATGCTGAGCAGCGACAAGCATCGCTGGAGAAGCAGAGCACAAATCCCACTGTGCCCATCGCTGCGCCCATCGCTGCGTTCTCCTTCACCATACACTGAAAATAATATCGTCAATAAAAGAAATAAACCCTTGCTTCCCTCAGTGCTGGCCTTATTTAACCTTGCTATAATTTAGCAGATACAACAAGTCACTGAAGAGCAAATCTACCAAGAGGTTTCAACCATTTGCCGCCTCGTGGCATCAACACCCAGCGATGCTTGCTGAGGGGCAGCCTCAGCCCTTCCCAGGGACCCCCTGCCCTGCCCACAGGGTCACAGGGGGGCACGTGCCCGCACCGCTTCACCCCCTTGCTGTCCCCTTGACATTTTATCCCACTCAGCTCTTCCCTCTAATCTAATTTGACTGAGATGGAGAAACCACACGCTCTCTCGAGATCGATTCTCCTCAAGCACAGCACATAAATGAATATTTTACAAGTCATATGAATGCAGCCCCTTTCCATTTTTCTTTGCCAGTTCTGCTGTACGAAGGCAGACGCTGGTACCGATTTACGGCGTTAAGTTCCCATCTCAGGAGCCGGCAGAGATTCCTGATGTTCCAGCCGAGCCCCTCACCAGCCTCCCCCTTTGGAGGGCTCCATAAATAACATATGCTGCTGTTTGCTGTGCAACTTCGAACATCATTTTAACTCCTGCTTGGCTGTAACAGTTGATTATTAAAAATGTGCGATTGCTCATTTGTTCTAGAAAACACCTTCCAGAGGTCCCATGCATCAGTGGTCTGCAGTGACCTCTTCGGTGGTAAAAACCAATCTGCACTGAAACTACCGATGTGTGAAACCTTCTTTAATAAGAAAATGCTCTCTACATATGGTCACATTCCTTGGCACCTGTGGTCAATAGCTAATAGAATGTACCTTAAATGTGGCTATAGGGAATTAACACTTGACATCTTAGGATCCCACTGCAATAGCCCTACGCTTTGGACTTCAAAGGCAATAGAAAAGTAATATTGAGATCAAAGACTTCCAGCACAATTACAGTTTTTGAAGTTTGCAAGCCATAGAAATTGGAGGCAGTTTAGCTCATTCGCTCTTGTAGTTTTCTGAACTCCTGAATACTTTGAGCCACTGTTCAAACTTTTGATGCAAACTACCGTTTTGATGCACAAGGATCTGAAGATGCCAGGGAATTCCAGACTAAACCACACTAACAACAAGCGCTCTTTTTAGCTTTCCACTGATTGTGCAGATAGTTTGGAGAAAAAAAAGCTCTGCTATGTATTCTGATGAAAAATAAGCTCTACTACTTGGGGCAAACACTACCTTTTCAAATATGTATGCAGCAGTCCTTATTTTTTGGATGAGGCATACAAAAAAGTAGAAAGTTGTTTCTACATTTCACTGCCAGCAGAATACTTCACCTCTTCCTGTACCTTGCTAGTGCACCCTCCAGCAGACATAACGGCAGCGAGTCAGTTACGGTTCTGGGCTCCTTTGCACGTTGCTGCTCTGCCATTGCAGGTGTCTCTTCCCACAGTTTCACTCCATAACTGGTTTATGAGCGTATGGAACCATTCGCTCATTGCCATCGTTGGCTGAGTGATCCTGTTCCATCCCCAGTCGCACGGGATACCAGTGTAGGTTTAATGCTGCTCTTAATATCTTAACTAAGCAATACTTGCCGGCCAACTTTCTTTTATAATCAATAGATCAGACACAAATAGTAAGCCAGACACTCAGAAACGGATGATTTTCCCGTGCACCCTGACACCTGGCACATAACATTTCTCAAATCTCTTTACCCTTTTCTGTATTTCAGCAATCTTTTCCTCTTGCTCATCTGCTTGCTTTTATCAATATCAGTTTTATCAAAGCTCTCAAGAAAATGATCCAGATTGCTACATGACAGATCATTTCACATAGACAATTGTGCATATGGAGAAATTCAGTGGTTTTGTGGGAAAGTATTTTTAACTTCTTGCTGGACAGCCATTTGTAACCAAACTCTCTGAAGCACAATGACCGCTTTGTTTCTTTCCCCAGCTCCTGAACGGAACAGCAGACCCTATTTTAAGGCTTACCTATGGCACAGGCTAGATCATACATCCAATATTTGCTCAATTACCACGACTACATGTCCATCCTTAACATTCCAGACTAACTATAAAACTTCAGTAGCAAACTTTTTAATCAGGCCTTGCAATCCATTATGATTTAGTGACCCAAAGTTGTATCAGTGCTGTGAGTGAAACACGGCCAAGTCAATTCCACTTGAAAGGCAAAATACGGGCACACACCGCAGGGAGCCAGAGCGCCAGCCCTCGGAGCCAGTGCACGAGGGGGAAACTCGGCTGTGCCGGAGTTTCTGGAGACCGTGACACAGAAAAGCTGTCAGGGTCCTTTGGGCATGGGGATTCCCGAAAGTCGCATTACATTACAAGCTTAAGTGTTCAGCTTGGAAACTAAATTGCTTGTCCTTTATGAGGGATAATCTTTGAATGTAGCACTGCACCACGTTAACCCCATTTGTCCAGAAGACTATCCTGGGCAGGTAAAGTGATTATAAATCTTGGCAATACTCTGTATATCTGGGGGGCTAAAGTCGGGTAACATCCTCTTTCTGCACTACAGAGTCCTTGTAAAACAGGCTATATATAACAATAAATCTGTTTAGTTTTGTTATGGTTCTTCCATCACTCTCTGAATGCTTCTGCTTTCTCTTTGAAAGCACTTGATTGTACCATTCTCTGCCTGTTTTCAGCATCATAAAATGAAATTCACTTCATTGATCAGAAGATGACCTCTATCCAGTGCCTCTTAGATTAGAAATAACAGCAGGCTGCTGTCTAACTGAGAAATAATTTCTTCAGCTCCTTCATCTCCTCTTTATTATGATTGCTTCCTAACATATCACTTAAAAACTGGAACGGAAAACAAATGAGAATATCTTCTCCCAGTGTTTGTATTTTGACTTACCAGCAAACACACACGCACACTGCAGCGCTCATTGCTTCAGAATAATTCATTTTTCCTGTGGAAGATGAAGAAAATATTTAGCTGTAGACAGATGAGCTGAAGAAAGGGGTAAAAACAGAATGACATAAAACTTACCTTTTGCCTAAAAGACTTTATGCTTTAAACCAGGAAAAATAGTAGATGTACATTCATGTGAAATTTAAACTGTGCATATTCAGGGACAGGTTTTTAAATATCAGCATTAAAGATCACGTTAGAATACGTTATCACATTCTGCACTGTAGCATGTGTTACATATTTATAACAAGGAAAGCATGAAAGACTAATCATACACTATGAATAATGCCATGTTTTTACAGTGAGATTTGCAAAGCATTACCCCAGACGTTCACTTCTGCTGGGGGCAGGGGCGGGGAGATGCTCCTCCACCACTCACCGCTCAACTGCTCAGCATCTGCTGCAGGATGGTCCCACCTCAAAGGTCTTGGGCGTACGCTGACGTTTGTCTGAAAATAGGCATAAATGCGTGTGTTGTTTTGGCTGTTTCAGCCTATTGCTGAGCTGCAGGAGAGGTCTCAGCTGGCAGCAAATGCTGCACTTTCCTCCCCGGGCGCTCCCGCCCTGGCGAAGCGATGGGGTTTCTGGAGGGCTTGTCAGCCTCAGTAAAGCATCTCGGCTTCAGTCTTCCCATCCCTCGCTTCACCATGCTGAAGAACGCACTCTCCAGGAATAAAATGAGCTTCACTTTTCCCCCCCAACAAAACTTTGAGTGCCTCAGACACTGGAATGGATTTTTGTCAGTTGACCTTATTTTATCAAGTAATATATCATCAAAGCAACACAAATCTGATAGTGCATTCCAGTAGCACAGATGAAATAGTACACGAATATACCATCCAAGTAATGCTGGTTTTATGATCTGTTTGCCCTAATATGAGCTACCTAGCAGAAGCCCTTTCTAGTGTACTGGGCTTTTCTCGCTTTATTTAAGGAGGGCATCTTTCAAAAGAAGGAAAATGGAAGGAAAACACGTTTCTTTCTGGCTGCTGTGTATGCCGCTGTTCCTTTCACATGATGCCACAATAACTGAGACCAAAGTAGTCTGTAAGGCTCGTAAAAGTTAAAGCTGCCCTCCTTGCTTTGCTCTAGGGGACACGGTGCTGTGGCCCAGCTGCGGGGTCCCAGGGATCTTGACATGGAGAACAGGGACTCAGTGCATTTGGGATTCCCTGCAAGGGTGGAAAGGCAGAGAGATGCCCTCAGTCTTGGACATCTACATACAGATTGCACCGCGAGAAATTTAGGTTGAGGATTGCAAGAGCGAGCATGGAAAGAAATACTGGTAGCAGTTCTGCAAGAAGAGGGGGGGTGTTCAATGGGATGAAGGATCAGCTACAACAGAGTTTGCCCATAAAGCACAGCAGCTGCTTTTAGTGTTCTGCACCAGATGAAGGACAGCCTTTAAACACTTTAAACGTTTAACCCCAGCTGGCAACTGACCCCACACGGCTGCTCGCTCGCTCCCTCCCCCCAGCGGGATGGGGGAGAGAATCAAGAAGGGTGAAAGTGAGAAAATTTGTGGGTTGACACAAAGACCGTTTTAACAGGCAAAGCAAAAGCCACATACACAAGCAAAGCAAAGCAAAGCAAGGCATTCGTTCCCACTCCCCATGGGCAGGCCGGTGCCCAGCCACCGCCAGGACCACAGGGCTCCCTCAGTGACGGGCACTTGGGAAGACAAACCCATCACTCCCACATCCCCCGCTTCCTTCTTCTCCCCTGTTTATGTGCTGAGCATGGTGCCATATCCATGGGATATCCCTTGGGTCAGCTGTCCCCACTGTGTTCCCCCCAACCCCTGTGCCCCCCAGCCCGCTGCTGCTGGGGGGTGGGAGCAGAGGAGCCCTCGGCTCTGTGTCAGCGCTGCTCACCCGTAAGGAAAACATCCCTGTGTTATCAACGCTGTTCCCAGCAGAAATCCGAAACACAGCCCCATACCAACTACTATGAAGAAAATTAACTCTATCCCAGACAAAACCTGCACAAAAATGTTGATAATGTATCTACCACGAACTTTTTTGTACTTTGTTGGCCAGTAAAAAATATTTAACTTGCCCAAGTTTCAAAACTCAGAGCACGTTCCCAGAAGAAAAGAGCAGCTGTTGCTCAAGGTCAGTCTCAATCACACAGTCATGGAATAAGGAAAGTCTGAGCATGCCCCAGCTAGGAAAATATCATCTGGGAATCATCCCTGTTTCGTCAAGAAGAAAGTCGTTGGCACAGGGACTCTCCTCGACTCTGGGATTGCGCTGGGAATGAGGCGGTGCTGTGGGCTCGCTCCCTGGCATTGTGCCGGGATAACACGATCGTTAATTCAGAAAACTGGTCCTGCACAAAACTTTCTGCGTGCTTGAATGTGTCACTAAATTTCGCTGCGCCCCCTTTTAAAAAAGAGATGGGGTGTTTGGGTTACTAACGCCACTGTCCCCCTTAAGGTGGGAGGAACCCAGGTCTCTGATGGCCAGAGCTGGTTTGAGATGGTTAATCCGTAAGGCACGCAGCACGTTGCAGTGCAGAGCCTGCCGTTGTCTCTGACAGTTTTATCTGTTCTGTGATTTTCAAAGCTACTGAAAGCACACAGATAGGATGACAGATACATTTGCTATGTGATATTGGCTCTGCAATGCTAATATTGGCTGGTGCCTGACATTTTATATAACAACATTTGTATAACCAAAGTTCCTGTAATTTCTAGGTTATCAGATGCACCACAAAATTTAACACCAGCGATTCCATTTTCTTCACTTATCAACTTACAGCTCATCATGAATCAAGTAATATCAGAAGACAAATTATGTCGCTGTTTATTTACAGTTTACATCCCTGCAGTCGATGTACCTCATGCAGGAATTGACCTTTGGAAGAACTATAGCAGCACATTATTTTTGCAGCAGTAAAATTGATGGAAATTGATGATGCCTGAAAAACACACAATTATAGTGTCTTGATTAAAAATGGAGCACATTTCAATGAACTTTTTCCCTTCTTCGCATGATTATGATACACAAGTACTAACATTAATGGTATTTTTTTATATAATGAACCATAAAATTACAGTTGGCAGTCAAGAGCACTCTAGCAGATAAGTAAGGCAATTTTCCTCATCATTTTTCCCTTTGTTGTCAATCTTGTTGCATAGCCCATTGCCTTTTCAATGAGCTGTAATGTGAATATTCAAGATCTTGCTTTTCCCCGGTGTATATATTCCAGTTGAAATAATTCAGTTTCATGCCACCAATTTTAATAGGTTTTATTAAGTAAAGTTAATATTTTTAGGTTTTCCTCTAGTACCAGAATTTGCTTGCACACTGACAAAAAGAATAATGGCATTTAAATTGTACAGGTTTCATGCAGATCAGCAAAAGTGCTTATTGAGCTTGCTGTGCAAACATGCTTAAAAGTTTGTTTTTGATTTTGCTCTAATACTGTCTTTCTCTCTGTACAGGAGGTTTTGTGAGGTTTAGACATGTTTGGATACTTACCCACGTAAGTATGACAATCCAATTAACTATCAGTTTAGGCTGAACTAAGTTACAAGAAACATACATTACAGCTATTAGCTCTCAAACGAAAGCATTTTAGGAGGCATTTGCTTCGTTGTATTTCCAATTGCCTGGCAGTTTACAACTCTTGATGCAAATTACAGTTACTGTAGTGTAAGAGAGAAGTAAAATGTCCCATGGCCTTATCTGTGTCTTGCATAGAATAAAATGGCAATAAAGATTAATATGTTAGATAGTTTAGAGTAGGGGAAAAAAAAAAGAAATGGCGTGCTCTTGAGGGGAATTATCATTCTCACTTCCCACCACACGTAAACAGGCGGCTGTTGGATAATCACAGCTTTCCCCTGCTCCAGCAGTAAGATCAAGTCTGGGCGGCACCAAAGACCAAAAGTTGGTGAGCATGGCCTCCTCCACGGTTTGCAGAGCTGGGTGGGAAGGATCCTTCTCAAAACAGTTCGGAAAATGTAACATTTCTGTCCCCTTAGCTGAAGGATTTGTTCAGAGAGCTTAGCAGTCAGGGAGGAGATTATGTAGATAGCTCAGACTTGATAAAGATCGACACTTCATCGTCACGGTAAGTGCAGAGTCATGAGAAACTCATCTTCTGGACATGCCCAGACCTTGTGCTACCTGAAAGTCAGCCTGATTTTAGGCTGTCGTAAACTGCCAATTGTTTCCCGATTCCCACTCAAATCCCCCCCAACCATCTCACTGACCTTCCTTCATTATTCGCCAGCTGCCAAGGATGGATGTTCCTCCTGCTTTATCCACACAAGGCATCAAGACATCAGTGGGTTTTTATATGGCATCTAGTGATCCCTAAAAATAGCAAAGAGACAAGAAAATGTTAAATCTCGTTTTGTAAATAGGAACCACAATTGCAAAAGCCTGCCCTAAAGTAGGCAGCAGTCACTGCTTGTTACAGTCCCTGGCTCAGCCCCTCTGCCAAGCACAAGGTCCTGGCTCTGTTCTGAGGGTTATTCAAGGGAGTTATTTGTTTCTTTACACTTACTCACACTAATTCCAACAAAATGTTATGATCTTTTTCCCCACAGACTATGAAGCAAGTAATACTAGTCACTGCCACTCAAGAAAAGCAGAATCAACGACTGTAACTTGGATGTTGGGCAACACCACTGAAATCCCTACACTTGCGGAATAATTGTAGCTCGCTTCATGGCATTTGCTTGCAGAAGCCTAGGAATTTGCAAGACTGTGCAGGCTGAGAGTGTTGTTAAAAGAGTTTAAAAAATTCAAGTGTTTCATTAAAGGCAGATGGTTTTATTTTTGTAACTTTTAGCGAAGATGATTTATCATTACATCTAATTATATTTTGTCAGATCAGCCCACACAAAGACATGAAGTACCATAAAGGTAAATAAACTATGAGACAGTAGTCCAAGTTAAAGGAGGTGGCCCTTATTTTCATTTTGGATGTCTATCACTATGTAAAACACAATGCTTATCCTAGGGGAAAAAACCCACCTGCTAAGACCTCCTACATGGCTGATTTAAGTTTCTTGCAATACACAACTAAATTTAGGGCTATGTTCTGTGGTATTTAAACATATTATATTCTCATTGACTTCAATAGGAGTGTTATTCAGTTAAAGACTGCATTACTTTTAGCTATTTTATTGAGCTCTCCTTGACTAACCCCACATAAGACCCCCAGCTCACAAAGATCTCTACAAACACAAGGCAAAAAAAGAAAGGACCAACTTAAATTCTAAAGAATTGAAAAGAAGAATAATCTGTAAACTGAAAATAAGACATCAGGATTTAACAGCATAGATTTGAGTCTGATGCACTGCATTTTCAGTGATGCAGCTGTGACTTGCCCATTAAAACTGGAGCATCTGGCAGCTGAGCGGCGGCATGTGGGCTCAGTGATGAGCAAAGGGTGGCACAGACCTCCCTCTCCTCCAAGAGCTCCTCTTCATCCGGGAGCTGAGCCCACACCACTGATAAACCTCCCTGGTGGGGTGAGGTTCGCCTCCTTTCTCCCACCACTTGCAATCAGCACCTTTGTTTTCCTGCTCCCTCGGCAGCTGGTTCCCAAATGCTTTGGGTCTGCACAAGCTACCTGAGCCCATCTTTTCCAGCAGCGATATTTTTAAAGATTTGTGAGTTTACGTTAGGCGATGAAAATGAATTGGTCTGGGAGAGCGCTCTCCCTGCCTGTGAGTGCTGTTGTTGTGGAGTTTGCTTGTTCTGCAATCGTGGGTTTTTCCCCATGGGTGCCTCCCTGCAAGGACACTGGAGAGGCAGCTTCCAGTGAGTCACACCGTGCTCCTTTGAAAGGGACAACTACTGTGAGCACTCCCCGGAGTTATAATTCCCATTACGATCAAAGATGAGGTCCAACACATAAACATGCAAAGTTTGCAAGAAATTGTCGTAAAGAAGTGAGGCCAGCTTGCTGGTGAAAAGAAGCTGATGAGACCACACTGGCTGCCTCTCCAGGTGGCTTTGAAACGGTGGTTAGTTTTATCCAATTTAAAGTGAACATGGGATCACCTTCCAGCACTCATAGAAGTACTTACACGCTTGAATTAGCTGCAGACTTGCAAGACTGGTTCCTCAGATTTCAGCTGCAACAACTGCAATCCTTTCCTAAAATGAAGCTTAAATATAAAGTTGACCAAAGCCAATTTTTAGGAGAAACCACCAGTATATCCAACACAGATACTTCTGATCACTAAGTAGCAAGAACTCGCTGCTCATTTCAATGGCCTATATTTCAAGCATAGGTTGGTCTGTTGTGTAAAAGCTTTTATTAAGCCAGACCAAGTCTATAAAATAAACCAGAATTAAGACAAAGAGCAATTAAATTTTGTTATGACCTCTGAATGATGAGATACGTGTTTCTGATATAGAATACCAGTTGGTGAATAGGGATCCAATGTGAAAGAGAAAATACCGTATGATGGCTTTTGATACGTGTCCATATAACTTTCACATAAACAGTGGTAGCTAATCTTGGCTCAGAGAGCTCAGAAAAAAAATCTACAGCTGAGAAATGAAGAGTGTCAGGTTTGCAATGAGCTAATGTGGCAGAAGGTCAAGGTTGACAAATCAGCACCAACCTAATGCCTCGAATACGTCCACTGCAGCATTAGTCTACAAAAGATAAATGAAGAAACTGTCAGCCAGCTCTAGTCTAAACAATAGAACAATTTAAAGTGGAGGGAATCATAATCTGAAGCAATTTGTTTCATACTGTACGATCATGATAAGGAAAATCTCAATTTTTCTCTATCAAATTGGGGTGTAAATAGGAGTTTCAACCAAAATTCTTTCATCAGAATTAAAGTCACATTTCAAGGTATCCTTAAGGATAAGAACCAAATTTTAACCTTGGTGATAGAGCAGATAGGAGCAAATCATTTTGACTTGGTTGTGTAGCAGTAAATGAAATGCTGCCAGTTGTACTGTCCATTTGGAGGGAGACAAGAACAGGTAGTTGAAATAGGATTTCATGAGAAGTGGGGCTTAGCTGCAAGTCAGAAGAGCTTTCTGAAAAACAAATTAATTCACGTCCCCTGATGATGAAAATTGCATTTGCGATTTCTAGGAGGAGGACACGGCCATTTAGCTCATAAGGGATTCCTCTAAATCAGAGTACTCTCCTCTTTTGGACACCAAGGTAACATGTTGGAAGGAGCATGCAAGAATCATTATTTCTCACGATTTACTAACATTGGGTCTTCTCTTCTGTCAAAGACATCACAGGGATCTTCACCACGAGTTACACAAGTAGAATGGCAGAAGGAAGATTCTGCAAAAAGAAATCGAAATAAAGAGGTTGTAATGTCTATGTTCCACTACATAAAAATGGTGAAGTAACAGTTAGTACGTGATAAACCCACAAAATGAAAGAAATTGAAACTTAAAATTCTCACTGATCCACTCTGTAACTTCACACTTCAGTTACAGATTTTTATATCTGCTCTTTCATGAGTCTCTGATCTTATGATTTTCTCTCCCATTTTCCAGATTTTAATGAGTCTATCAAGACATTTGTATAGCACTGAAGAGAAGGTTATGCAAAGTCTGAAGCAAATTCAAATTGACTTTGAGTGCAAGGCACTTTAACTACTTCTCCCTCTACTCAGAATGGCTTGTTACTGCCACCTCACACTTCCACTCTCACACCGGTTATATTTAAATAAAACAGGTTCCTATTATCCTGCGTGGTTAATAATTCAAGACCCAATCCTGTTCCCATTAATGTCAGTGGGAGCTATTTGCTATTGACTCCAAAGGGAAGAGGTGTGAATGTGATACGTGTATCATCAGATTGCCTCCATCAGATGGCCATAGCGTTCTGAACAGCCAAAGATTTCCGAGACCTGTCAGTTTGCAGAGAACTTACTATCTGGGAAGTCCAAGAACACACAGTATAGTTGTAATTTCGTGGGTATAGTTTTGTCAACCAGAATTATCCCTCATATGATACTTAGCCCCAGTGCTGCTGAGAAGACAATCTGTTGTGAACACTGGAGACATGCCCAGCTCCGCACCGGCGATGCTCACACGCCATGTGCCTGATGCTTCCATCGGAGATTCAGCTCCAGGCTTTTCCTTCTGCTACTCTAACACTAGTCTTGAGCGTATGGTTTGCTGCCAGAGGGGCTCCTGAGCACAGCAGCCACATCCCCACAGGTACAGGTGGTACAGCTGTTGAGGTCATCCCAGTCTTTTACATCCAGCCAGGTTTTGCTGGGATCACTTTCCTTGGAGAAAGGGCTGTTCTGGAGTTGCCCCTGCTGATTCCCTGCCGTCACTTCACTGGCCACAATGGCACCTCGAAGACAGGGTGAGTGCAGTGGCAGATGTTGAAGCACGTGCATCCTCCACTGATTTTTCATACTTCCATAAGCTATTGCTGCCCGCTGTTCTAACGGGGACCTTGCAGTTAGATTTTAATCCCTCAGCTCACATACCTTGAGTAGCTCTGTTAACTCCTTACACACAAGAGTCTTACTTCTAAATGAAAAAAGTTTACTACTTATTTTTCAAAATAATAATCCAAACTTACCATAATAGCCTCCTGGGTGTTATCATCTAAAATATAGTTAAAATACTTTCAATAATAACACAATCTTAATAGGATATTTTTTAATAAATGTTTGGTTTTTTACCTCTCAGGTACTCAAAGTTTTGGAGAGCATATCAACAATGTTAGTAAGAGTATAGATTTGTACGATAACAAAATGTGAAGCAACAAATTTTTATTTTTTTTTTAACATCAGCTTCAACATTAGATTGGAGAATGGCAAAAATAGTCCTCGAAATACCTGTAGGTGATAATCAATGTTTATGGTAAAGTAGTATTTGGTAGTACTAATGAAATCTATGCAATTACCTACATGTTTAATGAGATGCCTATAGTTACACTGTTTCTTGGACTGGGGGAGCCCAGGTATGATGGAGGGAAGCACTGCAGGCAATTTTAAAACACTTGTGATCCTAAAACTAAAGGAACTTCCTATCCCCAGCTCACAAAGCCCACTCATCCTTAGGCTCTGCCTCTTATAGCCTAACTGACATGTTTTCAGGTGCAATATCCATGCAAATTTTATAATTAATTGTATTTTCCAATAATTCTTCAGGGAAATTGCACAAAGGGAAAAACATCACTAGCAAAGCAGTATGACCTGAAGCAACAACAACAACAACAAAAAGCAAAATAAAAAGAGGAAGACAAAGGAGACTACTCTAAAATTAGTCTGTGTTTTTAAGATGTGTCTCAAAATGATTTTTAGGCTGTGGTGGTGTAAACCAACCAATGCTATTGACAGAACGATGACAGGCTATTGACTGAGGTGGGGAAGGATCCAGCCCACATACATCACATCTCTCTCACTGGAATTTGAGCCCTCTAAGGTTACAGAGAATGGATTCTATAAAACTAAACCTAAAAAGTGTATTATTTCTCAGAGGACACAATTGTAACAAGCTTTTCCTGATGGCAAAAATCCAATTATTGTAGTAAAGGTTGTGCTCAGTTATTTCTCACTACATGTCAAAGCAAATTGTAAAATAAGGTGCACGGGAACTCTGCTGCTCTACCTTTACTGATACATAAGCTCACACTCTACCTTTTTTGGTTTTGTTAGTAGGACAACAGAGGGAAAAACTGAAGGCTAATGTCATCAAGTACTGCCCAAGAGTGTGATATATAGATTTTTTTTTTTTTATTTCTCAAGAACTGCAAAGAAAAGTTTAGCATAGATTGGATCAAGTATATATTTTTCTTTGGTGACAGAAATAAAGTTATCTTCATCTCTATTGAATTTTTCTTCTTCTTAGATAGTAGTGTATGTTAAAGTAGTACAAGTGCTCTTTATATTTGCTTGGCAGAGGAAAAGAAAAAACTCCACTCAAAACTAAAGGCTAAAGCAATTATTCCTAGCTGTATCTTTGCTTTCTGCAAAATGGCAGTACGGCGTGCGAGGAAGGCTAACACTATTTTAAGAAAACCAAACACAGTAAGAACAAAGACCTTGGTGCATTTTCTTCACTGGCCACTGCAGACAATTGATGCCATACCGCTCCCCTTGAGCTCACAGCAATGCAGTGTCAGAGCAAGGACCTCTGAACATCGCCTCCATACATTTGCAACTTAAAGTTATTAGTACAATAGCTGTAAATGCCTTTTTTCTTTTTTATTTTTATTTATTTTATTTTTAGCTTTCCTTTCAGATGTTATGAGCATATGAAAGAAGGGCACTTCAAACAACGCTCACCTGGGCATGCTTTCCCTCCCATCTGGTCCTTCCACACTCGAAACACCCAGTTCTTCTCTCCTCGTTGGATCATGGGTAAAGTTACACGTTTCATTTGCTGTAGCTAGTGGACTCAGACATACAGAACTTTTTCACTTTCCACAGTAGCTGATATATCAGCTAAATATCTCCCCCACACCTCCCTCCTGCAGGATTATACATGCAGCTGTAGGTACGTTCATTTTTCTGCTCAAGCCTTATAAAGGTGGACTTACTGCTCCTCTCATGTTAATATAGTATGTAAATATGAGATGACTCGCATACACTTTTGGCAAGTTCAGCACGGATTAGATCCTGCAGTAGGACCTCAGCTGGGCAGAGATTCGTGGACAGAACCAGAGCCCAACAGCAGCTGTATGCAGCAGAAAATCTGGGCTGCATCCCTTTGCCACGAATAAGCCAAAACACAGCTTAAAATCAAGGATTTTTCTGGCCAGCCCACTTTGCCTGACCTCACTTGAGATGACCTAGTTCAGTTTATGAAATTCTTTTTAGGCATTTGCTAAACAAGACTAAATCAAGCAAACAAAATGGAAAGCTGCCACAGATTAAGTCTAACCTGTTGCATCTCAGCTTGAACTGAGGCCAGATTCTGCTTAACATTCCTAGTTACGAGCAAGCTTTCTCTGTCAGATGGGCACTCTTAAGCCACATGCAACACATAATGAAGCACAAAATCCAGCCTTCTTCATATTGATGGGATAAAGCAGCACCCAGCGAGGAAAAGGGTGGTGGAGTCACACCCAAAAAAGTTTAAACCAGTTTACATTGAAAAGATATTTGAAAGAATGACCATGCAATATGAACACTGTATTTTAAACAAGTGGTTAGTGCTCACAAAAGTGCACTACCCATCGATTAGGAAGATGCTACATCCATGTTTGAAAAGAATATTTATTGGACAGACCAGTTTGAACATATTAAGTGTGCATCTGTCTTCAGTTGAGATAACACTAATTTGATATTGTTCTGTTGAAGCTGACTACAAAGCTAGATGAGCCCTTAATTGACAACTATTTGCTGACTCCTAACAGTACGATCTGTACTTAGACAGGAATTTCCCAAAACAAATGCTAAACATGCTGCTTTTAGCATGTATTGGGGGGTAAGCCCTTTGCGACCATTCAAGAGATTTGCCTATTTTAATTGTTATATGGCAGTGATGAGGAAAGAGCGAGAAGTGCTGTCTTTAGTGGTCCCGCTTAAGTGTCTTCATTTGGGTTTCATTTTGGGTTTTCATCCCAAATAGCTAAGACCGAGATCCCTTTTCTGCTTTGAGCCATGATGTTCAGTAAACTTCCAAATTGCATCTTCAGTAATAAGGTTTCTTTCATTCAAAACTCTTCTATAAACAATGAATGAGCCAAATCTCAGAAAATTCTTCAGGATACAGTTATATCTGCTGTAATGCTCTTACTAAGACTAATACATAAAAGCCTGTAGAAACACCCTTTGTAGGAGACCAGCACTCCTGAGACTAACTTTACAAAACTGCCCTTTGCTCAACCTGAAAGGCTTTTAATAATGCTGTGTCACTCAAGACACGCTTCCACCAAGCTGATATTTATTTATTGACCCCAATCTTGTGACACAGGTCAGGGCTACAAAGGGTTATTTGCCAGACACAAGACAGGGGCTTGCCCACTGGCTACTGTCAGAGTCCTTAAGTCTATTTTCATTTACCTTAGCAAAAATCTTGCTCAAGTAAAAGCTGCAGGGCTTGACTCTCAAAGTTTACAACAGGTTCATTTCTCAAATTAAAATTTTATAGGGCCCTGGCTGTCAGAGCAATTTCCAGACACGCCAGCCTTCATCACTTCTGCTGACACCGATTGCCCACAACCCTATCTGCAGCCGCCGTGATGCCTTGCCACCGCGCGGGAGGTTTGCTCTGCCCTTGGATCTGGGGAAACACCACCAGTAGCTTACGCCCCGTTTGCCTTCTCCTTCACCCCAGCGCAACCGTGCTGGCGTTTTGCTTTCAATCTCATTCAGTTTACAGGGGTGTTTTATGCAGCCAGGTTTATGATTGCCATTTCTGTCAAGTCTGCATCATGACTGCATTTATCAGCCCAGCTGACAAGGGGTATAAAGCATTTCTTAAATACAGTTGTGAATGCACAGTTTAAAAACCCACTGTAATCCTGAGAAGAATGCATCTTTTGGAGGGAATTAAAACCAAAGGAAATAGACAAGTTTATTTGAAAGTAAACTATGATAAATAAAACTATTTCTGTGGAATACTCCAGTAATCTGTTTTTAATATTTAGACTGCTTTAAATAGCATGGAGATTAGATTTGATATAGGTGAAATTGCAGGCTCTATTTATTTGTATTCATACATACAGAAGCAACATAAAAACCTCTCCAGTTTGTGGAGGAGTCTGTAGCGAATTTGCAAATAACCGTGTCTACAGCAGCGGTGTATAATGTACCAGTATAATATACCGGAGAAAGTTGTCACTTGTTTGGCAATTAACACTGATATAGGAGGGAAAAGGAATGAGAGGATATTAACAGATTAATCTTGGGTCCTTTCAGACTGTGCTGAAGCACAGTGACAGTTGAGCCTGCTCCCACTGCCGTTAGCTCAGTGCCCTCTGCCGCTCGCCGCCTGGATCAGCCCAGCCGCGCTCCTGCGCAAACCGCCGGCAACCAGGAGCACAGCCAGCGCAGGCGGCTTCACATTTACAGGAAGAAACCATATATGCATTTAACCGCCAACACCATCTTTTTAAGCGAAGCAACAGACAACAGGGAAATTTAGCAACAGCAACCCGTACTGACAATACTGCCTAAAAAGAAAAGCATCTTTACGTATCTTAAGCCCTGTGGTTCAGCCCAGAAACAAAAGCTCTGCTTGCTGCACTGCTGCTAAACTTTGTCTTTTCCCCTTTTCTGATCAAGGTAAACAGCTTTAATGTATTGTGGGGGAAAAAAGTGGTTGACAGTTTCATATTGCAGCTGTATGCTAAGATAAACTGTCTCACCGCAAATAACCCATGCCACCACACCTGGCTACTCGAAGAGCAAAGAAATTCTTGAGACAAGTAAAACTGGCAGAGCCAAACCCATGGATGCATAAGTAAATGATCCCAAACTTGCTTGCAGCCCTTCTTATGCTGAATGAAATAAAACAGAAAATGCCAAGCACCTTCTTTCATATCGAGAACTTGTTACACACATCTTACCAGCTTGATATCCTTGTTGAGTTAGTAAGCAAAGTGCTAACGTGGGGCAAAACCCGAGACATTTGCCAACTGTCACTGCACCCAGCAGATCCAGGTGGAAGGGAAATTCCGTCTCAGCTAGAAATGGCATTATGCTTGGGGATGCTCACGCTGTAAGGGTCTTACTTGCAGTTGAGTGAATGTCACAAATGCATTAAGCCACAGAAAAGTATAAAGACTCTATTAGTTTAAAAACCTAAAAGATAACTACAAGAAAGCAGCAGAGTTACGAAAAGAGAAAAAATCCAATAGTGAACTGGGAAACTTGACAGCAGCCTGTTTAAACCCTGCCTGGAGGAAGGAACACATTGCTCCATGAAGAATAGAAAGAAATGCACATAGCAATTTTTGGAATCTGTTGATACTCTTTTACATTTAATTCCTCCTCCTCTGTAGATTGAACTTCCAGCTTATATGCAACAATAGGATTCAGACAAATTTGAAAAAAGCACCAACAACTTTTTTCTTCTGGGAGTCCATTTCCCAAAGAAGTGTTGCAGGTTGCTTTACTGATCTATAACCTTGGGTCTAGTGTTCACTATTCTATTTTTCACAGAAATTAGAATAGAAAAATTATTTTGGTAATGGTTCTGCAACCACATAGTCCCTGTATGAGTACCTGCCTCTGTGCATGTGCGATGTCTTCAACACTCGGTGAATTTGGAAGCTGATTTTGTGTTTGAGATGAGTGTATCTTCCCCTGTGATACGATACATCACTTCATTCAGCAGTTTCGCAGAGCATGGAGCTACACAGAACCCTGCTCCCCAGTATCAGTAACAGGTTACAATGGCCAAAGCCAAGTCCATTACATCCTGGCTGCTGAATATCCCTGGCTACCCACCACGGTACTTAATCTCGAAACATAGCTAGGAGATAGAGAGGGTCAGTGCTATGCCATTCACGAGCATTGCTGCTCCCCAGCTCATCACTCCTGCGCAGCAATTTTAGCAGTTGGCCACTGTTCGTCTTTCTGTGCCATGAAAAAGTGTTGCCCATGTTACAACAGGATGCTTATATCACTCAGGAAGCAATCAGAAAAAAAATAATAAATCATAACCATTAGAGTGAGAAGTGGAAATGAATACTTGACAACTTCATCTATTGGTAATCATTTTAAATAGAGCCAAAAACACGTGGAAAGGATGCTGCAGGCAAGGACCTCGTCTCCATGCGCTATCATACACCACTTGGCGCAGCCCCCAACCCACCTGGAGCATCTCACCACAACATCAGCACTATAATGACAGCTCGCAAAAATGCAGCTGAGTGGACAAAAGGAACAGGAGGAGATTTTGTACATCTGGTAGGAACTGGGACATCCACACTGGGGCTCTGTGTGCCCTGGTTTGTCACCAACAGGTAGGGACCTCAGTGCAGGACCTCAGCCTGGAACCGAGCCACAGGTTCCCAAATAACATATCCAGAACAGATGTTGGGAAATCTCAGGAAAACACAGGAAATAACCTCTTACCATGCTCTTTTGTAGGACACACTATTTTTTTCCCCTGCACTTCCATGCTAATTAAGCTCCTGGAGATGCTGCTTCCTCACAAATCCTTCCCTAAGTGAAATGTCAGTATTAGTGCTGATTCAGTGGCACTAATGTCTGCAAGCATTGCTTTCGGGAACTAACATTTAAGCACAACGGTATTGCTGGCAAGGTAGCACTTGGCAGAAAGAGAGCGAAAAGTTTGGCAACTATGGCCCAACATGGGTAGCAGATGTTTTTAATGCCAGCTTCTCTCTAATTGTAAAGCAGCGGTAACAGCACAGCATGAAAGGAGAATACCATAAATCTCCAATGTAGGGACTACTCCACGAGCACATAAATTCTGCCACTTGTTAACAAAATTTGCTGACAATCTCTATGCTCTATTTAAAATTGCTTGGTGTGCAGTCCCATTTGGCTTCCTAATAATAGACACAGCGAGCTCAGGCTGGGCTCTCAGACACAGGTTGCCATGATACAGTTCCCTGCGCCACAAAAAAAAAAATATCGCAGGGGCCAATTTGGAGTACATAGATGAATCTTGCGTACAGCGAAACCTTGGTGCCAGGCATCTTTGCTCAACAGTGGAGGATTAGCACATATAATGAAAGCTTCTCTGGTTTTGAGGATGCAGCGGCAGTAACAGGCTTCCCCCTCACCTGTAGATAAAGCACCGAGCGCTTCAACAAGCTGTGAGGGTCGAGTCATTGGAAAAGTGTTCACCTGATAAATTTTGGCTTTGAGCCCTGACTTCCTCAATGCAGGCATCCACCATCTACTTTCCGTCTATCATACTGTAAAAATACAAGCTTTCTTGTGCAGAGGGAGGTGGACTTGACCTCACCGAGGACTGGCTCAGCTCCCGTAGGAACAGCCGCAGCCAAGTCAGTGGTCGCTACTGTATGCTGCTGCTCCAGGGTGCTAAACCTGCTATGATGTACTCTCGTGGTGTTTGGAGAACATTTGCTGAGATTTCTCTACAAAGAAAACCCATCTGATATTATTCCTCATCCTCGAGACTGGGGTAGCAGGCAGGCACATTTTTTTCCTGGCCGGAGGCATTAGCGATGCGACTGCTCCCAGCAGCAGGGATACCCAGGAACATGTCCATGCTCCTTGTCCAATCTCACCGTGCTGCTTTCGCTAAACAGTGAGGGTTAAACCACAAACATAAAATCACGGTTTGGAGCTGACCTGAAAAGCAAAGTTTATGAAACATTTATTCACTGTTCTGACATCTGGAGGGAGATACTTCATTTAGGTCATGAATTTTTCTGTTTGGATCCAAGCTCATGGCTCATGCTGCCGTACCCCATCCTCTGTTCCCCTGCACCTTCTTAGCCTACAACTGATTTTCAAAACAGAGGAGGTTGACCCTTAAGAAGGCTTGGAAAGTAGACAGTTTCTTTTTCTTTTATAAGCAGCAGGAAACAAGACCGTTCACAAGAAAAGAAAATGTAAGAAATAAATGTTTGAAGAGAGAGGAGAGAATATGAAGGAAAGAAAAGCTCGTATATTTATGAGTAAAATGAGAATGTGTCCTCTTGAATCTTGCAGTCAGAGGAATCTGAACTGAACTAATCAACTACCAAACTATTGATGGGGGGGAAGGAAAAAAAAGAAAAAAAAGTAGAGACTTGTCTGCAAGCAGCTTGCAAAAGATGCAGATGGGAGCCAGACATACCAGTCGACTTTCTCTAAACAGTTAAGGACTCAGCTAATTTAAATCCACATAGCAACTTCTTAATCAATGCAGCTAAGCTGAGTTTCTCAGGTTAAAGATATTGTTTGTTCAACTTTTATTATCCTTAGTTGTAAAATCATAGAATATGGACTCGACATGCTGCGGTCAATGTCATTCCAAGAAGTTTGCTCTACTGCCTTCAGTAGGCGATGCACTTCTCAGCCCCCATAAATGTTATCAGAAAACTGGAAGGGTATTTGCAAAGGGAAGGGTAAAAACTGCCAAAACCCATACACTTCTCCCTATTATAGTACTTCCCAAGACAGAATACCCTGAAGGAAGAGACTGTGTGAAAATGGGAGCCGTTTCTCTGACAGAGCGCGGATTGACAGATTCTGTATTTATTTTTTAAAAAAATGCCTAACTAAGCATCATTAGTCACCCATCATCCATATTTCTCTCCATAAATGAGAGTGCATGAAACTACAGAGTCTCCAGAGAAAGCAATTACAATATTAATTTCAACTAAATGACAACTAGGAAAAAAAACCCAAACAATCAGCAAGCTGAAGGAGTTCAGTTCTTTTAGATTCTGATTATGAAAACTGCTTCACCAACACTGAAAACCACCAATCACCAATATAATCTTTAAATGAGCTCCCTGGAAGGCACTACGGAGAGCAATATCTGTGTAGGAATATTTCAGCAGTAATGAACATGCAAGTCTTCTAGCCTGTCAAACTTGCGGCTTGACCGCGAAACAGGCTGGATCCTGGAGGTGAGGGAAGCAGGCACGTGTGCCCAGCCAGGCTGTTGATCCAGCCAGCTTTACCCGTATCTTTGCACTGGAATTCAAGGAGTTACACTTTATGACCCCACTCTATGGGCCATGATCTGTCCCATGCAACTGGGTGTTGTCCGAAGCCTCACCGAAGCCCTAAGTGTCTCTTGCCTTGAAGGTTTCATAGGCTCATAGAGGTCTTGGTTGGAGGGGACCACGAGAGAACATGATTTCCCCATTCAATGTGGAGCTCTTCATGCTGGATCAAGTCAGCTGAGGCTTTTTTTCTAGTTCAATCTTGAAAATCTGCAAGAAGGGAGATTGTGCAGCTCCCTGGGCAGCTGGCTCCAGGGCTGCTGGGGGAAAATTTGGAGAAAGGGCTCCCCACTCTTTCTTGAACTGGAGAGCTGGAAGAAATCTTGTAACTCACTCCAGCTTTGAAATAGCATAGAAGGCAAAGTCACAGCATGAAAGTCAGCGTGCCCCAGAGTGCTCTGGCTGTCTCCTCATCTTTACTCACTGCTGACAAGGTCAGACCCATAATCTTGACACTCAGCTCGAGCGTACTGCGTCACCACTAACACCAGTGGGAGCCTCTGCCCTGATTTAGATCTGAGGCCAAATTCTTCCCATGAAATGCCTTGAAATGACAACAATATAACGCTTGTCTAGTTAATTCACTTAATAATGAGAACCAATTATATACCAAAGACATTTCCCTTCTGAATTATTTTCCTTCTCAACAAACATGGAAACATGATGGTCTCCCATCCTCAGAGCAACACAAAATATTTTATCCCAATTGTATAGCTGCCAGATACACACTGAGAGGTGCTCCTGCAAACACTGATGAGATTGATGTGATGTTGCATTCTAACTACACTGACTGGCTCTTGATTTGGGCTTTGCTTTTACTTTTTCTAGCAAAACATTGCCCGTTAAAAACTGTAAAAATGTTAAAATAGCATAAAAAAATAAAACAAGTGGATGGGGCTTTTGAAAGGCTTCAGGGAACTTCCCATTTCAAATCAGCCTCTTACATCACCAAAGCCCAATTAAAAGTATTCTCTGAAAGGAAAACCAAACAAAGCAAAAATACCCTCCATTCTAAGAGGCTTCATTAACTTCTAAATACCCGTAATTTGTCATGGAACTCACTCTTTCTTCAGAGGACTGTAAGTGCCTGTGTGCTTCTACCTGATGGGCTAAATGACACCTTGTTGAACAAAACGTCTGGGACACCGTGCAGCTGGGAATCTTTCAGAGTGACAGTGTTTTGCAGGAGCCGTGTGATATTTTCGGTTGGCTTGGAAAATAAGCAGAAGTGCTGCTTCGTTCTCCGTTTTTGTTGTATAGCATCACCCCAATGAAGATATAAATATAAGGAGCCAAAAAGGAGTCGTATCCTATTTCTTGAACTTCTGCCTATGCCTTCAGATCTGACAGATTCAAGTTTCTGACCCCAATTAAGCAGCTTCATCTCCATACTTCAGCCTAGGAAACAAATAGGTAGAAGGGACTACCATATGTTTTGGTTTTCAGTTCATTAAATTGTTGATTGTGCAAAACCTTTTAAGAGATACTACGCCATAAAATTCATACAAAGCTATATTTTGTGTTGTTTGGAAGAATCTTATTAAACACTTTCTCCAAAGAAATATTCCAGCCTTTTGAGAATCAGCATGACACTTAAATGAATTATTCATGCAAGGCTCTGCAAGATGGGCAAGTTTCCTGCCAAGTCTTGCACAGTGAGGGGTGTTATAAAACTGAAATTGGAATGTGGAGAGAACTGATGGAAAAGATTTCAAAGATCATCTCTTGAAAAAAAAACCCAACCCACCATAACAACACAAAACCGCAACTTCAGACCTTTAGACTTGCTTCTTCGCAGGAGAGAGCCTTCTAAATGTCCTGCTTCACATCCAGCTCCCAACTTCTTCAATTTTAAAACATGCTCACAAACAAATACGTGCTTTTAAATGAAGCCTCTGAGTGACGTAGGTGCAATTTGTGAGACCCATTGACACACAATTCGTTTCAGTGATCCTTAAACGAGGCTTCATCTCAGGCAACTCTGCGAAGTTCTCCCTTGCCACCTTCCTGGAAGGGCTACCCGCTGACAGCACCGGCTCTTCCTAAACCACCCAGCGCAGACAAACCCAAAGTTGCCCCATCCATACAGGAGACCACCCTGAAAAAGCAATCAGGCCTGAGAACAAGATTTAAGAACACTTGTTGAGCCCAACTCAAAAGCTGACATCTGGCAACAACCAAATGGAAACTGAGTCCAAAAATTAAAGTGCTTTTTTTTTTTTCCTTTATTCATATTTGCAAGTTTAGATGCTGATGAAAATGACTAAGGCTTACTTTGTCCCCCACAAATGCACTGCACTGAATAACTAACCAAAGCCACATTTTAAATAATACAACAGACACAAGAAGGGAATGCTATCATTAATGCAAAGCAACTCAGTATCACCTAACATTGTTTTGGTGGCATTTACACGAGGGAAAAAAACCCCTGTAAGCATAGAGGGTTGACATGAGTGATTGCTGAGCACATTTTAATAATTAATTCCACAAATAAGCGAAGTCTATTTTAATTTCACCTTAGACAGCATTGCTCTCTTAGTGAAGTAAATTGCAAGCCCTCTTCTGTTACTGTACCCAACACTGACACTTTGGAAAAATTACAAAAGCAGCGGGAATATAATGAAAAGTATATACAGTGCTGAGACTTTTGAGCTATCCAAAGTGCTCTTTAAGATCCTGCAGATAATCTTCAGGGAATAATCCAAACAGCTCTGTTGTATAAAGTTACATTAAATGACTGTACATCATGCTGTGATTGAAAAGTCATACCCAAAAATGCTGATCAGTTTGATTGGACATGGATTCAGTTCCAGCTCCCTAAAAAGCCTGTAAAGAACAGCTTAGTAAAGAAAAATAAAATCACTAAAACCACCAAAGTGATCACGTTTGTGTGTTTCAAAAACAGAAACATAACAGAATTATTTATCTGTGAAGAAACTGCTAAAAGGATCAGGGGAAAAAAGTGTTTGGAAACCTCTGGTTTTCTTGAACTAAGACCAAAAGGTTTTTTTGTCCTGTATTTTGATTCCTCAAAATTTTCGATAAAGCCCTTTAACATCAGCATCCCCATGGATGATAGTACAACACTGCTTTGCAAAGCGCTAACACTTCTCCAGACTTTGGTCAAGAAGAATTTCATACGCAGAGAGCAGATGAGGTGGATACTTCTGACAAGTGAATGCTTCTATGTTTTCCCAGCTGCACTCACAATTTCCAAATCCTGGCATATGTCGGTGGTATCTTCTTCCCCCCACCCCCTCTTCCTTCCAAAGGGAGTGGATTTCGATGCGTACATTTCGAGGAGCAGCCTCTTCACCTTAATGCTTTACCAGAGGAGGTCCTGCTTCCAGAGTAGAAGGAATGCACTCTTGGAAGAAAGTTAAGACTTTTCATCAGTATTAAGTCTCTAATGTATTTCTCAGATACCTAAAAATTCATAGCCTTATTCCAGTTTCAAAAGAAGAATCCCTGTAGATGAAGCATCCATGATATATGTTTTCTCTTATAAGAAAAGCTACATTTCCTTACAATGTCTTTGCATTTTGAGCAAAAAGGACTTAGAAACAACACAGCCTAAGAGACTGACTTATTATATTGCATTAGGTACGCATTTTATCCCTGCTACTCTGAAGCACTGCCATTTAAAGTTTTACGCCATTTGTACTGGGGACCTGTATACTTTTTCTGAGATAAGACCTTTGGGATTATTTCGAGATCAAGTCATGTAAGAAGAAGAAATTATAAACACATGTTACAGAGTTGTCCCAGCCTAAAATATATTCTGCAAATATATCTTAAGGTTCTGTAAATAAGGTTACTACACATAATCCCACAGGTACCAGTATTATATGTACATAATAAAGCTTAAGATCTTATTCAATTTTCAGGTATTTTATGAGGAAAGATACTGCCAGATTCTCAAGGGCCAAATATTTCATTCAAAGGCAAGGAGATATTATCATACTCTGAACAGATATAGTAGTTAGTTTGTACAGCATCTCATAAAAGTGTAATTTGCAGACTCCAGGAGAAAAAGAAATGCTTTAAGGAACACAGGGAATATTTATGTAGCTACACAAATTACTTGGTTGAGTGGGGTTGCCTTTTCAAAATGATTTTAGAAATCGAAATTACTCCTTACAATATAACTTTTGCCATTATTATTATCTCTTGCACTTAAAGACATTAAATCCTTGCCTTGAAATTTGGCTCATGAACATGCAATTATGATTAAAGCACTTCATTTTCTTGGCCTGTTAATTCATCACAGTAACTAGCCAAATTGCACTGCACACAAAGTCTAGAATAAATGGAGGTGGCCCCGGCAACCTCAGTGCAACACAGCAAAGACAAGCACAAGGCGAGCGCGTCCTCATCCTCTTCCAGTGACAATGTCACTCCTGCTTCAATGTGCATTTTTGGATCTCAAGCAATACACAGCAAACAGCAGATGGATCAGGTTATACGGAAAGCGAAGCTATGCTCACATTTTCAAACCAATTGTGAACATAATAATGGATTACAAATGGGAAACAAACACGTTTTTCTCATGCTTAGTCAAAGTTGCTTGGGCAGGTAGCTTCATTCTTTTTCTGCTCCCGGTTTCCCTGAATGAGCTGTCTCTCAGTAGAGCATGAAACATGTTATACTGAAGATTATATTGTCGGAAAACTTGAGTTAGATATTAGTAAATGATAAGATTCAAATGCTGATCACACAGGTATGCAGAAGGGCTCTAGGACTTCAGTATTAATATGCTCACTTTCATAATAAAGTTAATGAAAGCCATTGCTCCAGACAAGAAGATATGCCTATCACAGATGTATCTTATCTATCTTTAATACATTTAGTCAATATACAATGATGCTGAACATATCTGTGCAGACATACCTAATTTTTTACCCTGAAAGCTAATCAATAATATTTCTGTTAGCATACTTCAGCTTAACTATTGGAAACAAGTAGCTGGAAACAAGTAACTGGTATTTCCTCCTGTATTTGTGGGCACTAAATCCACATTAAGACGACTGCTGAGCCTTGTAATGGCACCTCTATGCCATGAAAAAAAACCCAAGAGTTATTTTGAAAGTGATATTACTGTAAAGAGATTTTCTCTGCACTAGGTATTTTAGAAGACTGAGGATAACCAATCCAAAAAGGTTTGGATCAGCTTCGAGCATCTCATGACCCAGGAGACAAGCCCACAGGGTCAGTCCGACCACATACACGCGCAGGCAGCAAAGGCAACCCACGTACACCTCAGCCTCCCTGCTCAGGCAGCAGCAGGTTCTCAGCAAAATACCCGTCCTTTTCACGGGAGCATGGATTGGGAGCCTGTCCCCACGCATCCTGGGCTGTAAAGTCTCTTTTCACACGCAGGTGAAACATAGCCACACACCCCCAGAAAATCAGGATGTGTCATTATTTTATCTCTGCAACAGTAGTGGCGAAATGCTGGAGAACGGCTGAGCTAAGTCAGCGGACGGTAAACCAAAAAACTAAACACGTGCCTGCACACGATACCTCTCGTGGCAGCAGCATCGGCCACAAACAGATACTGCACAACAGAGACATCCCAGCTGGAAATCTGCTGTAGCATTCAAAGCTACGGAGCATGAAATGATCACATCAATTGATAATGACTGAAGCATGAATATAAAATAATTACCACCTTCAAGGGAAAATAGGAACGATAAAAATAATAACGAGTAGAGAATAAAATATAAGGAATATATTAATATATAAATGAGAGAGAGGGCTAGAGCCTTTGAACCTGAGCGGCACACCCGCTGCGTGCGCTTTGATCAGCAGCCCAGCGCTCGCCAGGAGACAGCGCCTGCACGCGGAGCGAGAAGAACACGGCAGCGACCTGGCACAGCTCAGCCGGAGTCTGGGAGGGATCCCAGGGCTGGGACCCTGCTCTTTGCTCTTTCTGTTCTTAACGTCGGGCTTTTTTTCTCAGCTTCTTCACTGAAGGAGACCACAAGTGTCATCACTTTCTCACAACACAGACCCCCCAGCTCACCCCAGCAAGCAGCAGAGGACCCCGTGGTGGTACATGCTGATGGTGGTCGGTACACAGACAACCCCTCCCCTCCACTCGGACTCTCCTAATCTTCCATTTATAACTCCAAAATATCCCAGTTTCACAGGCCACAACACAGGGATGGCTGCAGGGGTTCTCTGAGACTGACACTCCTCTAAAAATCATTTCCTGGTGGTCAATATACTCTGGGATGTAATCTCCATTTCATTTGTTTCCCTTGGCTATAGCTCCCCAGAATGTTAAAAAAAACCCACCCAACCAGGCAAACAACAAAACCCAAATGAGGTTGTGATCAAAATTTCGTATTAAGTTTCTGACAATTCACTCCCAAGCGATTCAAGTAGGAACCAGAACTCTGAAACTAAATTACAACTCCATGTAATTCATAGTCATTTGCCAATTAATGTATTTTAGCACTAACACCAATGAAAAACAGCCTGACAACACTCAAAATATGTACATATTACAATAATGAAGACTTCATTAGGAGCCCTATAAAAAGCGACTTCCATATGTTTCACCAAAATTGGATGTTAGCTGCTCATTGACTCTGGTTTTGCTCAATTCTGGAAAGCAAATTTGCAAACATTAAAATACTTAAGGAGTATATATTTAATCTTTTCTAGGACTTGGAAGCTGCAGATAATATATCAGCTGACCAGAGAACAAATTTTTGTCCACAGTAACTCGAACTGACTGCTATTTGACAAAATTCCATCCACCAATAATAGTTTGAATATTGCTGGTCTTGTCGGACAATGTTGCAGTTGCAAAGACACTACCTTCCGCCAGTAGTTTCTTTAGTGATAAAAACCAAACAAGCACTCATTAAAAAAATCAAACCAACAAATCAACCACTGGTAGAGAATTAAAAGAACGCTTATTTTCTTATTTTTAACACTAAAGAGATATAGAGCACATTAAGAAAACCATTAAGTTCTGTGGAATGGTGAGTACTCAGAGGAAAAAAAAAAAAGTACTTGTTAATTGTTTTGGGTTGAAAGTGATGTTATCCTACTAGTTATATTCCACTGTGTTGGATTCTGTTGATTAAAAGTTAACTTATACATCTGACATGGTTCCACCCAAATCAATAGAATTCCATTTCCTTGCCAGAGGAACATTGATAATCAGGCTCATCAGATTTAAATGAGCAGAAATTGATTTACCAGTCACAAGGAAGAGCCAAATCAGACTCTCAAATACATGCTAATTCTAGCAGCCCTCCTCATAGACTTGTAGATGAAAGTACCCAGTAAATCTTTTAATAATCTTACAAAAAGGATGCATAAACAGGGAAAGCTTCCTTCCTTGAAGAAAGAGGAGAACTGGAAATTTGAGGAAAGGGAAAGAGAAAGTCAAAGGAGAGTCTGTGAAAGTGAATTTCTGGAAACAAATATTCTAGAGGCTGCAGGAATACGTAACCTCAGCGCTGCAGGCGCGAGACGAATGGGTTGTCAAAGCCGTCAGGAGCCTTCCGTACTTTCAGAGCAGCCGTGTACCAATGTGATTGTCTGCTGCACCAAGGGACTTCAGCCTCCTCAAGTGTTTTTCACTAGTAGCTAGGTCCAGGAAACAAATATTAGCCTCTTTTGTGAGAAATATCAATATTAAGTTTTACCTGCCTAGAAATTAAATGAAAGGTAAGAAATTTCACCCGGGGGAGAATGGTAAAATGGAGAGGGGAAGTGTACTACAAAAATCGAAACCTGGAATTTTCCCTAGTGAATGATGTGCCTCGTTTAGGTTTATTCTTCCAAAATACATAGTATTGATTTCAATTCCAAACCTAAATGTCATTCAAGCTCCGAAAGGCAACACTTCACTTAAAAAAAGTTCAAACAATACTTTTTTTATATATATACACACACATTTATAAAATATAAATATAGTTTATAAAATATAAATTAATCAGGAAATGTCTCAAAAGCATCTTTATTCCCACATCATCATTTTATTTCCACATCTCCTTAACTCCCGGTGGAAAATCAGGGTAGGAGAACCCAAGATGAGCTAACTGCTGTGCAGCCTCCAAAAGCTCTTGCATACTAAATTCCTCCAGGACTCTAGAATTTTTATTATTTCCTCCCTCACCCCCAAAGTCATAGACAGTTTCTTTTTATAATATAAACAATTTACAAACCCAGCATAAATGTGCAAATTGTGTGGGTAATGCACAATCCAAGTTCCAAAAACACAACAGTATTTTCATACAGAAGATCCAACTACTCATTAAAGGGGGAAAACAGGGCAGATAATTGACAAAATTAGCAACAGTAAGAGATGAAAGCAAGTTAGAAAAGAAGCGCAAGATTTCAGTGTTTGCTTCAAAATCAGGAAGATCATGAGTTTCTGAAGAGAATTAAAAAAACCCACTGTAACTGGAAAATATTTTTAGATTTTGCAGTCCATAGACACCTGTAGACATCCTGACCTCCAGGAGAGGTGCTAAAAATAGGCTTCAATTCAGGTTTACACTGCACCTTCAAAAAATAGCCTTGTAGCCTGAGCGGTGATTTAGCTATAAATAATGGAAGAGCTTATGCAGGAATCGCCTCCGAGCTCAGTGGTCAAACATTTTGGCCACCTGAAGGGTGGATTATCCATTTTACATTTTATTGCAGACATCCATTTCTCATTCCTCTGGGACGGCTGCTCCAACTCCAGAGGTCCTGCCGAAAGCTGCGCCGGTGCGGCCCCCCCCCGGCCATGCCCCCCGCCTGCTCTGCACATCCTCAGCTGCCGCCAACAGCAACGCCCTGACCTGCACCGGCCGCCAGCCACAGCTCTGCACGCCAGCAGAGCCAGCAAGAGCAGCCAAGGTCCCTTCCAGTTTAAAGGCCAACAACAACAGCTGGGCAAAGCAAGACTATTGCAAAGAAATCTAGCGTTGGAAATTTGCCGCAATCCTAATTCACCCGGACAGTAATTAACGAGCACCACACGTGCTGTTCGTAGCCTGAGCTTTCTGGATTCGAGCTGCACCCGCTCCATTTTCTGCCAGTATTATCCCAGCACGGATCATTAAAGACCCATCGAGGAAGTCCTTCGCGGCTTCAACAGACTCCAGTTTTCTATGGGTGGATTGCAAAATCTTTCGTCATTCCGGTGAATTTTCCCTGAACTCCCTCTGAATTTCCAAGCGGCTACGTGAATCGTGGACACCCACGGAGGACAGCGCGTCGCCGCGTGGGGCTGCCCCGTGACACAGAGTTTCTCCCCAGCCCTACTCGGTATTCTCCTCCTGCACACTGCTCCGTGGGATAAAATCTCCTATCCTGCAAGTATCAGCTACATTCATTATTCTTAGATATATGACCTTACGTTTGGTGGTATGAAACACATATTGATTGAATGCTCATCTGACAGGCTTGTAATTACCAGGTCATCCCATTTACCCTTTTTAAATAATGGCAGAACACGAGCCTTCTTCCAGCCTACTGAAGCTTCCCTAGCGATCCAGGACTTATTAAAAATAAACATTAATGATCCAAAGAGTAGCTCAGCCGGCTCTTAAAAATTTTAGGTGCCAGTTACCCAGACTTACTGATTTAACAGAGCCCAACGATAGTAGCTGCCGTTTAACTGCCTCTTAATCACTACTGGGATATAAATTATTCCCTCCTGTGAGGCAGCAGCATCACCCTCCTCCCTCCCCGCCGGCGAGAGGACAGGCGCTCTGACAGCCCCTTTGCCATCTGCAAATGGACTGGTGCAACTGCTAAACTTCTTTTCGCTCCTGTCATATTTAAAGGACATTATGAAATAGGTTTAAACTTGCTGGCCATACATTTTCTTATGCTCTTTTGCTTGTCAATCTTACCATGTTCAACTCCTCATTTATATTCCCTGCTGTACGCTCCTCATCGCCCCACTCACCATTTGTTATTTTACCAGGAGCAGGGAGGAGGGGGAAGGAATTAGGGAAGTTTTATTGTTTTCATCTTTGTGAAACTGGATCTTTTGGAGAACAGTAAATAAAGTATTGAGACTTCCCCCACCCCCCCATTAGCACCTACTAGACACAATCAAACCATGCTTCCCTGCACCAAGCAACCACTAACTTTTCATTCAGTGATCAATCACCCTCTTGCCGTGGAGGTGGGATCTAATACAGAGCTCCCTTCCGTCGGTTGCAATGCATCTTGAGTTCGGGAAATGTCAACTACAGTTCTTAAGAAACACCAAGGGCAATCTCATAGCAGCTGCCTGAGACCTTCCGCATCGGTCTCTCAGAGGAAAGGACCTGGCGATGCCGCTTCTCCTCCCACTCCTCCCCTAAGCCCACTTCCTCCTACCCTGCAAACACACATTGCAAAACAGACAGTGGAAAAGATCCTGCGGGATTTGTTTTCCTAGCAGACATGACCAAGTGCCCCATCTTGTATTTTAGCTATTAGAAAACTGAACTCCAACACTGATGGCTCATTTGTATCAATTGTGTGTGACTGACAAGGGTAATGCACTCCCGTCTAAGTGCCATTTCCCTGTGCCTTCTGCCTACTTGCTTCTTCCAAAAGAGCTGAAAGAGCCACTAATTATTATATTTAATACTCTCTGTTTCCTGCAAGCAATACCAATTCAATTAAATTTACATGGTTATAACTGACCAGCTACAGCTCCTCTCCTCTGTTTATACAGGTCACTAGAATTGATAAATGTCCATTTCATTGCTGACATCTTCATTTTAAGTGCTCCCTCAGTCCCCCACTGATTTTTTTTTTTTTTTTTTTTTTAAGCTGTTTTCTACCCTTCCTGCTCAGCTATTCATGCTGTCCTAGTGGGGGCTGGTTGAAACAGAGGTCCTCTCCTTCCACAGGAGGCAAGACAGCAATCCGTAAACCCCAAACCCCATCACGTGCTATCACTGCCAGGGTATTTCCCTTCATGCTTAGACCATGAAGGGTCTTTGAGAAGAAAATCTGGGCATTTCTCATCTTTCACCCGTTTAAATCCTTAGAGCCATTCACAGGTGAAACCAGAGGTTTCAGGGCCATTACCCTCAACAGCGATCATCATCATCATCACCACCACCGTGGTGGGTATCTGAACCCTGCTGAGACAGGCACTGCGAAGGCACTGCAGCCACCTCCAAGGCACAAACAGCAAACCACCTGCTACTTTAAGACCAAAACCAGAGAAGATTGACCCGTGGGTGGCTGCTCCTGCCCATGCCACCCAGAGCTCCCCAGCTCCGCTCCTCCGGCACCGAGGTTACAGCTCACCCCATTCCCCTGCGCTTTCCCAGGGCAGCCAGGGCCACGCTTCCATTGCGATTCAGAAACCCGAAAAATCTGAATAAAGCAGCTTAAAACCCACTCCGCTTCTGCAGCGTCTCAGTAGCTCGGTCAGGTTAGCTCAGCACTCTGCCCAAGCGCTTTATCCTGGTCCCAGGCCCCCATTCCCCCCTGAGCCCATCTCTAGGTCGGGCAGGAGAGCTCCCACCGCCCCCACACCCTCCAGTTAGTGCCCCCAGCGTGGTTACGCTGACGCAGGCAAGGTTACTGCTCCCAGCTGCAGTCACTTCAAAGCAGCAGAGGTTGCCTTTGAAGGGTTGGAAGGAATAAAAATGAACCCAATTTTCAACTGCATGAGAACGAAGGAGGGAAGAAGGAACAAGCCGCCAGGGTTGAGCATCACAGGTCTACCCTCAGAGCCCGTGCTCAGAAATCAGTTAGTGTTCGCTGTGCCTCCGGACGGCTCCAGTACGGACACGGGGCAGGAAAAGAGTGGCTTGGATGCTCTGGAAGGGTGGAGAGCTGCCTCGGAGTTACCAGGCACTAGGGATGCTCAGAGCGCCGCTCCTCCCCATCTCACCGCGCGCTACCTTTGCTGCACAACACTCCCTGGGGAGGAGAGCTGCCACCACCTGGGACTTCAACACCTGGTTCTCTTGCAATTAATAACAACAAAATTTCCTTGGGTTGTTTTGACATATTTTTCATAAGATTGTATTATAATTTCTTTTCTGGAATGAGGGAAAAAAATAATAGCAGCAGCAGTTCTCATGAATCACTTTTATCTGTAGGTTTCAAAGCACTTAGCAAAGGAAAAGACTGCAAAAAACCCAGGTTTTATGTACAAGTGAAGTAGCAGCAACTGCAAAGCACCACCGGCTACGGCTCTCAACTCCAGTGACCCTACCAACAGCAGCTCTACCTGCAGGCAGCGGAGGGGCATGCTGGGGACGGGACAACATGGGGAAAGCAAGCTGGCTTTCCCGTCTCATCTGCCATTCTCCTCTAGTAAGAGCTCACACCAGAAAATTCACTTTGTCAAGGAAACACATGCAACGTCATCCACACACAACTTCTGCTTGATGCATCATGGCAAATTTCTGAGTATGACAGTTAAGAACGAAAGAAATGTAAACACTAGAATTTGGAAATGTATTGGAGTATGAACGCAGTCCGACTGGACTTCTATCTTTAGGGAGGAGATGGGGAGAGAAAACCCTTTCTGAAGAAACAATAGTAAACTTACTGGGGAAAAAAAAAAAAATCCATGCTTCTGAGTTGAGAGATATACAAGCTGACAATGAATGTGCAGCTCAGATTAAGAATATTGTAGGCATCCCTTTAGAGTTTGTGCCACGTCTAATTCACCATGGAATTGAAGTCATCATGTTTTACTTTTAATGAGAAGTATAAGAAAAATAAAAAAGAAGTTTGGCTCCCCAGGAAAATAGGGCAAATCTTTAGCACAAGGGTAAATTATTTCTAATTCATTGCAAGGGAGTCATAAAATAAATTACATGGAGCTGTCAAGTAAAATTCATCTAAATAGCTCTAAAAATCTCACAGGGAAACTTCCTTCTGCAAAATATGGTTACAAGGAAGTGGGTCAACTGTATAAATCTAAATGTAAATTCCTCAGTACAGCATGACTAAATGAAACCACAAGGAAATCTCAGTTTAAAAATCTGACTTGATTTGCCTTTAATGCAGACAGTATACTTGCAAGATTTGCACTAGAAGCAAACAGCTTCCATGTAAGAACTTCTCAACAGCAAGTGAGGGCCTGATTTCAGACTCTGCCGCAGAAATCCGACATGCTTGCATCTAAACCAACCGCGACTTCAGACCAGCAGCAGATGGAGGCTCTTTGACTCTCTCCAAACATGACTTAGATTCCCAGTGCTCAGTCCTGCATCCTTACCTGCTGCAGGTATGGCTGCAACACACAAAACCCAGCTGGAGGAAGCTATATATATATTATTGTTATTTTTAAATCTCCTCCTTTTAATTGCCTTGGTCTTGTTGCAGCTCTGTGCATGCATGACCCCCACTAGAGCATCCCCCAGGCTATTCTCATTGGTACCTGCTGCGGCTGCTGTGGGAGGACCGCAAAGGTAAAGCACTGAGTGGGCTCTGGCCACCTTCTTCTCATCAGACAGTACCTGTAGTGGGGAGATAGTCTTCAGAGCCCTCCATTAGCTGTGAAGATGCAATTGATATGGAGCCGAAGCTGAGCAGACCAATTATACCACTGTTGCCATGTGTGTTAAGTCAGAGACAGCTCAAAGCAGCCAAAAGGCAAATCTGGCCCAGTTTCTCCTCTTTCCCTCTGGGGAGAATTCAATCAAGAATTGATTAATGCTTGAATTCTCATCAAGAATTAATAAGTTCCTGATGTGGTGAAAATGAATAGTCTCAGAGAAGCAGCTAAGCTTGTTGTTTTGTAGGGTGGGGGGGAGAAAAAAAAGTTATATATACTTGGCAGCTCTGATGCAATGGCTAAGCTACAGAGAGGGGGAATTCTGAACTCCCTACCTGTTTATGCTTTTTTAATAATGTAATGAATGAGTTGACTGAAGGCCAGTTCTCAGAGATGACTTGGACTGCTTCCACCACTGTTTTCTCAAGCTTAGGTACAGTGCTTGGACTCCTCAGAAACGTTATCGGGAGAGATCTGGGCACATCCCTCCACAGCCTCGGTAGGAGCCCGGTCCCAGTAAACTGGGAACACTGAAGCTCAAGGTGCCTTTCAGTTGTGTTAAATTCTGTGTCTTTTTGGTGCTTTTGCATGTTACTGACTGCTAGGCAAGAGTGGCAGCTAATGCTGAAATAAGACTAAAGGATGTTGCTTTGCTGTGGGATGGATGTATTTATTTAAGCACCCCACCCTTGCTGCACACCTTCGCTGGCAGGAGCATCCATTTGGAAAGGGATGCTCCAGCCTCAGGTGGGTCAGGTCTCCCTGTCACAGGGTCCTTGCTCCCAGGCTTCTTTGCTGGAAGCCCAGTCCCACCAGTACAGGTGTGCTGGAGGAGATTATAGACCAACATCCATCTCTCTTGGTATCTGGTTAGGTCTGCTCTGGTTGTACCTGCAGAAGCAAAGCCACGAGGAGGCAGGCAAATTTCCACTGGAAATCCTTCCCCAGCTCGTGCACGAGGTGCTTTCCATCGTTACAAGTGAGAGCTTTGGAGTACACACACCCAGGCAGAGGGCAAAAGTTTAGTGTTAAAATACAGCTGTACCGACACCCCAACTGCTGTCCAGCACTCGCAGGTTAGGCAGCAGCTAAGCACTGGACTCAGGTGCTTTAACTGGTGTGAAGTTCTTAAATTCTCCAGCAGCAAAAGTTCCAAGAATAAAAAAAAAATAGATGCTGAAATATAGTTAAAGCTCACAAACCGGAGGCGAGAGAGGGCACACATTATTGAGGTGCAGGGAAGGCTGTCATTCAGTTCAGGAGGGAGAAGACACAGGGAAATAATAATCTCAGGTGATTTCTTACAATCACTATGTCCTCAAATCCTTCCAGAGGACACAGCCAAGGAGGTTATAAAAGTTATTATCTGAAGAGACACAGGAACAAGCAATATCCCTGGCACAATCGCTACTCGTAATTATCTTGAAGCATTTCCTGGAAGAGTCATCATGCATGTTGCAGCATCTGCCTATTTCCCCGGTGTAACCACAGCAACACTTGCTTCTCTGCTCAGACTGGCAAAGAACAGAAGGGATTTGGGATAATAGCAGGGAGCTGAAACGCCAGGTGAATACTGCAGAACATGAAAATCCAGACTGCATTTGTTTATATTTAGCAATCATTTGCTCTTATGAAAAGAGTTATCAAATGGTGATCATCTGGAATTAAAAAGCCAAGCGTGACTTTTGTTTGCATCACCAGCAGATGTTTTGGTCTACAGAAGACGGCTGCATGAAAGATAGCTGCGCTACGCTGCTCTCATTACCAGCCTGGAGGGATGTGGATTGTAAAATGTAACTTAGGGATGCCTCGCAATGATGATTAAAATTAAGGTAGAACTGAATAAAATATCATTGTAAAGAAATAATTAAAAAGCCTAGATCACATATCTGCTACATACAGGGGAAGGTTTTATATTTTATTTTACTGCTTATCTTAGGGTGGAAACCAGAAAACATGTTTCTGCTTTATTTCATTCATTTTCTCCCACTGCTGCATGAACATACATTTGTGTACATGCAACAACAGCAGAAAAATATATTCGCAAAAAACCTTATGGATTATGCTGAATGCCCCATGGGGAAAACATGCAAGGGAAGAAAAAAAAAGCCTGTGCAAACCTGGGGAAAAGAAGCTTGAGGAAGGGAGGGAAGGGCAGGTTTAAGACCACTAGAGTGGGTTTTCTTTCCACCCCCATGACAAGGTCAGGTGCAATACTGATTTAATTCCACCTGAAACCTCTTCGCCCTTTCAGCTGCTTATCAGGCATGGCTTTGTCTAAAATCCACCTATACACATACAACTTAAAGGAAAGTCAGTCATTAGTTCGGCTGGAGAATCTAAGCTGGGCTTGCATGGTGTTTGCATAGACACTTCACTTGGACCGCAGTTTTATTCTCTGTATTCTTCTCCCTCCTCATCTCCCAGCTACAAAATAAGCATTGCCACAGAAAACAGCACGCTCGCTGGTCAGGGAATCCATAAAGGACTTTAATTCCTTTTTATAAAGGAAAAAAAAAAAAAAAGGCACCTAAATAGTTACTAAATTACAACAGAGAAAAAAACCACACACTTATTTTTGGCCCTAGTTGACATGCATTTTCTTTCATTTAGATGAGTAAAACCAAACCAGAAACTGTTGCTTAAATCCACGGCACTACTCTTGTTTTACACAAAGCAAGGCACAAGTCAAGCTGCACATGTTTCTCCATCTCCACGTGTGGTGGACGTCAAGAACATAGTGTTTCTTTTCTTCTGTTCTCCCAAACCAAGCCCTGGTCACTTTGTGTGGAAAGCCTCTCTTATAATAACAGTCCTAGAAAATATATATTCTTCTCGATGCTTTCCTCATATATGAAAGCACACATACAACAGGGTCTATAGGACCTACACCTGACTTCTTTGGGGTTTTTTGTTTTTTCCCCCTGGAAGGAAACCAGAAGCTTGCTGGGAGCAGTGCCCCAGCCCCGACAGGAACCGCTCCGGGGACGCAGCAGCACAGCCACCGCTCAGGAGCGGCCACCGCGCTGCCTCCGCTCAGAAAACAGCGACGGGCACTGCCGCTGCAGGGAAACCCATTCCCTTGCCTAAGAAAAGTGTCACTAAAAGGCTGAAACTAAGTAAAAGCACAAAGCCAGTCAATACTTTCCCATCAAAAACCTCATCAACGTATCTATACATACCGGTTAAAGTGAAACACAGCAAGTACCGATAGCAAGTGATAAAGATAAGAAATATTTAGTGGCATTCTTGGTACTTTCTTTGACTGGCTGGAAGACTAAAATACCTTAGAAAAAAAAAAAGAAAAAAAAGAAGAGACATGATGCTTTAAGACTAATTGAACCAATAATCAAAGGCTGTCTCTAATTCCTGGACTGGGAGGTCAATTACTGAAATAAATTTGACAGCAGATAGATGGTAACAGTGTGCAATTACCATTTAAAGACTTGATAATTATGGCAAGAATTAGTCTGCATTTTCAACTGCAGCAAAATCCATCAATTTTTAGTAGTTATTATCTTGATTATAAGGAGAAACGGATTCAGCTACGTCTTGTCAAACTGACAGAAACCTGAAAATACAATGGGCACTGATAACAGGCTGATGAAACCAGCCAGAGTTTAAAGATTCCTTTCCTTAACTGGAAACTTAAATTGCAGATGTGAGAAAATTTTAATGTTCAGAACATTCCGCAAGGAGAGACGAAGACAAATTTATACTCCTAAATAATAGGACTGAGAAATGCATATTTTTATGAGGTTTGCCAAAATTAGTCAAAATATGGGCTTCTCACTCAGACATTTAAGCTCTTGATTTTGAAAGTCAGAGTCAGCTACAGAGTCGCAGTCCTGCATATTTAAAGAATTAGCATGCTCTTCTTCCATTCCCCATGGCTTTATGAAACTTTCGGTTCACGGGTTCAGGCTTTCAAAGCTCCACAACGTTGATGAAGGGGGTTTTATTATAACTATTTCATTAAAAAAAATAAATAAATCTGAAATGTAAAAATTCTCAGTAAATCACAGACTGAGCTTGTTGACCTTTCTTCCGTGAGATAGACTTTTTTCTTTTTTTTTTTTCTTTTTTTCGGCTTTCTTCTTATTGAAACCATCTGAAAACAGAACCATTAGGGTCTCCCTGGCTGGGACATCCAGAAAAGTCAGACTCATGTAGACCCGCCAAGAGCCTGCTGCCCTGGGAGGGTAAACCCCTGTGCAGGGGGGCAGCAGCCCTGCTGAGCCCAGCGCTAACTACACGCAGAAAAAGCCAGAAAAAAACATATTAAACATGGCAGCTAAGAGGCATTGTGAGAGCAACACTCACACCTCTAAGAACTAGATAATCTGCATACTTGAAATTGTTAAAAAAGACAGTAAAAAAAAAAATAAACAGTTTTGGTTGGGGTTTGTGGGTTGGTTTTGGGGTTTTTTGTGTGTGTTTTCTTTTTTTGTGAAAATTTTTCAAGAAAAATTAAAATCCTCAACGACTGATGGTTATGGGAAATGAAACAAAACAAATATTTTTCAGCAAATAACTTCCTCGCAAAAAAAGACTTGTAACAAAAATCACTTAAATTACTCCTGACGAAGAAACAATGAAAACCTGTGGTTTTAACAGCTGCCATGATGATTTGCCCCCATCTCAAAATATTCCTCAAGACCTGTGTTCCAGAGCTATTCCCCTGCTGCTTGTTGTTGCCACTTCCAGGTCCCTTTGCCGACGCTACTCTGCAACAATTATTTTTCCTCAAGATTTTTTTTTTTTTTTACATTAGGCAAATTAACATGTCAAATGATCTGATTTCATTGCACTTTCTGTGAATTTTTTTACTCAGTGGCCTCTCAGCTCCATGCTGAGTTTGGAAAAGTGTATTTTTTTTTTAGAATTATAAATAATGAACTCCTGCTCTATTTGAAGTTGCTACTCCACTATCAGTCTAAATAGCCCAGTGTTTTGTTTTTTTTTTTTGTATTCACGTCTCTTATAAATTGCACTTAGAAGAAAATAAATGCTCAGAACAATGACTGCCTGAAGTCGTAAAGGATAACACCCCTCTTACATGGTAAGCTTTTCTTCTATTAGAAATCGCATTTGTGCTTTTAATCATTTAATAAATAATCATAAAAAGAACTCACTTAAAAACATCAGCAATCTCCACTACCCTGCGAGCAGCCACTGCAGACATGCAGCACGGCAGAAGCGCACAGGAGGGAGCCACGCAAGTCATTCCCAGCTTGAATCCCGCACTGGGACCAGGCTCAGGAAGGTCTCCAGACCAGTAACACACTGGTGAGGACTCAGCACCTGCACAGATACATCACCCTGAGGAGCAAGCGGGAACCATTCTGGACAAACCGCTGTGTCTCCAGCCAAACACTAAGCACCAGCCCGCCGCTTTCCCACGAGCAGCACGTTTCCCCGGGGTGCCTGGCCAAGCGCGCCCTGGGCTCACGTGCCCTGCGTGATGGAACTGGGGGATGTGGCCCAGGTCATGCTCTCCTCACCCAGAAAATGAGCAGTTATTACACAGAGTCTTAAAACCTGCAGATTAATCTCCATTTTTTTTTTTTAACTTAAAAAAGTTCTACACTTAAAAAAAAAACCCAACAAACAAATCCTCAGAAGTGTTCTAGACATCTTGACCCACAGCAGTTTAAAAATCCCAGGTGTATCTGTAAGCAGCACACATCTTCCCCCCTGAAGAGACGAGGGACATTACAGGCAGTGAGGAAAATACATGGTGAGGAGGACGCACCGATGCGGCACCGATGCAAACCAACTGGAAGTTTTCCAAGTGCAGGGACCAGGGCGATGAGGGATCAATACAGACAGATCCCAATAGGGAGTCGGGAGGAAAAAGAAAAAAACCAGTTTGTGCAGGAGAGGCAGCCCTGCTGCCTCAGGGATAACAACAAACCTGTGTCAGAAGAAACAGAGAAGAGCCACCACGTCACCCAAGTGGGAAAGGGGAGACGCCCCCAGCACACACCACAAGGCAGCCCCAGCGCGGCAAAGCCCTCTGGCAGGGTCACAGCCCCAGCAACCTCCCCAGCAAGGTCTCCTGACCTTCCCACATTGCTCTTACAGGTAAAAACACTAACAAAGCCACATTCCCACTGCTGGTATGCTCTCACCTGGGTGTCTGGGTCACCTCCCCATGGACGTGGGGCTTCCTGCAGCTCCAGCTCCATCCCAGCCTGGCAAACACATAGGAGACACAGCCTCACCTCCCAGCCCCGCTCGCAGGCAGGGTAACACCCCTGCAGTGCCTCCCCGTCCATCGAGGGGTGATGGAAGCACTTTGCAGTCATAAAGGTAACTGCATCCCAGATGGGGAGGAAAGGCTACTGATTTGTTACTGGGATAATTAGTAAAGAAGTACCACCTGTATGCCGTTTCCTTCAGAAGCAGCAGTTGAAAACGAGCCAGTTCTTACTCTGGCTAAATGCTGCTGTTTGCAGGAGCCTGCAGGGCAGGTAACCCCCAGCTGGTGCTGAGCAGAGGCAGCAGCTCCCCGCTCGCCCTGTGCCAGCTGCGGCTGCCCGCTGCTTCGCACCCTCCCGCTCCCCCTCACACCCACCACTTCTCACCTCCACCCCAGGTGAAGAGCAGCTGCCAAAGCCACCAGCTTTTAAAGGCTTCTGTCAAGAAAAGCACTGCAAGCGTGCTGAGAAAGCGCAGCGACACAAACCCATAGAACTCCAAAACAAGACCAGGATGTCAAAGCAAAAAAAAAATAATTAACAACCACCAAACAAAATGTACAGCTGCATGTATTCTGTTCCAAAATACTCCTGCCCTGATGTCCCAAGCAAAGGGGAAGGACCATGCTGCAAACCCCAGGCTGGGCTGCATCTGCAGCACAGGAGTACAAACTCTACAGGCAATTCTGTGTTGGTTTTTTTTTTTTTTTAAATCAAAGAGTCCTGCAGTCAGGCAGGAAGGTCTCCTGCACCTGCAGAGATGCTCTGCAAAAGGAAGAAGCACAGCCTGGGTGCTGGGTGGCCAGGCAGTGGGGCAGGGTGGTTTTTTACAGATATACCCTTATCTCTAGGCAGTGACAGCTCTTCTGTGCAGGTTTAGCTACATTAGATGGGGATGTGGCTCTCACCAAGGGCCAGGCCACCAAGGCCTCCAGCATGGCAAAACCACCACACACGTCTTGTTAAATAAAGCTTATGAATCTGCAGAGCTTACACATTTCCAAGGAGTGATGCTGCTGGTATTTCCCACTAGGTGACTGGCTGACTTCTCTGCATTTCAAGCTTATTAACAGATGGCAAAAGTCCAAAAGCGATGACAATTCATTAGAATACTGAAGAACAGAATGAAGTGTTTGAACATTAGAAACAATGCTTTGCCCCCAAAACAGTGCCAGTAATGTCAACTCGGTATTAAAAGCAAAATATCAAACAAAGGTATATTGGTCCCATACTTTCTCCTTAAACTTTCGCTGGGGGATTTGTGGACTGGGTGTCAGCAGAGGTGGTGGGATGCGGTGAGCTGGGATCTGCAGCCTGTGCTCCTGATGGTGGCAGCAGCATCTTTATTCTCACTCCAGTGAAGCACATGATTGTAAGACTTTTTCCTCTCCATTATGTTATTGAGAAAAGTGCCAATCTCATTATTCCAGAATATGAGTAATGATTATAAAAAAAACCCTTGGGATGCCCTTGGTGCCACCCTGAAAGGTGGATGCTAGTTAGTGCAGTCCTACTTTCTGCATTTGCACTGAATGTATTCAAGAGTTTTTGTGGGTGACAAATGCATTAAGAAGTTCTGAAAACTTCCTGCTAACGTGGGGTAGCTAAAAACATGAAGAAAAAGAAAATGTACAAGAGCATTTCTTTCACCGAGTGAAATACTCTTACAATAGTACAGGAACCACGTGGGTGTTGGAAGGCAGGGATTAGTCTCTCTGTGAGCAATTTGTCTCACACTTGAGCACTGCCTTGATCTTCCAAATTTCTGTTAAATACCTTAAAAAAAAAAAAAATAATGGTGGATTTGGCAGCACTATCAGCTGCCATGTTTTGCTGTTTGACAGGATGACCATTTCAATACTCAGTAACAAAAGAACTAAGGTATTTTGCTCTTTTCCTATTTTTCCTTGGCAAACAAAGAACATTTGTTATAGTTCTATATAATGAATACATACAGATTTCAGACTTTTAGCATAAAGTGGGGTTTTCCCTAAGATAAGAAAAGAATGAGCATTATTGGGTTTCTAGATGCCTGGTTACTTATAAAATCACCATTATTCTGGTGATCTTCTATGAAGAGGAGTAGAAATTCACTCTGCTAATCCTTATAGCTGTATTCTACCACGTATAACTGGATCAGCTCCTTCCACCTCTGTTCTTGCCTGGTATGTTGAGCTTTTGTCTTCCATTTCATGGCTAAGTGTATTTTAACACTAGATAATGTTATTTTTGCAGGTATTTCACATGCCACTTAGCTTAAAGCTCCGTGTGCTTGGGAGGTTACGCGATGTTAACTGACACAGAGTACATAAAGCATGTTATGGAAGCTAACACTATATAGGAGGGTAGTTTGATCCAGGAGATGATCGTACCATGGAATAAATGAGGCATTTGAATTCAGGGTGTTTGCAGCTGAGGTTCGTCCCTGCTTTGGCGTAGATCACACCGAGATGGGTGGTGGTCCGCGCTGTCCGGCAGTGCCAGCCCAGGGCAGCTTGTCTGTGGGGGCAAACCCACCACAGACCCCCGGCTGGAGGGGGCTACGAGCGACGATTAAACCCCAGTCCCAGCAAAGAGAGGGTAGCAGGAGAAAAAAACCCCAAACCAAAACGAAAGAGAAACTTGCTGATTACAAGTAAAGCTTTTGAAGATTACATCAAGTCAAACTTTTATTAGCAAAGTTGTATTTCATGTAAAATGAAAATATCTTTTAAAACCATACGTGCACATATGCATGATACAAACAGCCACTACAGTACAACACGGTTCTCTAAACTTTAATAAATGCACACTAACATTTTGCTCAAAAAAGTAACATTGTAACGGTGACACCACATTTGCTTTGATCTTTTTCCCATGAAGTTACAAAGTATCTTGTTTAACGTAACAATAACAAAAACGAAACAGACAGTATGCTTTGGCTCCAACCCACCTACTGGTGCCTGCCTGGAAGCTGAACGCATCAGTGCAGATCACTTGAGACTCTTACATGAAAGATCCGGAGCTGCAATGTAAACATGTACTGGTACTCCAACACGGTTTATACGCCTTATTTTGAAATACTAAACATGAACAGAGATGCAGCTGAGGGCTTGATCCATTGTCAAAGGAAATTCTCTTGCCATGAAGAATTTCCTTTATATCCGTGCTTACAGCTACGTAAAGTAATCTAGATTTACCACTCATCTGCAAAATAATGACTATAAAAACTTATATTTCCTTTCAGAAGCATGCAAGGATCAGTGAATCTTATTCTAACTTCAGTTTACAAAACTGCATGTGGAATTACTGTTACAAAACCCCACCCTTTTACATAGAAAGATTGTGCTAGTATTTGTTTTCATCTCAAAAATAATATCGGCCTGAACACTTTCATTAAAACCTCTCATGCATTGGCTCTGACCCGTTCAGTCAATGGAAGCAGTTATCAGAAAAAAGAGCTACTCATTAAAACTGGTGTAAGAAGAACACAACAGAACAAATATCATAAATCATTAAATGATATGCTAATTAGATCCACTTAAAACTTGAGTTACAAAGGTTTTTAAATTTATTATACATACACACGTTTTTATCCAGAGGGGAAAGTCATCTTCTGATTTGGTTCCGAATTCTGTTTTTCTTAAAGACCCAGCCCCAGGAGGGCTCCGATACCCAGCCCTGTGCCATTACCTGTGCTGAAGAGCAGAGTCAAGCACAAGCAGGGGTTTATTGAGACTGGGTCCCCAAATTTTGCCAGAAAATTAATCTGGGGCCATTCCGACAAGTTCTTGATTGTGCAATTACATTTTTATATATATATATATTTAAAAATACTTAGGTCTGAGGTTGCAGTCCATACCAAAGCAATGGTATGCTGCTCTGTGAACACAAATGGCTCACTTGCATGGGAGCTATCACCTAGGGTTCTTTTCCCCCCATTAGTTAGAAGACTGATTTTATTTGTTTCATTTCATGCACAGTCAAAACTGCACAACTTTTTGAGAAACATCCACTCCTCTCTTGTTCCAGAGGAGGCTGCTTAAATGTGCAAGCCAGGATTCCTGGAGCCAGGGAAACACCTCCTCCTTGCTGGATGAAATTGCATCCTGGGCTGACTGAGATACCAAATCTGAAAGTGTCATTTCCCCTCTCACACTTGTAACTGCCAGCAAAACGTAATGGCATAGCGTAACCAAATGCAACCAAGCTAACAGCCATGGCATCAGGTAATTAATAATTCCCTATCCAGCATGGTCTGCAGGCTCACACGGCTGGCCATCCCTGCCTCCCCCCTCCCAGCAGGCAGCCTGCAATTCCCTGCTAGGCATTAATTAATGAAATCAGCACAGATTTCCAGCAACTAATTTCAATAAACACTTCTGGCCAGGGGGGGGTGGGGCGCGGAAAGAAGTTACTCAATTTAATGTACTATTTCAGAACTGTGGTACAGTTGGTGATACTTTTTATTCAGCCTACACAGTCACGCTTCCTCTCACCTGTAACAGACTGCCCTAGAATAAAATGCAGCTCACCTCCTGGCAACGACAAAAAACTGCTCAGGAAAACCTAAGCTTGCTCTGTTAGTTTACTTTTGAAAGCAAATCTCTAAAAAACCATTAGTGTCCTGCACTTTCCAAAGTACATTGTATGACTGATACCCTTACAATAGAAAATAAAAACCCAGCGGAGGGAAAAAAAAGAAAAAAAAGGCAAAAGAAATTATTGGGAAAGAGAAAAAAGCTCAGCTGAGTGAGATTCCCCAGGAGTTTTAGCCATTTGCTTAATATTCATTGGGCACATTCCTCAAAAGTCAGCGCACGCTGTAGAAATTCCATTGCACATCTTTTTGTCACTGTATGATTTTTAGGCCCTGAGGCATCATGAAACACCAACATTAAGATTTAAGGATCTGAATTAAAATTTTAATAGAAAAAGCACTCATACCGGCACAGATGAGTAGCACATCACAGGAATGTCATAAACATCTCTTAGCAGCAACAGAGCAAGTGATAGCGCAGGGGATTTATATTCACTATTCGATAATTTGACACTCACTAATATGATTTGAAATTTGTGTCTGTTAGCACAGGCATTTTCTGGGACGAGGAATCCAGTTGATCCGCAGCGACCCGAAGGACAAGCAATCGGGTGACTGGGACTGCGGATGGGTGGCATCCCGCCTCCCCCGGGTGCCTGCCCACAGCTCTGCCCGGGTGGGTGCCCCGCGGGCGGCAGCGCCCTGCTGGCACAGCCACCGCCAGGACAGCCCTGCCCCAGCCCTCCGACCGCCCGCCAGCCAGGACCCAGGGAATCCCACCCCGCTTTGGCTCCCTAACGTTGTTCCTATTTTCAAAGACCCTTGGCCATGCGCTAGTGCAGATGATTCCTGAAGGAATTACATGACAAAGAGCCCGAAGCTTGCAGCAAAGGCTGTCACCAGTGTAACCAGTTCCCAGACTTTAGCTGGTTTGGGCTGCAGCAGGCAAGAGCTGGCAGGTGAAGATCCTGGTGGGAAATGTCTCTGTTGGTGAGATGCCAGTACTCACATTTCTCCAATTATACACTCCCTTCTTTTTAAAATGAGGATTTTTTTTTTTTTTTCAAAAATGAAAACTACGTTGGACTTTTCCAGCATTTGGATTGAGCGAAAGACAGAAAATAAAACTTTGTAAGTAATAAAAAAGTGAATGATTTGGGTCACTGGCATGGAGTGGGTTGATTTGTGACTCAGGGCAGATTTCCACTCATCCTTATACTCATACACACGGCATCACTGGGGGTTTCGGACTGGCTGTTCGGGGTTTGCTTTTCCCAAATGAAGGCTATATGAAAGCCCCTTAGAAGCTAAAATAAAAAATAAAAAAAAAAGAGGAACAGATATGCAGAAGCATTGAACTTCTAAAGGCCACTGCTTTCGGAAGCCGCTGCGCGCTGGGGAGATGCCCAAGCCCCAGGTGAGCCGTGTGCGAACCGCAGCCTTTCTGCTGGTAACACCCCCACCTCCGCGGGCAAATAACCAGTTTTAATTGTAGCTGTTCCTGGAAACTCGTAACCGTGTGAGTAACTCTTGCTTCCTCTCTTTCCTCCACTGAAGTAATAGAGACCATGAAGGAGCCATTGGGGATATTTGCCTAATTACTCTCCCGATGCAAAATGGCTTTTAGGATCTATTCCTCCTGCAGTAACTATTTTAAAAAATGTTATAATTGAAGCGACAGCCATTTGTAAGTGCAAGAAGAAGTGAAGCCATATTGATGCTCTACTCAAGCACATTTAAAATTACAAATGCTTTTAAAGAAATACAGGAGATTCCAATACAAAAAGACCAAAAACATGTGCTGTACAGCTTTGCTGAGTTAGTGTTGGAGAGGCAAAGAAAAGAACCAGATTTAAACCAGCACTCAGTAAACAAAATATAAAAGAAACTATACCATAATATTTTCTCTTTGCTTTCGCTTCTGTTTATTTAACAATGAGTAGCTTGAAAATAAATGATCTCTTGAAAGTCAGGTAGGTCTAGTTTATGTGATCCTGGAAAGAGGTGAGATTTCTATGACTGGAATACACACAACTCCTTCTGAAAACTAGTTTTGCTGGTCCAAACTCATAACGAGAAGCAATTCTATTCGTTCCTACACAGCTATACAGACTCATGCTAGCAACGTCTCTCATCTCAAAATAAAAGAAGGCTGATTTTTACTTGTGTCAATATTAATATCATATGTACAACGTCTCCATGAAATGTAGGCTAGCGCACAAATATACAGATATGAGACAGACAACAAGCATTTTGCTTAGAAATGCAGCTTGCAGAGACTCGGGAAAACAAATGAAAATACTTTCTAATGATGGTGGATGGGAACCCTGTTTTGCCTTGCCACAGGAAAGATACTGCAGCTTAACTTTTTTAAGGAAATAGTGCCAGCTACTGGACAGAAGATTCATCCACAAGGCCAGAGTTTTGTCTTTTAAGAGCAATTTTTCTGTGGATAAAGTTGCATCTCTAAGTATTTATTGGTAATTGCAGTCAGCTGAAACCACTAAGGTAATTCTAGAGTTTCACAAGCAAAGGAGTTTATTTCTTTATGAAAAATTATACAATATATAGAATATCTTTCTCCAGTATTTTAAATTACCATTTTTCTCAGTAGGATGCGCTGTGTCACTTTGCAGAGTTACTTGGTTTTGTTTGATTTTCTTGTTGTGTTATAACCTCTACAATGCTGAGGCCACAGTACAAGAGAGGATACTACATATGCATGTATGTACAAAGTGACCACAGGCATACAGGGAAAAAAAAAAAAATACTATCCAGAGAAACATATTCCAAACCTTAGAAACACACGGAGTAGCAGTTAAGTATACAGATGTAACACTGAGAAATTCTGTTTTGGTAAGATTAAGACATTTTGTATAGTAAAGAATTATTTGTTTTGTTTTAATTAGAAGAAAACACCTAGAAATTAGGATGGAAAATCATCTTTTAGTGGCAGTGACTTGTTTTCGTATTACCTGGATGTCAGGTTCCTGACTGGCTCAATTGGCAACCTGCTTCCAATCACATGGGGTAACTGCGGAGTACTAATCAAGATAAATATCACAATTAAACACGAATCATTCTTGCTAATATTTTAGGCGTGGAGAGGAAAAGTTGCTGTAGAACTCCCAGTGCTTTCCACTGATCCTTTTTCCTTAGATCCAGAATAAGCTCCAATAAATGAACCATCTTCATTGAACATCCCATGCTCCCCTTCGCCATAATCTACCAGACTATCAGCACTTTCAGTGGCTTTAATGTCCCCGTTAATTGACTGGAGGCTGCCTTTCAGCGGCTTTTCATCGCTGTCACTACAAAACAAAGAAACGCCTTTCCAAAAATCTAGCTTTTAATTGCAAGCACAGAAACTGCTCTTTTTATTGTGAAAGCAAAGCAGCAGGAGGGAAGAGCCAGGGAAACAGTTCTGGGTCGTACACGGAGAGTGACGTGACCCCGCGAGTCCTGCCGGGTCTGGGGCACCTCTGCCAGGTGACGCACCCCTGAACGCCCCACGTACCTGATTCTGTCATTATTAACACAATGGATTCAGTTAAAAAGGCAAACATCGGTTTAGGTTTTTTTCCCCCCTTTTTGCCTCGGGCAGAGAGCAGAACGGGCAGAAAGCGAAGGGGAAAGAAAAGGGAACGCTAGAAAGGATCTGAGGGATCCGCTCCAGCAGCAGTGCCGATGTCAAGCCTTCGGCACCTTACAGAAAGAGACGTTCTCATTTCACAAAACAGTGGGCAATATTCAGGGCCTATTTATTTCATTTTTCTTTCGAGGTGGGTGGGTGAACTGAAACAAAGTTGTGGGATGGGGCGTCAGGTGTAGGTCCTATCTCACTGCTTTGTGAGCAGCTGTTTGATTTGAGATGAATAACAAAGGGGCTTTTTTCCCTTTTTTATTTTGTTCTGCTGTTATCTTACTGTAACTGATGGAGTTTCTCTCTGCTAAAGGGGAGAAACGGGGAAAAACGAAAGCAGAATCAGAGTGTCTGTATCTGCTCATATGCACTCTACGTTCAATGGCAATTTCATGAACAAGCACAGACCCACCACCAAAATTCAGGGAAAAAAGGAAATTCCACTGGCCACTCCTGCTAATGCTACTGCAGAAGAAGAACCCAAGCAGCTTGACTTCTGCCTGAACACAACGTTTGGGGGGATTGGGAACACAGATTAAAAGATTACAAAAAAACCCCCCAAATCAGGCCTCTGAACTAAGTACATAATTACTCAATTATGGCCCTTGCTGATGCCAACTAAGTGTCAAAGCTTTGGTAACGTTATCTAAGGAAGGCCAGAGAAATGCACCTGAACTTTACCTCTTCAGCATCTAGTTAATAATGTGTTTAATCAATACACTAAAAATATTTGCTGCTTTTATTCACATGGCACTTCTATTGATAAAGAAGACAAGTTTGGAGTTTGAGGGAAAAGGAGGGGGTCAAAGTTATTAACCTCAGGACTTTCTTACCTTTCTAAATATTTGTCCCATTAGAAAGCATTAAAAATTAAATAAAGATGAAATTATGCAGAAAAAAAAGCCCTATTTCAGTACAAATAATGTAGGATATATAAGTGGGATTTGAACAGAAATTTTACACCCTTCAGGCCAGCGACACCAGTTTTCCAGCATGGTTCTTATAATGATGTACTTTTCACACCGCTATTACAATATTAGGTAATATTGTAAGCTTTAGCTATTTTAAAGCAGCCAAAGTGATTATTTTCAGTTCTCCTACAGAAACTTCTGTAGTGAGGTTTGTTTGGGTTTTTGCCATCCCTTACTGTATTTCAAACTTTTCTTTATTCTCTTCCACCAAATGAACATTCCCCATATTACACGATATGGGCCTGACTGGGTGTCAGAAACCCACTGAAGACATGAAAGTCTTTCTATTGACTTCAGTGGACATTACAGTAGGAACCCAGATTATCATATATATGTACATTATTCATACAATGCTAATAATAAAAAAAAAACAACAAACAAGTGAAAAATAACCACCGATACATCAACATTTACTTATATCCCAACTTGGATGGATTTAAGTATACTGCATATACCTTTATATTCCTACTGTTACCCACTCCTACGAGGTTTGCTTTGAGAATGAAAAATAGCATTAATTGCATGCTATAAAAATGTCCTAAATAACGATGACATCTGGAAACCAACAAAACCCCAACAAATACAAACGCTTGTTAAAGCAGGTCCTATTTACCTATATTCCCCAAAGATTTCATCTTTTATTGATTGAGCTTCGGGATCTGGATGCAAATCTTCTTTCTCTTTCACTGTACAAATAAAATAAAGCACAGATCTGTATGCCATGTTCTGCTGTGGACTTTTCTTTTCGCAGGTGCAATGGGCAAGCTGCCTGTCACGACCTACAGCCGAACCTGGGGGGCAGGGGCTCGCACTGCGTGTCTGGCTGGCCACAACCAGCACGCTGCCATCAAGGGTCTGCAGCCATTCCCTACGTTTTAAGAAAGCTTGCAAGTGTTTATAGAATCATAGAATGGTTTGGGTTGGAAGGGACCTTTAACGGTCATCTTGTCCAATCTCTCTGCCATGGGCAAGGACACCTGCCACTAGACCAGGCTGCTCCAAGCCCCATCCAACCTGGCCTTGAACACTTCCAGGGATGGGGCATCTGCCATCGCTCCGGGCAACCAGATTTATGCTTAAATAGTTACGCTGAAATCCTTAACTTTGAAAATTACAGAATGACTTCTAGCAAAATAGTCTACTGTTAAGCAGTTTGGCTACCCATGGAAGTGATGCCAGGATGCCAAGCAGCTGTCAGGTGGAAAGCAAGCTGGCAGCCCTGCCAGCGGCGGCTCAGGGGTGCGGCTGGTGAAGGACCTTGACTCTATGGCTGGATTAAATGCTGGAAGATTCCAGGAGCACCAGCAGAGGCCTTTGCAAGATCTCTGACCAGCACACAGCAGTATCTCGCCCAGAGAGCACAGTTTCACTTCTATTCATTAGATTCCATTCTGCGGATATTTATCAAAAGCTACAAATCCTAATTGGATGTTTCTGCTGGCGGCTTTGCAGCCTCCAGAGATAAAAGTCTGAAGGATGCTCTTTATTAACATGTGAACATAGCGAAAGGACAATAAATCCATTTACCTGAGTATTTTCCTCCTTTATTTCTTCTGACAAAGCAAACAGTTAGCAGCAGCAGGGTGAGCAAAGCGATGGCACACATCAGTCCAATAAACCACCCCTGGGTGGAAATTCCATCGTAAATGCCAGCATAGGCTTTGCGAAACAGAAGAGGAGTAAAAAAGAAGAAAATTAATCAGAGGAAAAGGGCATCACCCTCCTATAACATGAATACAGAACACGGTCTTGGCTGGATCCTAATTAAATCAGTCTATCACTACTTTTTGTGTTCTACTTAAAGAACAGCAAGACAGAAATATGTCCAGAGCGTGACATTTTTAGACTTATGGGGAACACGCAGCCTACAAGGCACAATACAGACATTTTGGAAAGGTAATTCTGAGAGAGCAGTCGACTCAAAGGATTAATGCCAAATAGGAAAGCTGAACAGAGAATTGTTAAGCCTCTCATGCAAAAGCAGTTTTGCGAAAGAAATAGAGTTAAAAGTGCACCTGCTACATGCAAACCGCTGGAGTGGCACACTTAAAATGGATTGTATCACAGCACTACCCTTTCCAAATCGCATAGGAGGGAAAACTGTTTTGTAAAGGTCTGTAATCGTTCCAGGCTATCGTGCATCAAGTACAAGCACAGGACTCCGCCAGGAACCACGGATGCGTTTATGCTCCCATGGGATTCAGCCACAAAGGTCAACTTAAAAATCACCAAACAAAATTATGATTTTGGTACACTTTAACTGCGCAATGTAAGATGTAACCTCGACATTTATGTACATTCAAAATAAATCTTTATCACCTTGAAGGGTTTCGTGTCTCACCTCTCCCCCTTGTCTCAATTACATCTTCAAAAATGCTATTGTTATCAACCCAATTCTTAGTCACTAGACGAACTGTATATTCAGTTCCAGGCTCAAGCGCCTCAATGGGGTGAAACTTTTGGGTGGGTTTTACTGCTTCTGAAATCTTGCCGATCCCTTTACCTATGGAATGTACATATTCAAGTCATATCGATTAATGGTATTCATTGAACAAAAGGCCTGTGAAATGCACAGTCACAAATAACGTAAATAACACACAAACACGACACACAAGGATTTTTAACATTTGTCATCAGATAAGCTGATTTTCGAAAGCAGGCGGTAAAGTAAAAAACAATCCCCCTATTTGATTTTTCATATTCTATCAGATAAAATAAACAGCAGACTGAAGTAATCCCGATGTTTATGAAGGGGTTTGTACATTTCCCAGGATGAAAGTTAATATTGATGGGGGATTATGGGTCTGCTTTAACTAATGCGTGCTTAAAAAATTACAACTTGAAAGTGGGCTTGCTTTGTATAGATAAGCTGGGGTTTGACGCTTCTCCCATTGAACTGAACTCAGCAGGGAATCACAGACAGCTTGTTATCTGGAAATAGATTCTTATATGTCTCACGGAAAAAAAAATTAACATTGGGATTTGTACTCATTTCTCCGCTGACAGTGATTTTCCATGTCCTTTTAAATTTCGCAATGCCTGCACAAAGCACTGTTTCTGATATAGCTGAAGTTTACTTTTAAAGTGGCGTTTAGGCATTTACATGTCGCGGATGAGTTTAATATTTGATTACGAGGTAGAAGGGAAATTCCAGTAGCCCTAGTTTTAGAGCCTTTTTACTTGCAAAACGCCTATTGTGATTTCCGTCTGCATTAAGATGGCAGGGTATTAAATAAGCTTTGTTAAAATAGCATTTGCGGATAACAGAAAAAAGGACATCTACAGAGGTTAAGCAATCACTGCCTGAACGTGAAAAGCCTGTTCATCCAAGCAAACTCAGAACTGCGTGTCGACACGGGGGACCTCTGTAGTCAACCAACGGGTCCAACACAGGAGTGCGCCTGCCCTCCACGGCAGGAGAGAGATCTGGCAGGGGCTGCACTTAATAAACATAAATTTTTAATTGTGTTCAGTTGCCTAATTTGCCTGCTTTACCCAAAGTCGTCTGAGCTAAGGATTGAGCACACAGTATAATTTGAAAACTACTTGACCAATTAGCACCGACAGCAAAGCAACGCTCGTTAATACTTAAACTAGTAAACAAGCAAAGCAAGAAGCTTTCAGAGATTAAGGCTTAGTTGACAGCTGAAAGGGGGGGAAAAAAAAAAGATTAAGATGAATCCAAGCACAATCAAAGTAGCAGTTCAAGATAAGTTTTCCAAGGCAGCTATACATGTATAACAATAAGCAGTTAAATTAGTAGACCATTGGGACCCAGAGAGAACACACACAGCTGAAATACTGCTGATACTGAAGCACAGCTTATTAGCATAAATTAATCCATCTATCGGTAATTTTTGCTAAATGAAGCATAATGAGCCATAATTTTTAATCAAACTGCAAATTAAACAACAGGATACCACAGGTATAGTTTAATTACATGTTCTAAAATCAAGACATCAGAAAACCATATTTAATGGAAACACTATCCATAAAGTAACAAGAATGAACGTGAACCTTCAACCCACTGTGCATTAAACACCGTACACCACTTAGGCATGACATGACAACCACAGGGTCCGAGCTGCACCCGACAGAAGTCTCCTTGGGAAGCATTTCTCCTGAATTCCTGGTAAGCAAAACGCTTAACCCCGCGCTCAGCGGCAGCCCACCGCGGTGGGTCATCATGCCTTTTCTTAAACCAACTTAACCAGTCTGTATCCTTCACCTATTTATCTCCAGCTTGGGCCAGCCTCTTCTTTTTGAACGGCCAGCTCTTTACAGAAGCAGAACGGGGGAACTGCTACGGCTGAAAAAGAACCCTTTTCTGGCAGGTTATTGCTCAGCTGCATCAGCCCCTCCGGCCGGCCGTGCCGCTGCCCTGGCACACCGAGCAGCGCCGGGCTGGGATGTGCCTATGGGAATGAGGGTTTGAGCCCAGCCTGGACCAGGACTGGGGATTTACCATCGCCTCTCCAGGCTGGTTTAACATCATCTAGCCCAAAACACTAAACAATTTTTTTTTTTCTTTAAAACTCGGTACAGGTGTCCACTGCTGGGTGATTATGAGGTTTCTTTCCATGCGATTTCTTTCTGGTCTGTGTTACACACCCAACATAGTACCTACAGAGGAGAAAGCATTGCTAATTGGGGCAAGTTTGATGGTTGGAATAGAAAAAGCAGTGTAGCATCCTGAAAAATAAAAGCAAAGATATACAGATAAGGAAAAGCCCAACATACTGAAAGGTCAGTGAGCTGCAGAAATTAGCTTCAGAAAATTGAAAGCAGTTGGGTTAGGTTTTTAATCTACAATAAGGGAGAAGCAGCATTAGTAATAAAGGCATATCACCAGCACTTCTCATCTTCCCCCACTATTTATCAGCCATACCATGGGACTCGCATGAACATTAAACACTGAACTGCAATTTTACAATATTCCTACTGGGCCTCAAGATTTATGAGAGCAACAGAACACACATTTTTTATAGAGGCTTACGGTATAAAGGGAAAAACAATATAAACTGCCCCCAAAGACTTACAAGAGTGCTAGTTCTCAAAAAGTTAGCACATCTGTTATAAAACATACTTACATAAAAAAACCTGGCAGTCTAATAGCTAAATACTAATTGTGGGCAACATCTTAATTTATAACCATACCTGTCTAAATACATCTGCTGCAATAAACAGAAAGTTGAACTTTCATTAATTTTCCCCTACTGCCTGGCTATTAAAAGTGTATAAATATGCATCGCAAGTATCCTTCAGCTTCTGGGCTTTTTTAGTGCGGAAGGTAACTCATGCTAAATTGGGAATCTTTTAAGCTATAGAGATTAGTAAACTTGTTGTATGTAAAGTCTATTGAGTCTTCTCAATTTATAGGTGAGTTAGTGGTCATCTATTTGTACTGATTGCCATTTGTTGGAGAAATCCGAGCTCGGACAAGAAGGTTATAGCTTGTTCATCTCTTCCTGCTTCTCTTTACCCCTCTGTGTTGGCTGCACTGGGGCAGGCTGATACAAGAGGAAAAAGCGGGGGGAAATGAAATAAAAAAGCAAAGACAAACAGTTAATCACAAATTTGCTTCAAGTACTCCAAGACTGATATATTTAGTACATTATATTTAACACGCCTATTTTTCTTGCTCAAAATGATAGGGGTTTGGAACAGCGATGTACCACAGATCCCCCTTCCCAGCCCAGCCTGTGGGCAGCAGCCAGGCTGGCAGGATGGTTTGTTGCCTGCAATTAGCAACAGAGTTTGATGGGCTATGGGTCCCCCAGCCAACGAAGAGGCAGCAGAGTGGGGCGGCATAAATGACAGAAAAAGAAACTTTTCATCAAGATTTCACCAGGTTCTCCCAATTCCCAGCACGTAGGGTCTGTTCTGGGGGTTTGCTGGGAACACCACCAGTGGTTACATATGGCTAAGGCAGCTGTATTTTTCCTTTTTCACTGTGCCTGGCAGAAGAGAACTAAATCCATACATTTTCTTACAAATGGTTACTCTCCTCATCTTATGGTGTGTCACAAAGGTTAGTACCCTCCGGCTAAGATTTTCAGAGAGCCTCTGGGATTTACGTGCCAATTGCCATTGAAATATAATGAAACTGGTGAACTTCTATTCTCTGGCTTCTCTGGAAAATAAAACTACGGCTGTACGGTTTCCTCTGGATGAATTTTTCATTAAGGCTTGAATTTCTGGTCACACAGTAATAATTCTCAACATGTAATACATGTTTAGTAATCCTCAAGAAACGCTGGTAACTAGATGAAAAGAAGCTTTGTGTTAAAGAAGGGCTGCTATATTTAATTTTTTTCACTTATGTAGAAACGTTATTTTGTGTTATGTTTCTGTGGGCTAATGATCATTGGGAAATCAACATTTTCAAGGGGAAAATTAATTAGTTTGCAGGTCATTTAAGAAATACTGCCTCAAAATGAAAAGTTAGAGATAAAACTCATTTTCTACAGGCAGCATACCTTCATCTATGGAATGAAACCAAGACGAAGCCACGATATTTAAACTACTACTTATTTCGCAATGCAATGCAAATATCCTTTTGCACAGGTTCTTCACGATTGTCCACAGTATTTTATCAACAAATGATACAACTCTTTGGTTGTCTCTCAGCGTTTCACATCTGAGTCATTATGGCTATGTTTATGATCTTTCATAAGAAAGACGCCTTTTATTTCATTGACTTTGTATTAGCCGACAATGCTGGCGGTGTCAGGTCATGCAACAAGGATGCTATCAATGAAAGCTTTTGTATCGCCTACTCCTATTTCTCACTAATTCCAGTGGGCCTGCATTTAATCTTAGAGACAAATACCAAAGTGTAGTTTTCCTCGGTGAAGTAATTACACAGAAACAGCCCCTTACGAGAGAGGCAGCATAAGCAAAGGGCTCGCCCCCCACTGCCGTCAGGCAAGCACAGAGCGTGGCACTGCTCTGCTGGACAAGGAAGAAATAGAGATGTGAGCATGAGATGGCCTTTTCCCATCACTATCCACTCACTGACCTTTTGGTAAAGTGTTGCTGACTCGAAGCAATGTGTTACTCCTTACAAAAATCTGAAGTGGAATGGTTCATTCACAGAGGAAGATGCTGCGGTTGTAGAGGAAGGGTATGATCTACTCATTTATCTATACAGGGAGTTACACTTACTTAATTGAGAGAATTTTTTTTTACTAAATTCAGTCATTCGTGCCACTTCAAACTCATCAGGAAATGGGTTGCACATAAATTACAGGCTGGTAAAATTATCATTTAGAGCACAACAATTTTCCCTACACAGACTTGATTTTAGTGGTGATACATGCATACTCGCATGTATCAAACTATAGTGGCAGGGGTAACTGCAAATAAAGGAAAGCAATAGCAGTGATGCAGATCATGTATATCGTTGATAAATTAATAAAATGAAGCTATGGATTCATTCATGTGAATGAATCCATAGCTTCCACCTCAACACCTCCACTTTCCTGGCAGAACGCGTTGTGAAATGCTGAAATACCCATGGCACAGCCTGCAAAGGCTGTATTACAGCAGTGGAAGCTACTCAAAGTCTTACAATGAACAATGAGAGCTTTATGTTTTTATTACTAAAACCAGAACATAGTGTATATAGAATCACTGAATCAAAACCCAAAGAAACTTGGAGTGCTCTATCATGGAGTTTCATTTCAGAGGGCACCGCATTTTATATCTGCCATTTATGTGGGTCATTTTTAATGATAAACTTTGACTTTTGAAATTAATCCCTTTCTTCAAAAAGAGAGATTGTTTTAATTTTGAGCAATCGCCTTGCTTCCCACACCACAGCTTAAAACCCCAAGAAGGTCACTGAAAAGAGTGATTTTTTTTTTTTTTTCCCCAGCTTATCATGTTTAGTTGAAAAATATTCAAGAAATTTAGCCGGCAAATAATGACACAAAACTCTAATGGCATCTCAGTGACAGATGCAGTGTCCTAATTCAGGATGGCTTGAGTACCAGCAAGGAGCACGTGCTAATCACAGAACTGGACCCCTGTGGCTTTTATTAATTATACTACTCTATTCTACAAGCATTTCACAAGAATCAGTTGTTTCTACTGCTGCAACGAAGTCTTAGGAAAGAAGGGAATGAGAAACGAATGGCGACATTACCATCCTTTTAAGCATATCAGGCAGGGATGCATTTTATAAAACCTGACAAGGATATGCGAAATTAGTGACTTTCAAGTGACCAGAAAACATCATCCTGGCTGCCCAATGAAGGCCAGAAAAAATAACTAATGAAATTGTAGATTTTTAGCTTGAAAAAGAAAAAGGATCTTTCACTTTCCTTAATGAAGAATCAATTTTAAACCACGCTGATGGATTAATAGTTACTAGCATGTGAGTAGTTGTATACCACAGCGAGACTGGAGGCTACAAGACAGTTGAGAAGGAGTTTTGCTACTTGAGAAAACAGAGGATAGTTCATGACTGAACCCTGAAATGGGACGTGATGAGTTTATAAAGTACTTTTTACTTCTTCTACCAGTAACTGAAGAGATTCTGCAACTTACAAGTCCAACAGGATGTTGTGCAACATGAAACATTGTTCTATTTTATATTAACATTGTTCCAGACTGTTATCATTGCTAAAAATCATGAAGCCAGGACCCCTTTGCTTATCACAATCTCTTTCTCCTTCCCCGTGGTATATGCACAGCAATGTTTCTGATTAATAGCAAGGACTTGTTCCTCGGTATTGTAGAGTTTTCAGACTTGCTGAGCACAGTACGTTTTATTTCATTTCAGCTAAATGTAAAAGATGAGCTATCATATAGTGCTTGCAACTTTCCTTTAAATCACTGAACATCAGTGGCTTAGGATAGGGTATAAGTGGCACACAAATGACACTTCCAGTCTCTGATAAAATAATAATAATATAACGGGTCAAATGCACTGCAGTCAACTGTATGTTCATCTGGATATTCCACGTCAAATACCTGCTCCTGATGTTGCTGGCAGTCCCCCATCTCCATGCAAGGGCGGAATTTGTTTTTATAATATTACTGAGAACAGATTATCTAGATCTTCAATTTTCTGTTCGTGACTAAACGCAATTCACTTAATCTAGTATGGCTTAAAAGAGTTGATCGGTGGGAATAGAAACACAGCCCTGTACAGCAAAATGAAACTGATAAGCTCTACTTTTCTGAAGAGCTGCATGGCTACATTAAAAGTTCATTGATTGTTCTCATGGAAAGGAAAACAAATTTATTTCATCTAATTACAAAGGAAATGTCAAGCCTGGAATATTCTCAATAGATTTTCCCATTATTGTTAGAGCTTCTCCACATAAAAACATATTGTCTATTAACTTACTCCCTTGAGCCATCGTTAGTCCTTCTTCTGTGACCGGCTTCCCACAGCCTTTCACTGTACAAGCCTTTACATAGAATTTGTACTTGGTACTGGAGCTGAGACCTGAAAGCCTCCAGCTGAGCGTGGAGCGGTTTGCTACGCTGATGTCGTTCAGAGGTCCGATTTCGTGCGTTTCGTTTACTGAAAGGGAAAAGGCAGTCGAGTCAGATCCAGCAGCTACAGGCTATGAACATGAAACGGTCACGAAGGCTCCTGCAGGGGAGGCACTCGGCAGTAAGTAGGAAGGATGAAGCCTGAATAAGCATACCCCACCTTCCTGCCAAGCACTTAAATGGGGTTCATCTCGTCCATGCCAATCTCCCAACTATTTGGTGAGCTATTACTCTTCTTAGAAAGCTCTCTGATTCCAGATATGCACAGGCTGAGTGGGAGGTAAAAATTACCGCCTCCTAGACCATGAAATATATATGAATTGCTTCTTGCTTTGCTTCCAAACATCTGCAAACTTTTGCAAGCAAGTTAACAGATGGCTGTTTGCTTTGCTCTGCTCTGCCTTGGCACAGTTGGCAGCTGAAGGAGGGGCTGCCGCTCCCAAGCTGCCTACATAGATGGATCCACTCTCTGCTTATAGTCATCAAAACCGACGGGAAGATCCAGCCTCTAGCCGCTGCTTGCCAAGGCAACTGGGCAGTTCTGCTATCAGCAGAGATAAGGGAAAAGGACATGTTTTTTTTTTTTTGTAAATAGGGAACAGTCTAATCCTGTTCCATCCTGGAGAAACATATAAACACCCTGAACTGTCACCACACCTCACAGCTGGTGGTGTGGCAGTGTGGGACCAACACTGGACCTTGCCTGAGGTTGTCTATTCAGTCTCTTCCCAGCTACTCAGGTCTTTCACAGGCAAGAAAAAGAAATACCCCTAGTATTTAGTCATTTCTCCGTGTGATGACTCAATAACATGACTCAAGTGGTGGCTGTCTGCATTTCTGCTGAGGCATTCTGCAGGGAGGAGGTGCACACTGACGTAATGTGAAGATCCGAATAAACCTGGCTAAAGTGCTCTGATTACAAATTATTTTGCACTGAATGAGTTACACTTCAGTAAAATGCACCTACAGTTTATGGGTCTTCTTAACCACTACGTTAGGTACAACTTGCAAATATGAAATAACTGACTTAGTCTATAAATGTGGAATGGGGCATGGCAGCGATGCGACCTTATATCGGGAAAGTGCATGGAAAACTTTTTGCTCTGGAAGATGACTTCAGCCTGCCCTCTAGCAGGCTGTGTGCACATCGCAGTGCAAAACACGCTGTTCTGATCAGGGATCTCAGAGAGCCCTTCTTATTAGCCTCTGTTTAAATAACTGCATGCGTATAATACCACCGACCCCCTTTTTTTTTTCTTTTTCTTTTTTTCTTTAAGTAACAATGCTTAAATTCTAAAATCAAAGTAAAACAAACACATACTTATCTGGTACTGCAAAACGTAGCCAGTAAGGTGACCGTTTGCTCTCTTGGGAAGTCCCCATGACAGTGTGACAGAGTCCTTGTCAAAGTTCAGGATCCTTAGAAAACGTGGCTGCTCAGGGACTAGAAGATAGAGGGATCAGCTTTCAGAGAGGAAGACTGAACAGCGCCGTCTCTACACACAGTTGCTAAATGAGGCTATAGTTTAGCTCAACACCTGCAGCTCCCCTTTCTAGTGAAGAGTTTTATGAATACTGGAGATTTCACAATCGCTTTAAATAGGAAATCAACTTGCCTTGTTACATGGACAACTTCTGTTCATGCCCCTCCATCCCACATTCTCATTTCGCCTTACCTCCTTCTGGAGTTTCAAACACAACGGGGGAGCTTTCGGGGCCATCTCCTTTGGCGTTGTAAGCCGAAACAGTTAAGCGGAATTCACTGAAGGGCTCTAGACCGGGAATCATCCCATAGTTTCTGTCTCCTACAAACGTTAGGAAGTGTTTCTCTGGGTGATGCCTTTTTCCATCCAGCATGCTTTTCGTTTTCCACCAACTGACCTGCATAGAGATTGGTATTTCTATAAGAAATTACGTTGCATGGGGCTGAACACGACATTGAATTCACTCATCTTCCCCGTAATGAGAGATCGCAATCTACCCTCGATCTGGGATTGATTTAATAGCTTATTCAACTACAGACAAATACTTAAAGAGAAATTTGTAACCTTATAGCCTCTTAAATGTCCACGAACTCTGTCCCTTGGTATTCCAAACCAGAAGACTTTGACCAGCGTGCTGTTCACAATATCCACCGACACGCCGGAAGGAGCGGCATCTGGAACTGTAAAAATCAAAAGTGCTGCATATTAGAGACACTTACAAGAGCTCAGTCTCACACTGTTCACAGCCACAGGGCTTGGCTTTCCAGCTCAAGCTGTGGCAGTTCATGCAGTCTTACCGCAGGCAAGAAAAAAGCCATTCCACCTGCATCCAGTGGGTAAAACAGGCCAATAAACATTATTTTGCCATATCGGGGCTTTCTGCGGAGGGCTGGAATACAGGTGCACTGGGACATATGAATTTCTACACCAGTATTTATGATTTCCTGTTTCAAGTAATGCTTACAGCAGTGAGAAGAATAAAAAAAAAAAACTATTAACACAGCACTCAAGAAGGCAATCATAAAGTTTTTTTTATAATCAATTTCATTTTACAACTAAGCTCATTAAACAGTAGGATTTTAATCACTCTGCAACACAGAGCGCTATTATAGCATCTGAAAAAAGAGGCCTTGATCCATTGACAACTGAATCGCAATGAAGATTTTCCACTGATAGATATAAAATTAGATCCATCACAGACACACAAAGAAAATAAACACGCTGTGGGGTTTCTTCCTCCCCGCTCTCACTATTTACCACCTCCTCTGCCATACACTCTACAGGGGAGAGAAGATGCACGCCCAGACATCCCTGCTGCCCCGCTCTGGGTGTGCAGTGAGGATTCTCCTGTCTGCACAGCACCAAAACCTCACGCTGGTGAAACACCAGGAAGCACTCAGCAGGCTGTAAACATCAAACTGGTCCATTCAGGGCTGACATCGCAGACACCGGTGCGCTGGCTCGACGAGAGGAGCGCTCCAGAGAGCCCACCTTAGGGTTTGTTTCCCTCTGTAAAGCTCATGATGCTTTTTTACATCTGTGGCTACCACAGTAACTTTACTGACAGTTTCATATCAACCCGTCGTGCATCACGATGCTCCATAGTGGCTTCTGCGAGAAGCCGCAGCGAGTGGAGAGGTGGGAGCAGCAGCACCCATCTGCTGCTGCTGGGCAGCGACCGCTGCGGGACGTGAGGGGTTAAATCAAGGACATGGTTGTCTCGTCATTTCAGTAAGCAGCAAAACACACGCTGGTCTTAGCTGGCTAAGCCACCGCAGACTTTTCAAAGGCCATTCAAACTGTCAGTTTCTTTCATTCTTACAAAAACAACTTGAAGACTTCAGATTCCGCATGGGATGAGAACTGTCTAACGAGTAAAATTAATCTGCAGATCTGAAACACGAGCCCTTCGCTGGCCATCCTCGCCCCCACCCAACACCCCCAGCCCCTCCTGCTAACCACCCGCAAAGGCGATAAGCATTTGTATTTGGGATGAGGGAAGCCTGGTGCCCCACGCTAGCTGGTCACCATGCTGTTTATCCCCTTGCTGATTTAAATCTTTAATTCCTACAAAAAGATTCTTTTTTCTGGTGGTATTAGTCCTTAACTGAGTTGCTTCCTAAAGGGCGGCTTGGCATTGCCTTACTGCAGCTGGGTACATTTTCCAGTCCTCCCAGTATCTCCTCTCGACACCAGAGGGGACAGGCTGCTGTTCAGAGATGTTGGGGTGGCCTCAGCAGTGACATTATCCAGTTTCCCACTGGTGTAGCAAGGCTGTCACATCCTAAGTGACACCGGCATTAATTCTATCAGCAGGGCAATCCCCCCGCATGTCCACCTCTCCTACTGGGACATATTATTAAAGCCCACCATGAAGCTGCAGCTCAAAGAGCATGTGCAAAGGGTGGGTATCACAAGCGGTTGCTGTGATTTCAGAGCAGCCCAGGGCATCCGTTTTGTGAAAACAGGTGGCAAGAAGAGAAAGCCTCTTTGTTTGATCTGGCCTGGGTGATGCGCTGTGGGCATAGTCCAAAATCAGAGGTGGGCAGGTGCTGAGAAGATCCGGGGAGGAGGCTTGGAGCAGGAGTAGATCCAAAGCAAAGCCTTACAGTGGAGGAAGACTCCTGCAGAGGGAAGCCTGAGAGGAGGCTGTGCCAGCCAGGAGCCACGGGAAGCTGCTGGTCAGAAACCCTGCTGGAGAAGGGGACCTGTTCTTCAAGTACTCAATGGACAAGGTAACAGCCCGCATACATGGGAATGTGGCATCATCTACAAGTCCACTTACAGCGCCCAGCGCCTGAGTGTTTCTGCTTAATTGCCAGAGTACTTAACTTCTGACAGTGTTAAACTGTTGAATCAGGCCCCAGACAAACTAAAGATTTTTTCCCCATCAAGTACAACACAATGACTGCTACACTTCATAGACTTCTTATGGACTGTGGCCTTCAAACAAGTACTCAGATTAAGCCAGCAACTGAGATTAATGAAAGCACAAGTGACCTTTCCAAAAAAACCCTCAAACTCCAGCAAGTTAGCAACCACGGCGCTCAGCATCAGTCATATCTGCGTCTCATGTAGCCCATCACGCTGAGCACTGGCATTTAAGCAGTTCTGGCCGTGGGCTACGCCTAATCCATCACTCCATCTCCAATCGTTTTGTGTCGCAAGCATCCCCCACGCAGCGTATTTTTACATGAAAGTTTCCGCTACTTACCATCCTCTCCTGAATATCCGATGGTAACATTTGGTTCAGGAGCAGATCCTAAATTATTTACTGCTTGGACTTTGATCTCGTAAGGCACAAAGGTGGGAGTGTTTCGCAGGGTCAGAGAATGCTTCTTCACCATCTCCTCGTTCCAGTCCGCCTCGACTCCCCGCTGCCGCCAGCTGACTTTGTACTCCAGCCCCGGCCCGTTCCTCTCCGCAGGTTTCAACGGCTGCGGAAGAAGTTAAAAGAGATCTTGTCTGCCTTTGTTGCAGTAATCATGAAACAGCAGCTGAGGGGAGGGGGGAATAATTTTGGAGAGCATGTTACAGCACTGGGAAAGAAAAGAAGGAGGGAAAAGAAATACTTAAGTTTTCGCTGTCGTGTTAATTTCAAGATGACTGGAAGAAAAATGTCATGACTTCAAGAGAAAGGTGGGTGAAAGGCAGAGAAACTGTTGGATTAAAACCAGATTAATTGCTAGTAGATATATTTCTGCATATTACATACAGCAGTTTTTGGTTTGCCACAGGTTTTCTTTGCTTTCTTGCGTGCTGTAAAACCGCATGCCTTTTAGCACAACTGAAATGCGTATTTTGGCATAAGGCTGTGTGTGCCTTTTAGTACAGCTAAAATCTGCATTTTATCTTAGAATTTTATGTAGCACAGCAAGTTGGGTCATTAAAATTCAGATTTGTTCTAAATGCACACCAAATGCTTGAAACTATGCCTGGACATTTAATGTGCAACTGCTGTGCTACTCTTTTTTACCCATCAGTGGAAGAATTCATCACAGCATGGTTCCCATCTAATTAACATTAATTTATAAAATATTAGAAGACGTATAACAGTGGCTTGTCATGAGACATTCTGAAGCTGAGTTTATTTCTCTGAAAATGTACTACTTTAATTAATTAAAGTTAACAGGTCACCTGCACTACTAAAAATGAGGAGGGTTATTTCAGTCCACTGAAACAGCTGTGGGTATTTCCCACCATATAACCTAATGTAAGTAATATTTAGGTTATATATTGTACATATTAAATATATAATAACTGATATGTACCCAAGCTGCACACAGAGGTCTGAAATGAAATGGCATCAGCTTGTAAGCACCAGCAGAAAGCGATGCCCCATTGATGCTCCTCATGCACGGGAGGACCTAGGTCTGGGGGATCTGCAAGAATTCCCACTTATCTGCTCCAAGGGTACGAGGACCTTTGGGATGACTGTGGCAAAGGAGCGAGCAGGCTGGGCAGCTTTCTAACAGGCACTGCTGGGAGAATCACCTCCACGGCAAAGATCCTGGGGAATGGGATTTGCAAGAGAAGCTGAAGAAATAAAAAATTCCTACTAAAAAATAACTTCTCGTTTAAAGTTAAATTGCAGCGCTGCTTGACTCTTATTTTGATCTCCCTTAATGCTGCAAATCCTTGGCTGAAAAGCTAGTCGCTAATGCTCATCTGGTCTCTTAATCCAAAATAGGCAGATTAACATCGTTTTCCAGCCTTTGTCTGCCAGGAATAGCATGTTCAGTGCCTAGCAATTCCTCTGAAAAGCATACAGGAAACACCATAAATAAATGACTATCCTGTTTAAGACATTTAAATGATTCAACAGGATTTATCAAAGCCTGTCCATCCCATTCTTTCCCTTCGGTCTCAGTTTCCATTTCTACGTTTGCCCTGCCCCAGCAGTGGATTACAGGCTTCCCAGCACGCAGCAGCGCTCATTCTCTGCTCAACGGAGCGTTGGGCACAGCCCCATCTCCCAGCCACGCTGGCTATCGCCGCTCTGCACTTCTTCTGAGAGGCAGGAATATCTTCCCTGACCCTGGGCTACACCGGACAGCAAAAATCCCCGTTCAACTCCAAGCCCATCGATCTAGAGGGCCATCTCCTTTTGGCATACTTATAGCCTGGACCACGAATTCACACTGGGGAAACATCAATTGTTCTTTGCTGTGAGTGGCAGATAGAGAAGTAAATCTCATGTAAATTATGTTTAATTCCAGCCACAGAAAAATATGCTTCCTTCCACAGTTGTTGAAATTTGTCTTAAATGAAGCAATATATAGCTCTCTAAACTGTTGGCACAGAAGTTGTAAGCTTACAACTTACAACAACAACTGTTACAACAACAGGGAATTTGAAGATTGGAAACCATCCTCAAGAATTCTATGCAATTCCTTTGACACACATGCTCAGGAGCTTTATCTACATTCCTTCAGTTCCTGATGTAAAAATTCAAGCTCACGTTCTCTCGGTGAAGCAATCTGTGTCATTTTTAAGCCTGCAGGCTGGAAGGGCAGAAGTGATGCATAGAGCACCCCCTCCCCGCGCCCAGCTGCTCCTCCTGCCGAGCAGGGTAAAACCGCAGTCATTTTTAAGCATTTCCCTGTATGCAAGATGCACACAAGAAGAGCACACTTGGGAATTCTCACTGGGCTTTACAGGACTTCCACAGTTCTTAATAACCTGCAAAGTTAGATGTAAAAAATTGCCTTTTGAAGCAAAGATGAAACTAGCGGGGGAAACCCAGTACACACATTTAAGTCAATAACAACTTTACCTTTGACTTCAGGAGCATCGAGGGTCCTACCTATGGAATTTGCTAATTCCTAAAACACAGAGGTAGGGGAAGGGGAGATAAAGTCAAGGGATCTGTTATTTCTTTTTTTTAATGCAATTACATTAAAACAACATCCTGATACATTCCACGCTGCTTTAGAAACTGCTGCTTGAAGGGAGAACCTGTTTCCAATATTGTAGCATTGACGGACGTGTTTGCCTTACCTCCCATTTCATCACCATTTCATTTGGTTCAGAAGCTTCAACTCGGATGTTTTCTGGGTTCTTGTCTGGAGCTGGAACCACACAGGTGATAAGGTTAGTTTGCATAGCCTGCATTTTATTTGCATTTATAATTTAATGCAAACAAAAAAAAAGATGCAAAATAACTTATTTCTGTACTACTGAGAGTGAAAGACACCTTAACCAAAAAAGTTCATGGGATTAATTACTTGGATCAGCAAAGCTGCTGTGACCGAAACACATTGTTTATGCAGTTTTGATTCCTAAGTGCCCTTGTCGGTTGGAGCTACCAGCTAACATGAAACTGTGACTTTTGAATTTCAAAGCACCAGATGTAGGGGGATTATGAGGAAGAGATTTTTCTCCCTATGGGGATAGTAAACAGAAGGTATATCATTAGCGGGACGCACACAGCTGAAAGGACCTGAAATTGAAGTAAAGGGGAAAAAAATAAATTAAAAAAAAATGCCAAGGAACGCAAATGCTGTGCTGAACAGTTGGCCTCTAAATGACTTTCAGAGACACAACATTTTCTGTCACGATGAGAAATGCCCTGTGAATGGAGATTTTTGAGAAATTTAGTACTGCTGCAAGGCTCCCCATAAACCCTGATCTTCTCCAGCAACTGCTCGTCCATCACGGGCCACGATGGGCTTTAACAGTGTGAAATCAGCAGAGCTCAGGAAAGCGGTGGGCCAGAGGTACCCAGGTAGGAAACACACCGCTAAGCACAGCAGCGTACTCCTCACCGCAGCATCCC
>JAVJGI010000050.1:20105627-20199237 GCA_035590275.1 Ibycter americanus | reverse complement strand
GAAAGCGGTGGGCCAGAGGTACCCAGGTAGGAAACACACCGCTAAGCACAGCAGCGTACTCCTCACCGCAGCATCCCTGGGCTGCCGCTGAGCAGCGAAAGCAGCACAAGCCACCCTGACTTCTTTAGAACCCTCTGAAGCACAGGAAGACACTGTTATTCCCAGCCAAACGCTAAAAATATTAATATTCCGAAAACTAGATGGCAGTGTTTACCAGCCGGAGGTGTTGCGTAGCGCAGCGATGGTTTGCTAGGCTGGCTCCTTCCCACAGCGTTCACCGACGTGACACGGAACTGGTAATTCATATACGGGGCCAGTGACAAAAGGGCGGTGGTGTCATTCCCCGGGGCTCTTGTCAGCTCCTGCCACCTCCCCGGCTCCCACCGGTTCTCTTCAAACTCTATAATCGACTCTGGGGAGGGAAAAAAACCACCAAAACCCCAAAACAAAACAAAAGAAAAAAGGCAGAGCCTGTATAAATGGCTTATAAATAGCAAGGATGGAAATGAACTTACAACAAATTAACTGTCATAGTAAAACTGATTAAGTATGGCTGTGAGCACGGTTTGTTTCTTCTAACAGCCGTGACGTGCCACAATGCTAAACAGCGCAAGATGCTGCTGCTAAAATCCTTCATACCGTTAACAGGGCTGTTATGGATGGCCCCAGCTTTCCAGGACAGTCGAACACTCCGGTTCTGATTTTCTGAGAGCTGAAGGTCTTCTGGCGGATCAGGAACATCTGAGAAATAAGGAAGAAGTGTCAGGAGCACGGCAAGCTCGTGCCGTTTGTCTCGGCATTTTCCAAGGGACAGGAACAGCAAGTTTAGCGAAGATGGTGGTAAAACATCTTTTGATTTCAAAATGGAAAAGATTAGGAAAGTGGGAATTGCTTTTAAAGATCCTTTTTATTAGAGAAAACCTGACTGAATCTCCTGGTCCTGCTTTCTCCTTTCTAAATGCAATATCCCTTCCGAAGCTCATTTCCATCTACTCTCATTACTGTGCTTGCAGCAACAGATTTTTCTTTTCAAATCAACGCTCAGATCTATTTAATCATTAATAGATGTTGACACTGCTCTTAGCAGAAAGTTGTATCCGCATCACTTGGATTTACCCTGGTGCAAACCAGAGCGGTAGAAGGTGACTCGGCTCCGACAGTTACTGAACTTGGCCTTTTAGAGCACGAGTGAAGGGATAACATTGACTATCCCAGCCATCGGCATCTATGTTAAAAGGAAACAAGAAAATTCTTTACCTGCCAACTCAAGTTATGCTGTCCAGAGGATATACCAGAGCCAGAGGTGTTGGTGGTTGGTATGACAGCTCTCTGCGACCCGCGGGGCCATGCAAGCCCCGAGCACAGGACCACCCTGGTGCTGCCAGAGCTCCCTTTCCAGGGACGTGGTCTGAACAGGGCTGAGGTTACCAGCACCACTGAAACAGGCTGTTCCCCCTCACTGTCCCGGGGACGCACACCTGCACCACCACCTTGTTCTTCTACAGCAGCAGGGGGGCTCCGTGCATCGGGTCGTTTGCCAAATTGCCTGTATTGGTACTTGCAGAGGTGGCGGTTTCAGACCGACAGCTGTGTAGCTTCCTTACGGCTGGCTGTGACCGCCTGCAGCCTGCTTGGGTTAGTTTGATAACTGAAATGTGGAAGTTTTACATTTTACAGTTTTATATCAGGGCCTGATGTAAAAAGAGTAATTTCTTGTTAAGGGGGGCTGATGAAAACCCCACATCCTTCCAAAGTCACACACACTCCCTCCCTCTCCTTAAGCACAGGGCTGCGGTTTGAAGATCTAAAAAACAGACAGACCAAGCAAATGAGATTGCACAACTTCAGGCTTTGACCTCCTCCTGCCCCAATGTCCCAAGCACATTTTCGGCTGGCAATGTCATTCCTTATATGAAAAGCAGCCACCTTCACCACCAAGCTGTCTCTGTCATTGTGAGAAAAATTAATTGTGTTTGTACTGATTTTTTCAAATAACCATATTGAGTTTTCTTGTTTATCTCAGGGTACATCAGAAAGTTAAAAAGGTTATATTTCGGTTGGGCTTCTTGTTTTAGTTTTCTTTGCATTTCTCCCTCCTATTTCTGTTGTACCTGGGAAAAATCAGGAAAGCACCGTTTAATCTCCAGGCATTTTGCTGTTCTATTCTTAGAGCATAGCCGGTGTTAAAACTCAGTATATTTTAAAGATGGTCATGGTGCAGCTTAAAGATACTCACCCCTCTATCTGTTCATGAATCATAGAACAAATACTTGGCAGTACTCTAACTGAATATTTCTTTTGCTCTTAGTTGCCCATACTCTGATGTCTCCGTCTGCACTGTATTTAGTTCTTTAGCCATCTCACAATCCTTTCATTGCAAAAGAAGCCTGAATTTGTCATTTAGAAAATAACAGGTATTAATCCACCAAGACCTTCCTTACATATAACAAACAAGGGGGAAAGAGCAGAAGACTGGTTTTCCTTTTCTGCAAATCACCTTTCTAAGAGGGAATAAAGTGCTTTATGAAATTTTCATAAGTAATGTAACAAATAGTCTACAAACAGTTTGAATTATACAGCACTAAAGAACGCAGTACCATAAATAATGGGTATAGCATCTTCTTAATGTACTGAAAAGTACCATTCATTTAAAGCATGAAATGTCTTGAATGTCAGATTGTCTTAGTTCTTGTTGCAGTCACTGGCAGAAATAAATTAAAATGTAAAATGAAGCAAAATTTAATGAAATTAAAATGATGCAAAACTGTTCACCAAAAGGAATTTTAGCTATTGGCTGATGCCCTTAGGTACATACGGAAAGGACTGCACGTCACTCCACAAGTTCACCCCTTATATTCCAAGTGGTCCTTCAGGAAGGGAGGCAGGTTCTGAGGTCAAGCTTCAGACTCTGTGGGTCAAGGCTTTTCTCTGCTGTGGACTTGCTCTTTGCCACCGGACAACAATTTATGCTCAGATTCACTAAGACAATTAATCCTTTTAGGTGCTTAACTTCCACTAATCTTCAAAGGAGTTGGACATCTAAATACTGGCCTTGCGTCTTTCTTCTTCAAAAAATAGTCCAAGTGGTCATTTGTGTGCAAATTGCTAGTAAAGTGGGGTGAAGGACTGACCTTCAAAGTAGAAGCAGAGCTATTCTTAATATGCTATTTCACCTTCCAGCCTGGGCAAGCTCCTACAGCCACTGTGGGTGACTCCTGAACCAAGAATAAAGGCTGCCTCTTCTTAGGTATGACACAGATTGAATATAAATGGAAAGCGTGCATCGGCATCCCTACTCCAGGCGATACAAGGACAGCACAACTGAGGTTAACAAGCGAGAGGTACATCGAACCTCTGTGAAACCGCGTGATTGAGGCTCTGTAACTGAACTGGGCAAAAGAAGCAAGTAAGGGGCAGTGCTGCGATGGCTTTCTGTGCCGCACGGAGCTGCCGGCACACCGGGGAAACATCCTCTTACCGAGAACTATTAACCGCGACGCAGCCGTGACGCTGTCCAGAGAAGTGCTAGCCACACACGTGTAAACTCCCTGATCCTCCGGTATCACGCTTGATATGAACAGTGTATCCCTGTCCAGAATTATCCTGTGGGGCACACACACACAAAAAAAAAGGTACATACAAATAAGGTAGAGAAAAACCTGTAAGATAAGCATACAACAGACAGACACTGTTGTGCTCCGAAAAGCTGTGCGTAAAAAACCTCGGTAACTGGACATTTTGAATAACATAATTGCACGTCAGGCCTATTGCTTTAAAATGTAATTGTAGTTGTATTATACACCATGCTGTAGGCTGTTATTTGTATTTTGTAGCAATTTAGCCTCCATGGCTGGAAGCTGGCATGCCTCCCCGGGGCTGAAAAGAGCCACATTGATATGCATCGGCTGAGTGTCTGGGACATAGGATTTTGGCACATCATTAATGAGGCAAATACATGGGCTTTATGTCTGAATTTTTCAAAGGGTTGAGTAAAACTGAGCATTCCCAACCCACTTGTGTGATGTCCAATGCACCAGGGGATGTTGGCATTAACCCACGCACATGGGCTCTGTTGCAGACACGGCATTTGCTTGGCACTATCTCCCCACACTACGTGGCCTCAGCAGGATCTTCAACCTCTCCAGCACTGTAGTATTTAGGAAACCATCCCTCTTCTGTGGTAATTAATAAAGACATCTGATTGCCCACTGCGGGACACTTCATATGGAATAAAGGCTGAGCTCCATCCCCTTGAGGTCAATGGAAACACAAGGGTAGGGCAAAATTCAGCCTGGACTTCTAAGTCCTAAACTCATACATAGGAAAAGCTCATTGCTTTTAATGTGTACGATTTTAGGCAGAATTCCAGAAACCTGTTTTCCATTCGCTTAAATATCACAAGGACTTTGCTTTGGTCAAACAGGTGTAAAACACAGGAAAATACTAGTTCCACTGAAGTGGAGAAACAAAACCCCAACTGACTGCACTGGGGCTAGGGCTGTATCTTTGGGTTGAATCAACATTTATGCAATGTTGGTGATGCTGTGATGGTGAGAGAGTTAACAAAAACCAGTATCATTTGCCAGCCATGGCTCAAAACTCATACAGATGCATTTATATTTATACATATATAAAATGCAGATCTATTCACATATTGCATGAAGAATTCTTGCAGACATAAATTTGCATTTCAGGCTCTTAAGTCTCATGTTTATTGAAACTCATGTTCCAGCACCATCCAGCATTATTCAGCTTAGGTGAAGAAAACTCTTGCTTCTTCCCTGCTTACCTGCCGTACTCCGTGCTGTTGACTGGCAGCTCACCTCCATCTTTCCTCCAGGATAATTTAAAACTGTGTTTCAAGTGTGAATCATACTCAGACTGGCATTTCAATAAAATTGAATGTGATTTCAACACTCTGGGATTCTTTGGAGTAACAACAAGTTTTGTAGCATCTGATTGATCACAGAAAAATACTTTGATTAGGAAGAGAGACTATTACATCAAATTTTCACCAAGCACTTCATATATAAAACACAACCTTAGGAGCAACAATCATGTCTTTTCTGTTACATATACAAACATTTCAACTGAAGGATGGCTGTTTTTGAAACAGATATTTGCCAGGATTTAATTTTCTATCCTGAAAAATTGTTTTTTAGTTCACTCCAAATGGAAGAGCTCCAGGGGGGAAAAAAAACCCCTACAAAAAAAGTCACAGGTGAAAATCCTTGTTAGCAGACTGTCATGAAATGGATGATAAAAAAAAGGCTTGAATATGACTTTTATGTCCAATTGCCATTTGAAATAGGCTTTGGCAATGATCCAAGAAAAATTACAAGCTTATTAAAGTCAAGTGAGAAAAAATTATTGCAATCAAGTTTGTTCTTTTAATTGACTCTAATCTGAATGCAGAAACAGATGAATAAGTAAGAAGAAAGCACTTGGCTGAATTTATTTTTACAGTGAAATGTTGCTCTGTAAGAATTTCATTGTACATTTTCATGTTTATTATCACTGTAAAATTTACAAAGCAAAGAGTGGGTGGAAACTGAACACAAAAAGACTGGGTTTTGTTTCTCAAGTTCGTCACAGCAAATCTGCATCAGAGAGTTCTTCTGAGGACTTTGCTAATAGAGTATTTAAGTTTGGGGTGGGTTTTTTTGGCAAGCCCTAAATTCTCAGTGAATTTGGATGCAGCCCATTAAATTTAACATGTGTGCTCAACAGAATCTGTCCACTGCCATCACACCCTTCAGGGGAAAATCCCTCCTGCCCAACCGAGCACATGAAACCCTTAAAGCAGAATTGGAACACAAGGTATGTATCTGAAATCTAGAAGTAAACGCATTTCAGTATTTTTTTTTCCCTATTTACAAATACTTGCGAAGTTGATAATAAGGCAAAAGCCTAAGGCGGAGCCCTTACACCAACATCATCTCCTAACTCGTCTTGCTGCAATGTGCTTGGGGTTCACTCTAGAAGTTAATTCAGTTTGGGATGTAACTGCTGATCAACAGGAGGGACGGCAGCTGTAGGGAAGGAGGACGCCCAGGGCTGTGAGAGCTCCAGGGACCCTGTCCGGCTCAGCAAGGACCCCCCCAAGCCCACCAGCACAGGGAGGGCTGTGGGCTGCCGAGGATCAGCCAGGAACCTGCTCTAACAGGGCTGACAGCATGAAGAAGGGGAAATCCTTTAAAGATAACAAAGTTAACAGATCTTTAAAACAAACTGCAAGTTTTCAGTGGCTTATGCAGCTTCTGCAAGTGTCAAGGAAGTAAACGTCACGTGTGAGCACGGAGAAATCACACAGAAAAATGGAGACAATGCTACCTGCTACACATACATGAGACCTGTGGCAATTTCAGGTCAACATACAGAGAATTCATAGCTTCACAGAATAAATCTGCACCTTGGAGTGAATATTTACTAATCACTTATTCACTGAAAATTTGTAAATATACCACCTCAGCAGACGTCAAAGGTCTTTCTGTGCACAACTGAGCCATTACCTCTTATATCCAGATTAGCAGTAATTGCTCTTTTTCCAACAGAGTTTGCAGCCCAGCAAGCGTACGAGCCCGAGTCTTCTTTCTTTGTTTCTTTGATCTCTAGGGTGCCATTCTTATTTAACTCATAGCGCAACGCTGAAAGTGGCTCTATGCTGTCATCCTTTGTCCTAAAGATGATAACGAGAGTTACGGGTTATTTCTAGGGCTGCAGGAGCTGTTATTTCATGATTAGCAGGTGTTGCAGGGAACACAGGAATTTGGGGAGCTGGCCTCAGCTCTGCCACTGAGCAATCAAGTCACAATTAGCAAGTCACTTTACCCACGTGCAGCACATCATAGAGAGCCATACGCTTCCTGCAAACCAAAACCATGCTGACAGCATCTAGCAAGGTCTTTGAACGAGTCTGGCTGAGTCTTTAACCTATAGCTGTCACCTGCAATTTTATTGCACCTGCCAAGTGCTGTGACAATGCTGTGATTTCCAACCATATGGAACCGTTTCCAGGTAAATACGCTCTGTAAGTCACGCCGTTCCCACCTCAATAATGTGTCCAGACTCCAAAAGTTGCCAAGATTTAACTAAGGCCGGTGAGGCTACAGCAGGGGTTGGCTCTATACAGCACAGCTTGGTTTAACGAACATTCCAGCGCTTGTCTCACACAGGTATCGAGGACTTTCATCAGCCTCCCTTTATAAACCAGTTCTTCAAGGTTCTTGAAAGTGCATTTAAACACAGAATATTTCTAGTGTATACAGTTTTGTAAAAAAATTCTCATTTTAACTCCACCGAAACAGTAACTAGCACATTTCTCAGTGTTTGGGGAGCCTGTATGAACTTGTTTCACATGAAAACATCAGTTCTCAGTGACTTACCATCTAATATCTGCTGCAGGTGAGGCAAAAATCTCACAGTGCAGGAAGGCACTGTAGCCCACAACTGTGGCATAGTTTTCACCATCTGAGGTCAGTATTAAGGGAGCAATATCTGCAGAAGAGAATGCAAAATGAGCAGCACTGCATTTCAGAACTGGGCATATAAATACTGTCCCTGCATCATCATCGCCTTTTCCAGAAAAGGTCAAAGGCTTAGTCACTTAATGGGAATTTCAATGCCTTTTGGAACCAGTTGCACTAAGCAACCGAGCTCTCATAAGCTTCACTGACAAAGATAACAGTGGCTGACTGCTGGACATGTCAGAACAAGAAACATCAGTGTGCTCCAGGAGAGAAACCAGACTTGGTTCTGCTTCCTCTAGAGACCTCTTTTATTAAATACGTTCCCATCACTCCCTTTCTTCAAAGAACAGGCTGAGCATCACAACTGAAATTAAAGATTAACAATACACTTAATAATTCACAACCAGAGTTGTGGTCACAATTCAGCCCCCAGTGGTTTTAGTACATTTGAATTCAAAAGGTTTTGAGCCCAACCACAACCATGTTTTTAAAATAAAGAATGTATCAAAGCTCACGAGCACTTATGCTAAGCATATATTACCCTTGATAAGGCTTGTTGCATTCATTTAGACAACGTGTTTCTTAAACTCTGGAGCCAATGCAAAGGAACAGTGACGTGGTTACAAACCCCAAGCTGTTCCGGTGATTCAGCCAGCAGAATGGGAGACTTTAGCCAGATGTTTCTCATGAACAGGGAAGGCTGGGAGGGTACTCACTGAGGACGTTCACGTTGGCGCTAGCAAGGATGGTGCCGTGCTTGTTGCTGGCCTCGCACTGGTACACAGCACTGTCGTGAAGCTGAAGGTTGGTAAGGCTGATCTCTCTGGCAGAGATTCTTCCTCGGAAGGTCCTACCTGGAAAGACCCAGACTGTGTCAGGAGCTGAAGGAAACACCACGACTGTGGAGTTCACAGTCTCTCCTCACTCCTTGAAAGTCAAAAAGCAAACCATACCTTCAAGATCAACACAGGACCTTGCTCAACAGCTGGAGAGCAAGCTGCAGAGCATTGCCTTCGCCACCACCCCCGTGGCCTTAAGAAAGTGCTTCAGAGCAATTTCCAGTAAAATCCCCACGTGGACTTTTTTAAATGGTAGTAATAATACTGCTACAGCAGGGAGAGGGCATGTGCTCCCCAGCCACACAGTCGCTTGTGCATACTCAGAAGGACAAAGACCAGGAGCCCTCAACGAACATAAGCTACCCCAGGTCCCCAAAAGATGGGCGCGTTGTGGGGCGAGGGAGATGCAGCGACTCCCGGGTACCACCAGCCCACACCCTGCAGCTTCCACCCCTACTCCCTTCCAGATCACATTTAAACGTTAGCTTTACTAGTCAATATTCATTCACGTCAAACGAGACCTCCTTCAGTGCATTAGGATTTGTGCGTGCCCTCTAACTGGGCGCAACAGGGGCACGTCCCCCCCTAAAGCAGAACGCTGGACCTCGCACTTACTATCGATGGGCATCCCGTTAAGTTTCCACTGAATGGTTGGCTCTGGGTTGCCGATAGCTTCACACAGCAGCACGAGATTTGTTCCTACGCTGTAAACACCACCTTCGGGCTCCTTTATCCACCGGGGAGGCTCTGCAAAGAGGGGACACAGCAGGTATCAGGGGCCGCAGCCAGACGTGTCCATCCCTGCTGTTGCTATGGTCCTCCAGGAGATGGCAAGCGCTGCCCAGCCTTCCCCGCCAGCTCCTGGCAGCCTATTGTGTTTCTTGCAAAGCGATGTTACAAAAGGTAAAACAAGCATCAGCACACATCAGGTTCTGTCCTTCAGACTCTGTGAAATGTGTCAGGGAGAGGGTGTAGGAAATGGGCAGTTTATCCAAGTGGAAAACAAATGCAAATGGGAGGTGAGAGGCTGGGGAAGGAGGTAAACCGGAATGGGTCAGCATTTTCACAAGGACCCTCAGACACGAGACCGTGGTCTGTGAAATGAGGTGAGGCTATTTCAGCAACTCAAAACAAGATGCAAATATCCACCCAGCTCAAATCCCCATCACTAGGCACGAGCAAGTGGCTCCCACCCCCTTGCCCAGGAGCAGCCGGAGGGCAGAGTACGGCGCTACAGCGATGCTCCACGATAGGATGCAGCATCTCCATCTGCTCATCGACATGTGCTGAGAAAATGCATCGTGATTTTTCCAATATTCTGGTTTTCCATCACGTATTCAGCTGAGAGGCGGATCCATAACGTATTTAGGAATGCCGAAACATTCTCTCACCACTGGGGATGACAGAACCGTCATCCTGAGGAGCAGTCCAGAAAGGTTGCCCACAGGGTGGTGGTAGAGGAGCAGCGGTGTGGTAGAGGAGCTGCAGTGTGCTGCTGCATTCCCTGCGCTCCCCTCCTTCCCAGCACTGCCAGCTAAACTGTGGGAGCTCTGGAGAAACCTTCTCCTCTGCAGAGCAGCCCCTGAGCATCAGGTACCCAAACCTCCTTGGAAAAACACAACGGCAAGGGAGGGAAGGGAACAGAGAGGGGAGAAAAAGCATTAATCTGATGAGTGCTTTGCTCTCTACAGACCGAATGCAGGTCCCTGAGCCTGCCTACTTTTCAGTGGGCAGGTTCAATCCAAAACGCAGCCTTGAACTCCTCATTATCTCTCCCCGAGAAGCAACAAACTTCCAAATTTTAATTCCAGACCTGACGCTACCTCTTCTGCATGTGCTGGGCAGATCACTGGGCCTCTTTCCCTATTTGAAAAAGATGACCTAATGTATGGGAAACATGAGGATTCATTAGTTAATGCTTATAAAACGCTTTGAAGATTAACAGAGCTGTTGCCTAGTAATACATCTCCAGATGTTATCAGTGTGATATGCTAAAACAAAGCATCATTGCTCATGTTCACACAGATACATTGAAAAACCACCTCTGAAGTGTGATACACAAGAGATTCTACACACACTCCACCACTTCCACAGTAAAGCACCCACGGAGACATTGTTAAGCAACATCTAAAGGCTGAAGTAAAATCCAAGACACTGAAGCTTATCTAAAATTATAACATCTTTGCATTTCCTTCACACAGTACAGATTTCTCCGACTGCCTTCCTCACGCAGTGCTGGTCGCCCTCTCCTAGCGCAGCGTGTGACATGACCATGCTGGTTATGCTTCCATGTATTTGGCTCCAGGAAAAAACTCTGCAAGCAGCAGAACATTTTGATTTTGCAGATCTTTTGCCTCTTCTCTCTCTTCTATACATTATGCTTTCATCAGGAAAAGTCAGGTCAAAGGCATGGAGGTGAAAAGCTTTGTAACAGTCCTGATTAATTTATTTTGGGATATTTTTTTCCCCTCTAGGTCTGCCACGAACCCAGTACTTGAGACAGGATATTTCCTTGTTTTGGAGGAGGTGAGACACCAAGCACAGACTGAATACAAACTACCCGATGGATCCCTTCCTATTTCCATCCATGCGTACCCTCTCCAAGCGAGCTGCAGATACATTATGCCACCGCTTTCCTTTCTCAGCGTGGAAATTGCTGTGGTTGCCCCAAGAAAGTGATGCAGCTGGGAAGCCACAGGCAACGAGATTTTGCCAAGTATGAAATGTAATTTCACAGAAAGGCTGAAGAACCTCTTTTCTGCATGGCAGGTACGCTGTACTCCTTATAAGTATATAAAATACGAGAATAACAAAAGATACACGCATTTTTTAGCAACTACAGAAACAAGTAGTTGGACAGTCCAACAGTCTGTGAGCAATGCGGTGTGGCAAATAGTTCATTGCATAATATATTATTCTTGATAAGAGCTATAAATGGGGGGCCTGATTAAGAGATGTATGTCTCTATGGGATGGATGGATGACAGGTCCAAAAACGGAAGGGATCTAAAATGGGCACCTGGCCCACCCTTCTGCAACAGAGCAGGATCATCTACTCCTAAAATGCCCCCAATGGATGAAAACCTTCACCTCAGCTTCCCATGATGTCTACGCAGCACTATGCTTTCCCCCCAACTGGAACAAGCTTTTAACGTCTGACCAACTTCTGCCTTGCTGCAGTTTCAGTCTATGGTAACTGACGCTATGCCTAGGGAACTCTGTGAAGAAACCCTGGCTCACCTGAAGGCTGTTATGCATTCCCCAGATCCATTCCTTCCTAAATTAAATAGATCTATCAATTATTTTTTTTTTCTCAAATGCCATGTTCTTCAGCTTTGTGATTGCTGTTGCTGCTTTCTCCTGAACTGTCTTGAGGTAACCCCAGGCCTGATGAAGTGCACGGTGTAAAACCGGTTACGTTACGTGCAGCCCCACCTGCTCTCAGTAGCCTCTCTTACAACACTCTCCTTTACACTTTCCAGAACGATTTTTGCTTTTTCTGCAAAATACTATTTCCAAGTTGTGTTCAGCTTGGATCCAGCATATCCTCCAGACTAGCCTAACTAGACATTTTCCATCCTCTGCTTACGAAGCCAATTAGTGCTGCCTGATGAGGACTGGTTTGCACTTGTGGTTACTGAAGCCCATCCTTTTTATTCCAGACCATTTTTCCAATTTGTCAAGATTATTTCAAATTCTCCTCACATCTTCCCAAAGGCTGGCAATCCATCCCACTTCGGGGGCATCATCGGCAGCTTCAGATGCAGCTACACCTTGGGGTCTGCATCCCCGCCGAAGCAGTTTTCCAGTGAAACACAGAACTACAGTTTGAGCCTGATTAAACCAACCAGCCATGGTTCTGCCTCACATTACTTTCATCTATTTTATTTTTCTCCAGCTGAGTAATGAAAGTATTATGAGACATAACTGCAAAGGCCCTTAGCTATTATATCATTACTATAATTAATCATTATATTGTAATAATTATTTCTATTAAATACAGTCTGGGAGCCTCAGTCAAGATCAAGGTACCATCAGATCAGGCGCTGTGATAGGGACAAGTTGTTGAGGTTGTATGTGCATTTTATATTGGGCTTGGCAGATTATATACAATAACCAAATAAACAAACATTTGAAGTCAAGACAATTTGTAGGCTTGCTTTGCTGATGCTTTTTTTTTTTTTCTTTTTATAATTATCTCTCATTCTAATAACAACAATGGGGGTTTTGTGCCTGCACCAATGTTCCAGGCCACATCTCTCCTTGCAAAGAGAGATTAAAATGCTCAAACAGCCAAGCAATTTGCTAGCTGAATATTTTCATATGCTTGGTAATAATTGCCTGAATCTTTGCCCTCAGACTCCTGTAGGATTAGTAAGTGGGCTGCATGCAAATATCATTAATTAAGTCTGTTATTTAGAAAGCTGGGGTACTGGTCTGAGATCCTCAAATAGCAGAAAGAGGAACAGAAAATTTGACATAGTGCAGAAATGATAGCAAAATCCTGATTTACACACCGGCACTATGTTGGCGGTTAATAACTGAGATAATTTTTCTTCCATGTTTAATTTTCTCCTCCCTGCATGCATCCTTTGAGAAGAGCCTGTCAGGTGCGAGGAAGCCCTACGTCAGCACAACCTCCCTGAAGCCCACCGAAATTAATGCTCGCTTCCACCAACTCAAGATGTGCCCTTGAATGCGCACAGAGGAGCTGCTGCAGGAATGATGAACGTGCCCATCTCTGATTAATGATAGTGACATTTTCTGGTTAGAAAATCTAGAAGACAGTGTTTGGGCTCAGTTTTACCTTGATATCCTGCATGTGAGGTGACTCCTAACAGGAAGAATTCCTGCTGGTGACAGTAGCCATCATTAGCTACACACATGGAAAAGGAATTTAATAGCAAAAGCATTTTTTACATTGCAATGGCTACAGTGGGATTATTTCCTTCCCTTTTTTTTTTTTTTTTTCTTCTTTTTTTTTTTAAGTACTTGTTTGTTAATGAGCAGGAACAACAACTTGCCGGAAAGCCTTCTTCCCTCTGGAGACTGGGGGAGAAGGGGGTCAATATTCTGAACTGCTTAATTAATGTTATTTCTCTGGTATTTTAGTTTTTGCAGCTCCTGCAATTTCTTTGAAGGATTCAATTTTTACAGCCCAGAAAATCATAGCCAGATTGTTAAAATATTCAGCTACAGCAGAGATGCTCCAAACCATCTGGAATGATTTCTAGGAGTCAGCACTTCCCCTCCATCGCAGCTGAAAACTTGCCATGCCCTGGTATCCCCCTCTGCCATGCTTCCAGGAAGGGAAAGAAGACTGCAAGACACAAGGTTGTGTCAAGTGAATGGCGATGATTCATCACATACTGGGAGAAAAGGCCTTTTCTCAGCTGATGAGTAAACACAGAGCAGGTAGCTGAAAGTGCCTTTCCTCCCGTCAGGACTCCTTGTGACCACAGAGGGAGAAGAACCACAGATTAAAATGAAGCAGTTGGCAGACTCTGACAGTTTAATACTGCCTGGGATTTTTTTCTTTTACCCTGCAGAGCAGAGGCTGGAGCATTTTTCATCAGTAAAGAGAAAATGTTTTCAGCAAGTTTTTCAGCTGTGCTTCAGGAGTCTCATTTTGAGGCTATTTATGGGCAGCATTGCTGAAAGAGTTGCAGTGGCAGTGATACTTCTGCAGGGCTCGCTTGCCTCTGCTGAGCCTCCCCGGAGCTCTGCGTTGCTCCTGGAAAAGAGCACCTGTACCTGCCTCCTGCGAACGTCTCACACCTTCAGGGTTTGGGGAGAAGGGAGAAAAGAGGATGGAGGAAGAGCAGGCGCCATGCACCTGTATCTGCACGCTGCAAGATGCTGGTGATGAAGGTATCTCGGCTGGTTTCATTAATCTACCTTCTTCTAGCAGCAAAATAAATAAATGACGACCAAATGGATGCACGAACACACCGGGTTCTTCATTTTGCTAGCCCAGCACAAGCAGCCAGCACTGACCCTGTTCAGCCACCAGACCCGGGGTGTGCTCGTGCACAGGGATGCACCACCCTACGCACAAGTGTGTAACGTGCACACGTGTAACCCTGAGGCTATTTACGGATGCTGCTAATACAGTACTGGTCACCTTTCCAAGCACATGGACAAGGGTGGGAACGGGTCTTGGATTACTCAAGAGGGATGACAAAAAGGGTCACATTTCAGATTTTTTAAATTGTTAAAAATTATAAAAAGATTTTTTTTTGTTTCATACGTTTTTATGATACTTTTCAGGGGTTATTAAAACCAATCCTAGTTCAGGTTGTCCCCATACACAAATAACAGCGAGGGAGCACGCGAAGGAGGGGAAGAGAGGGGTGGTACCCTGTTCGCTCACTGTGTTGTCACAATCCTCCCTCGGCATTCAGTTTTGGTGGGAGCCAAAGGGAGGAAACTGGGCTAAATGCACCTCTGATCTCGCCCAGTATGGCCATTTCCACGTTCTTTAAGAGCAAGGAGAATAATTAGATCTTTTGATCTGACAGTCAGATTAATACAAGGCATTTCATCAATATCTCTGCTTGACTGTCTCACGTGTTTAGAGCACTGAATCTGCTCAGGTATTTGTATTCCCCTTCACCACTGCATAGAGCCTTCATGGGTCAGGAAAAAAATGCATCTTTGGGGTCTTTTTTTCTAAAAAGGTGCTACTTTCTGCAAGCTTCCCAAAACTATAAGGCGGGTCCTTAGCTAGCATAAATTGGTAAGAGTTGGTTGAATTATGACAAACGATATTAGCAAAGGTCCTTATTCACTTCCCTTTGACCACCTCTCTGTTCAAAATCAATAAGCTTAGTAAACTGTACTCGGCACCTTCCACGTGAACGTGGAACTCGTGCTTCGCTCTCCCCATGGGGTTGCTCGCCGTGCACTGGTATGTTCCTTCATCGGCTGCAGTCACTTGGTCTATCTTCAGGATCTTTCCAAAATTTTCTGTTTCTGGTTCGTCCTTGGGCAAGTTTCCAGTGACCTTGACCCAGCTGAGATGAGGAGTTGGGCTAATAGCAAACAGAAAAAAAAAAAAAAAAAAAAGAAGAGATTTTTGAGTTAAATACTAGACTGCTGTAATGCTTAATGTCAGCAGAGCTGCTGAACTTCATGCACATGGTCTGCAAGGTGTTCTTCAGAGTCTTTCTGGCCCTTTTAGAACACTGGGGCTATACTAAGGGACCAGAGACTACAACCCATCTACACTGCTTGATTTGAAGGGCCCCTATGAGTAAGTTCTTCACAGCCAACACCAGGCATGGGGCTGCATTCCTGGTACACGTATTGGCACGGACTGCGGGAGAGGGACTCGGCTCATTTCGTCCAAGTCCAAAAGGGCACTTGAGGACAGACAAGGAGGTAAAGACTTCATTACAGTGACTTCACTCAGTGCCCTGCCTGGTTAGAAAGGTGGCCAACCGTCGGAGATGGTTGAAAATGCTCCTTACGTCTTTAGAAAGCAAATGGCAGGGACACAGAAAGGCAGGACAGGCTGCTGTCTGCACATCCCCAGCTGGGCTTCACGACCCTGACACCGTACACGACGCACATACACAGTGTCATATCTGCTTACTCTTTTGTCCATCTGTTATTGTGGCAAAATGCCCAGGCACAAGCTATTCCAAGCCCCGAGTACCAAGAAAGAAGGGTTTGCCACGAGCAGCGAGCACAACCGTGCAAATACCCTATTATTTCCTGCAAGAGTCTTTGCCCTGCTCTTGCACCACAGTCAAGCTCTGTGTCGCCTTGGTGTTGTACCGAGGCAAAGCCCTCCTGATCCTGTCATTACTCAGAATATCAGTCTTCAAAAATGACAGATTGGAAATGTACTTAATTCCTTATTTTGCAGTTGGCTGCCCCTGATCTTAGTTACTTGAAATCTGGTTCAGTCTATCCGCTTCTGTGGTTTGTGGACATTTGGTGGGATGGATTGGCAGAGATATAGGCAAAGCTGATCATTTTTCTGCTGAAAATGGGAATTTTAGCAAATAAAAATATCATTACGTTTTGGTCTAAATGTTGCAATTTTGAAGGGTTTCAAGGAAAAAATACATGCTTGGTGATCAAACAAAGAAGTACTTTGTCTTCTTTCAAAAGTGACTACTTAAAAAAACCCAAAACTTTTTGTTTGAAAAGTACTTTTTAAAAGAAATTTCCTGGGAAATTTTGAATGAAACAAAAATATTTTTTTAAATTTTTTAAACTTTTTTCCAAATAAACAGAAAGCCTATTCTGGCTTTCTCTTCTTGTATGTGATATTGATTCTCCCACATGAAAATTCATATTTGCGTATTTCCAAGGTGATTTGCCTATTAAGTACCTTGAAAACACTATAAACTCGTAACTGTGGACTTGTGGAGGTTTGTGGGCCTGCAAATTAGCGTGGTGGGTAGTGAAGTAGACAAGGAAGTGTTGCAAGAGATACCTGGAGTGAATCCAACAGAGACAAGTAATTCACCTTCTCTCAGAAATGCCAACCAACTGCAGAGGCATAATCTTGCCAGTTTAAATGAGCAATGCCCTTTCAAGCCCACATGGAAAAACAAAATACCCTAAACATGTTTGTTCAGGCAGATAAATACCCTGATTCTGGAATTTTATAGAGGGGATATAATTGCACAGCCTTTAATATGAATTATCTACCCGCTACCCACAGCCTGCCTTCACAGCCCCGCAGCTCTACCATGCAGCATGAGGAGACGATGATTTAAGTCGCCGTTCCACAAAAAGCTCTATCACGGATAAACCAGAAGTGACTGTGCTTTCATTGTGGGTTTAGTGGTTGGAGAAATGTTCGCTTTACCTATTTCTCTGGTGGCAACTCTCCTGGGGCGGACTAGGGCACCTACAAGCACACAGTAAAAACTGGAGAACGGGACTGAGGGCAAAGTGGAGCTCACGTCTGCCCGAGCTACGGCAGCAGGAGCAAGGTCTGAGAGGGGCATTCAGAGCTTCGTCATGAAGACCACACTTAACATTTATTCAGCCGTTCCCTTTCCTTGCTTACTCTTATTTCATCCTGTGTTATTTACAACAAGGACCAAAATTGTCCCGATTCCCCATCACCTGCCATCTACTTTAACCCTTCCCTATATTCTTACAGCAACCATCTCCTCGTCCAGGAGATACTCTGCCGTACTTAGTGCAGCCAGATCCACAACTGGAGCTTGAGTAGTGCTGTAACACGAACGTCCACAGCAATAACCAGCTTGAGCTACCCTGTGCAGCACAAAGCACCGGAGACACGCACAGGAATAAGCCCAAGGAGAAAACATGGGACTGGAACTAAATGTGAAGTTAGCTCATTACTGTTCAGTTTTAGCAGGATCAAGCCAACACAGCTGACTCCAGTTCACTCTATTTTTACATAGCTGTGGGCTTTGTTCCTTGACATACTGTCATCTGCGGGAACATCGTGGAAGGAACATCCTTTGTACGGAAATTCTGGGTGCTGGCAAACGGACCACAGAAAGCGGCCAGGTTCACATGCCCTCCTGAGCCAGCATCTCCCACTGCAGCTGGGCTAGATGGATCACCGATTTCACTCCACGGGGCATTTCTTTAATGGATGTCTTGTATTACATCAGTCAAGAACTTTGCTTTTAAAAACCTGAGATCTGACACCAAGGAAAATGCTGAATAATTTTTGAGCACTGAACCAAAACTAGAAAAGAAATACTACAGTTTATGAGCCAAACCACAAAACTTGAGTTCTGATGTTACTTAGTTTCTTAACATCTCAAAAGCAGTACTAGTGAAAAAAGTTTGATAACAGGCTTTTTTAAATATAACAGTAAATATTAAAAAAATCAATACTTACCATGCTATGATTTTAATTACTTGTTTATAGGCTACAGCAGTAACAAATACATGAATGCTGCATGCCAGCTCTGTACTGCTTTACAAGGAGCCTGCTTGCCTCACAAAAACTCTGCAGAGAGGTTCAACTTAAAACTGCACAGGCAGTATATTATTATATATATTATAGGTATATTCATTTGTAGTTGTGTAATTGTTAACATAGCTTTTTCTTTGTTCAGTTCTGTTTCAAAAGGTGATTAAGTTTGTGCAGTATTGTGCATTACTCACAGCCCTTCGGCAATACATTCCAGTAGCAGGACACCTCCCTTGATGACAGTGACTGATGAGCTACTGCCAGCAGATTCAGGAGGGATCAGCAGTTTGGGTTTTCTTTCCTTGATAAAATTTGCTAAAAAATAAAATAAATAAAATAAAATAAAAGTTAGATATGAAATCTTAGAGCCTTTGCTTATCCTTCAATAATGCCACAAACATTACTTCCGTCAGAAGGTTTTGGATATTGATTTTTAAATTTTCTTTTTTATTTACACAGTTTGAGACTAATCCAGGACTCTCCTATTTCTCCTGGTAACAGTCAGACAATGGCTACAGCAATAACAACAGGCAGCAGCGCTGGTGAAGCCTCTTTTCCTACAGTTTCATGTCCTGCTTTACCAGCACTGGCTCTTTCCATCATACACCTCAGCCACCCTTGGTACATCGGTCTTCTCAGCTGCCGATCTGCTCCACACCATCTTTCTTAGCCCCTTTCTTCTGCATTGCCTCCATCCCCTTTTAAATCTCAGATGAAACCCCGTCTTTCCTGACTTGACCATCCCACTGAATTGTCCTTCTCGCTATAATTATTAAATCTACAGTAATGGAGATACAATTTGTAAGGAAGACTGTTAAAATAATAAAACAAGATTGACCTGCATTTGATTTCAACGGACCATTTGTTCCAGCCTGCCAAACAATGGTTTCACGATGAAATACGCATAGCGTTAAACGCCTATCCAGTTATCACTATAATAACAATTAGCACAGTAATGAATAAGTCCCCAAATGGTACTAGTTCTTCAAAAACAGTCAGTTACGGATGATTTGGTAAAAGACCACATGTATCTCTCTGAACCATTTTCTGATTTTTTTTCTTCTGTCCCCTTGCTTTGTATCTCTACAAATCTGTGTCACGAGCGCTCAGAGCTGCAGCAAAACACTTTGGTGCCTCTGGATACGCTCACACGTTTCCCATCTGCCCTCCGCCTCCCGCTGCCAAAGGCAGGCAGTCCCCTTTCCCAACCGGCAACAGGAGTTCACACATCTCTTCGAGGGAAAAATTGTTCTTTTGAGTGTCTGCCACACTGCACAAGCCCTGCTTGCTCTGCTCACGAGGCTCAGCCTCCGCCGGCCAGGGCTGCAGGACTGATCCATCCCGACACACGCGAGGAGAACCCCCTTCCCAAAACCTCCAGCGCCTGTCCAGCAAAACGGGGCTGCTCAGGAGTTTCAAACTGGGAGTTTCAAAAAAACAGAGACTCTCAAAAGCGATTTAACCAAATAAATCAGAGTCAAGAGCTACACACAAACCCCAAGACTCCCATTTTTAAGTATTTTAAACAAAATTAACTGGATGGAGAGCTGCAGAAACAGCCACTAGCTGCCTTCTGGCTTACCCACACTGCCTGCCTAAACCTCAGTGGAGTATTTTCAGGACATTGCTCCACAAAGAGGGGGACACAGAGCGAGGGCAGATGTGAAGCCCCAGGACAGGCAGTGCCCCGCTGCAGCGCTCACCTGTGCTGCGTATCAGACAGGGCGATACAGAGCCAAGGAGCACCAGCTCCCACCTGCTGCCGGGTATAGTGTAGGTGGGGACGACTAACACAGCACCTAAAGATCTGCAAATCCACACCTTAAGCTCACCCTGGAGTAACGCAGCCCCAGGGTGACCCTTTGGACATGAATTTGTGGTTTCAAAGAGCGGGTATCTAATGCCAGCATCTTCTTAACTGCCAGAGGAAGGTTTGGAGCATCCAGCTCTGGCTCCTGCTCTGAACTGATAACACCAGAAACCCAGAATGTCAGCCTCCTTCCTTACATCACATAATGAAATGTGAATGCTCTTTTCTTAAGTAAGAAAACCACTTCTTTGTTAAAAAACCTTCAGATTTCTGTCAGAAAGTACAAGATGAGCAAATTGCACTCCATGGACCACTTAAATCCATCCCATCGCAATAAAAAGGCTTTTGTGATTTTTTCTTTTTCTTTTTCCTGAGCAGCAGCTCACATTTCGTCTCAACCGGTAGATTCCCAGTTTAAAGGCTAAATAACAGATGCATTCAACTCACCCTTAGTAACCGCAGCGTTAGGTGAGCCTGAGTCATTAGCATGCTTAACTGAAATAAATAAAAGTGACAACCAAACACAAACATGCAGAGTTGATATAGAATCAAAAGAAACAATAAATCAACCAAAATAAAAACATGCCACCCCCCTCCCCAATATCTGGCATAAAAGAAAGAAACAAAGAAAAAAGTATAAAGCAAAGCAACAGATGACCACATTTCTGAAAATACAAAGAAAATTCTTGATAGATACATACTATTCAGCGAAATACTTCACGGGTGATATAACCATCATTTCATCCTAGATAGCTGGTACAATAACAAAATCACTGAGGCCTAAGCATCCACTATAAAGAGATTTGATAAAATAATATATCCAGTCTCCTTTTTCTTATTGCTCAAATTTTTTTTTGATTATTTTTTTTTTTAATACAGTCCCTGTACTAAAGGCACTGATTTGCCTGCACCCACTCCCGTGGCTCCGATGGGAAGGTGCAGGTGCTGAAGTGCTGTGCCGGGCCACTGCCGGGGCTATCAGATGCCCCATGGTCCAACCCCACCCCACCTCACTCTCCTGCAATCCGTGTGCCTGCCTGTGGGGCTGGACCCATCAGGAAAGCTACAGGCAGCAACATCTCGTTTTGATATTTTTCTCACCGTTATTGTCCCAAGATACGGTTTAAGCAAGTATCAAGATATAGAAAGCCACCATTAAACCTTTATCTTTTCACACTAACAAGAAGACTCTCAAAATCATACATTAAATATCAGGCTTTCCTTCATGAAGAAAAATCTCCTTGGCTTTCTCGGCTGCAGAAGCCCAAAAGGTCAGAAGTATTAGTGACACAGAAGAGTGATATTAAGGGCGCAGGCAGCCTCAGCGAGGGGCACAAGTCACACCAGAAACTATTACAGGCAGAAGAGATTCAAGCAAAGCAGGATGGATCTCCAGCTGGTACCAGCTGCCTTAGTCCCGCCGGCTTCTGTGGGGCTTTGCTGATTTAATGCAGCTGAGAGAGAGTGTGCCCTAAAAGGCTGGGTTTGTTGTGGTTTTTTTTCCCCTGGATATTTGTATTCTTTTCCTCTGCTTCTAACACTGATAGTTGTACACCCCATATATTCAGTGGCTTTGTGCAGCTTGAATTAGCAGTTTGATACCACAGACGTCACCCTGGACAAATGATGGTGGGACAGCAAACCCCACAGCCCCAGTGAGACTCAGGGGCAGGGAAAGTACCTGAAACCATCTTTTGTATAAGATCCTTGGAGACTACAGGAACATAGAGATGTTAAATTAAATAAGTAAATAAAATCTGATGTTCTCCACACAACATTTCATTAAGGAAATGGAAAATGCCTCGTGTGTTGCTAGTGATGCTCCAGGCAGCCTGCAGAGACCTGGAAAGCACCGTATTTCCCAACCATGTTCTGCACCTCGATCAAATCAGGGCTGTACCCAGGGAGCAGGTGGCCACCCAGGTCCTCAAGACCTCAAGCCCCATTTATTGGTGACCTGCAAGAGAAGCTGATTTCCCCAGTGCAACATTGGCTTTCACTGCAGGGAGAACAGCAGGAGGAACAGGGCACTTCTGGGACCCGACAGCTGCAAAAAACTTCTATCAGTTGAATTTAGCCCTTAAAGTAAGGTTAATAATACAGGAATAAGCATGGCAACATGCATTTTCTTCAGAGAATCGCATCAGAGACACAGGACCACACATCTGCATTCGCTGATGCCTGGGGAGTCAAAGAAGAAAAAACAACAGAAAGCAAGCAACTACTCATCCACAGACTTACAGCGGGAAACCTTCAGCGTCATTGGCATTTTCTGTACAATCGTCCTCAGCCTTGGAAATGCTGCAAAGCAGCAATAATCACTTCGACTGTCATTTTCTTCCACGTTTGCAAAGTAGAGATCTCCCTTAAGGCTCATGGAGACCCTTTCATCTTGTGGAATGTGCTGCAAATCTAGCAAGAAAAAATAATTATGATATGGTAATGATACTGAGCTGGCTCACCAATATGACTACTGAGCTCTCCTGTCATACGCTCACTTCCAGACACAGAATGTAACTTTGAGGCAGAAGACCCAGCACAACCCATGGGTTATTTACCAATATTCAACGTACGAATCATAACTGAATTATTTTTCTATAACATTATATATATTTACATATAAAATATGTGATAAATAATGGTTAACGAAAAACTGATGATAAAAAAATACTCAGTACGAAGTTCCTGCTCAGGTGAAATGACATTTCCAGCACCTCTCTCTGATACAAAGGCCTGTAATGGTGACACGAGGTCCGCATTTAGAGATGCCCCCCATGGCCGGGCTCCCAAGCACTTTGCTCTTCTGTAACTACAGATTACAGCAGGGGAGTGTTAGTACGAACTCAGGCTGCTGTACTGTCTCGTTGTTGACCCAGCCAGATGCAGGTCTGTGCTAAATACGTATGTCAGGAGTAGAGAGGCTGCCGCATGAGATCAGAGGTTTAATACGGCACCCTGTCTCTGCAAGTACTTGGTCAGCATCAGCAATAAACCCTGCATGTCATGGAGGCAATTCCCGTTACCCTGCTTCACAAGAGCCAGACGTTCCTGCAGAACACCAATGCTGAAGAATAACATGACAGAAACCCACAAGGAACTCATTATACATACCTGATATTTTTTTTTTTCTTAGCATCATAAATCAACTATTAGTTTATGAAAAAAGGAAAATAGGAACAACAGAAATAATATATCGACACATTTTATCCTCCCTACTGTAAATGCAGTAGTTCTCATTACTGGTAGACTCACTTACCAATACATAAGCTTTCTAATATCTCATATTTAATAATATGTTGTGTCAATGCACTCTACAATTTAACTTTGTGTTATGTAAAAACATATCTGCAGTCTCCATTTTTCAATTTTGTTTTTCAATATCCAGATCTTTTTCCTAAGCACTTGTGCAATTACCATTCCCATCAATTATGAATCTGTAATGAAACTGCTCTGGAAGACAAATGTTTTGAGTCTCCTCATATGAATTGTGTAAGAATTGTTTTCTTACCGATATTCATCCAATAGATATGCAAAGGCGGGATGCCTTTTGGGGGGTTACAGTGCAAAATCACAGAATCACCATGCTCCACATCCAGAGGCTCAATTTTTTCTTTGGGGAATTTTGGTACACCTGTACAAAAGCAAACAAGTTCCTCTTTTATTATTACCTTTTAAAATTTTGTCCTTTGCTTCCCCCTTAATATACTTATTAATAAATATTGACCTTAACATCATCCTTTGCATTCTATGCCTTTAGTTACTACCATTATTTACAAAGCCATACAAAGTAATGATGCATTTTACTAAGCAAGAAACCTCTGCTAGCATTCTTCATTCATAAATCACACAGACTGCAGTATTGAAACCCAGTACTGAACTGAATGGTGATTTTTAACCCTTGTCTGTGACATCCATGAGCTTCGCTTAGGCTTTATTTCAATGCATTTATTTTCAAACACTTTCTATAGCTCCGTTGTATGTACGGTCTGGAAGGGACATCTCAAAGGCACGTGGAACCACAGCCCCAGGCCAGGACTGGTGTAAAGCACTGTGCACTGATGGGTCACAGGCTGTTCCCAGGAGATCAGAAACCAGTCTGGGAGCGCAGGATGTGCTGGGAAGTTTTCGCTAAAAAGTGGTTCCCAAGAAGCCACTGCAAGTCAACACAGGTGAGGACAGACATCAGGCAGCTATTCTGCCCTGTGCCTGGAGTCATCCCAATTCCATCCACCTGCAGCATCAGATGAAGCAGAAGTGTGCTTTAAAGACCATATTGCCTGCTCATCCCCTCAGGTGTAAAACCTCTGCTGCGCAGACCTGCAGACCTTCTCAGCAAGCCTGTCCTCCGGGATGCAGAGACAGGCTCTGCACAAAAGAACACGCAGGGGTGCACAAGGGCTGCGCTATTTGGGCATAAATATAGGTGAAATAATTAATGGACCAAGGACTTGTTTAATCACTCAGAGCAGTAGCACTGACGCCAGCAGACTGTTCAAAGCCTGAATCACGCTTGGCAAACCTCGGCAACCTGGCCAGTCTCGGCAGCCCAAAATGCAACCGGAGCGCATCCAAGAAAAGGGGAAGCGGCGCTGGGCTGGAGCCCACGCCAAAGCAAGCACTGGGAGGCTGCAGCTCAGAGATTATTGCAAAGAATTTAGTCTGCAAAACATAACCACTCCTTAAACGAATTCAGCTAAGAGAGTTTCAGGCCTGATGTCATCTTCCTGCTTTCGTTTCAGGCAAGTTCAAACTAGCAAAAGTTTCAGTTCAGGCAACTGCATTAAACAGCAAAATTAACAGCAATTAAACAGCAAAGGAGTGAAAGCGTCCTGGCTGTACAGAGTCAAACTGGCACAGCAAATATTGCCATCCTGGTGTTCAAGTCACGACAGGGAACTCTGATAGCAAACAAACTGAAACATCAGTGGTCCAGCGGCTCCGCAGAGTATCTGCAGTGCCACACTGCAGGAGTCAGACTGAAGGAGGAGGTGAGAAACGCAGGGCCAGGACTCTGAGGAGACTTCATGCATCGTAGGGTTAGTAAACATAAAAAGAAACAATCACTATAATGCTGACTGCCTGAATGCAGATTGTGCACAGATTTTATCTCCAGGAGGATTATTAATACATTATGAATTCTTAGGAGAGGCAAAATGGAGCTAATAAGCATTGCTCACTCTGTAGGTGACATTTCAGATAACAAAGGCAACTACATATTCAAACCCAGTATGTTCAATAACCTATAGTGTTCAAGCCCTGGAAAATACATCTGCTGACTGCTAGAGAAATGGAACATCTCCTAGCAGGAAAAAGCCAATTCCTTGATCTCAAGCTTACTTATTCCCAAAAGCACATCACTCTCCTCAAAACTTTAAGAGAGCTGTATCAGGTGAAGGATAAGGGATTTCTGACTAAACCAAAGAGACCAGCAAATAGACTAATATTCAGATCATTCCTCTAAGACATCGGAAACTCTTGTTCAAACCAATTTTTTGCCTCATTTGGCACAACTGTATCTGGGTCTCCCACATCCCAGTCGGGTGCCATAACCACTGGTCTTCTCAATCAATTTTTGCAGCGAATAATTACAGAACTGTACAAAAATATAGTAAGTCCCACCAGGAGACAGTGAAAAATCATGGTCTCAGTGCCATCAGCTGGCAGCGCAGACCCCCGTCCCCAGTGCGTGGCCCAGATGTCCCCCTCGGGGCTTCACTGGGGGAAGCAGCGACCTGAACCCAACCGAACCAGCACTCAAACCGCAGGTGGTTGGGGCGCCTGGGTGCTCCCACACTGTTTTGTTTCACTTAGTTCATTGTGAAAAACATTAAAACCCATTAATTTTTCCCCTTCAGTGCCTAACTTTGAGCGTTTTGAACCCTTGAAGTTTTGCAGGAGAGGAAACCTCAACTTTTGTGATCAATTCCTGAGCCAAACTTTCTGACAAGCGTGTCTTCTTGCTGGGGTCCCATCAGTCTCAAAGGGTAGAAAAATTAACTGCCGCTGAATTCTGCCCGAGGAGATTTATTACAACTAAGAAGCTACTCCTACATTAGGCTTTGGCTCTTGCCCATTAGTCTTCAGTATGTATACGTAGCCAATATTTTTATTTTTTTCCCAGTGTTCCTCTTGTTTTAATTAGTGGATATTCCAGAATCAATCACTACTGATTTGTGGCTGATCACAGAAACTATCGCAGCTGAATTAAGCTCGAAAGTATCATACAAGATTAATTGTGTCATGAAAGTGTTTAATACTGTATGGAGTTATCAATGCAGCACATGGACACTGTAAAATTTACAGCCAATTGATCTCTTTGCAGCGATACCATTAAAACTGTCACGTCAATCTTTCATGCAATTCCCCGCACACGGATATAATGAGAGAGGACAGAGGATCCAGCATAGCTCCAAGTGCTACCTCTCACATATCCATAACACAGGGGAGAACAACATTATTTAATGACTCCGAGAAAGGCTTGCTGAACTGCCAGCAGGATGGCTCTCACGACACAAGCAATCAAGTGGCGTGGATGAAACTGCCATAGGGAAGATGAAAAACTGCACACCCGACTTCTGTTACGGAGACATCTTGTAAAAGCCTACTGTGACACGTAAAGCTCGCACGACAGTCTTGGGAAAGGCTTCGCTGCCCAAGTATTATTTCCTGACAAGGCTGCACCGTGAAGGCTGTACAGCACTCCAACCCCAGAATTTCAGTGCTTTAACAGCGTGAAAACCGTGGAAATGGAAGATTATCAGTGTCCAGAGTCATTTGTGCAAGGAACCAGGCTCTGTTTAATCCCTGGGGTGACTCAAAGTTTAATGACTGAACTGTGCTTAAGATTAGGCTGAAATACCACTGGCAAATTAGGTTGGCCGAGAGAAATTTCAGGAAGGAGCCTGGGGCACCCCCTCCTCCTTCTGAGCTGTTCAGAAAATGCGGCGTCTCAACAAAAAGCAAACAGGAGGGAGACCAGTACATTGCAATATCAAATATAAATTTGAGCAGAGCAGTATAGATTCAGAAATATGGCAACGAGAGTCTGGGCGCTGCCATCCCCAGCAGCGCTGACTCAGGCACCTACCGGCACACTTTGTCCTGCAGCTCAGTTTTTGTCCTGCTGCTGGCTACGGTGACTTCACACAACCGTGACTGTATCCAGTACGGCAAATTATACCACTGTATATGAGAATGGAGCCTGTTCAAACGGATATTTTACACGTTTCTGGGTGAAGCGTTGAGAAATTTAACTGAAGGAAAAGGGTTTCTCCAGGTAACTGCAGAAGTCCTTGAGACCCCTGTGTCTGGTTTCTGCCGGTATCTGGTGTAAAATGGGAGCCAACTCATGGCAAATCAGCAAATAGAAAATATTTTAGGAAACTATTGCAGGAAAACATACACCAGGTCTGTTTTTATAACCTTCTCTGTCGATGCTGCTGGAGATGTGTCCTGGGCTAGATGGATGCTTAGCCTGACCCACCACGGATATTTTTAAGTTCTTCCACGCAAATTAATCCTTAAAGGATGTAAGAGTGAGGGTAAGTGGGAATAGCCAATAAATTTCTATATCCTAGAAATTCCCAGCTCCTCAGACACCTTAATTACTAGCTGACTGATTTGTTATACACATCTGTATCTTGTGTAGTCAACCAACACATCAAAGAATCTTAAACGTGACCTGCAGTCGCTGACCACATAAGTTGTACTGAATGCAGCTTTGGCAGCTTCCAGTACTCATCCCAGGGCATCAATTGATATTCTGATCCATGTAGTATAAGCAGTAGTTAAATCTGTAATTTTCATGGCAGCCTTTGAACTGTTTATGAGATATGATCCTGCTTCTTTATGGATTTTTTAATTGCTACATTAAATTGAAAAAATTAGGAAAGTCTGGCTGTCAGGAAGACCATGGCTGTCAGTCCACTCGCTCTCAAAGCAGCTTTTATGATGGACGGAACGGAATGGATGGATGGATGGAATAAGTGATGGTCTTATTTTCTGTATAGATCTCTCTGTATTGCCCTTTCCAAAACAATGGTTGCTGGCAACAATCAGAGTGATGCCAACAATTTAGATGGCCAGAAAAGTTGTCAAATGTTCAGGACACTGCTTTAGGAGGCAAGAGGTTTAAACTTTATTCCCATCGTCTCCAAAGTCTCAGTGAGTTACTTTCTTGTGTTTCCTCTTCCATAAAGGCTAGACTGAATGCCTTCACAAAGCATGTTACTGAGACCTCCTATTTTAGTATTGGCTCAATATTTCTTAACGATTTCAATAATTTCACAATATTCAGATCTGTTGGGGTTTTTTTTAATATTAACACAGGTTTTTCTTTCTTTGGGAATTCTAGAGCTATCATCATTGGCATAGCACTAGACAGTTTTATGTTTAGGCTACGTTCCATCCTCAAATCTTCAGTCTTTTGGAGCAGCAGCTTTAGAAATCCTGAGCATAAATCTTAATGCAGTCTACCATGGAGAGTCTTTTACACTACAGTTAATTAAAGAAGTTTAAACTGTACTACTTCTCCTTCCTCTGGCACTGGTCCTACCCAGTAATTCAAGCAACAGATTCCCTAAATACAGGAGGAGGGTAGCTGAAGTCTGTGTTCTCACCATTTAAATTCATTTTCATGCTGCATGTATCTTGTAACAATCTGGACTTTGTAAACCATGGAAACATATAGAGATCCTCGGACCCCATTCTTCCCCACTCTCCTTAATGTCATCATATATAGGGGAGGTGTGGTATTTTCATTATGTAGGTGAGATTTAATGATCATTTCTGCTGACATTTCTATTGCTTTTCTGGAACGACTACTGTGAGTAAACAGTCTTTTGTTCTCCTTTTCAGCAGCAACCTTACAGACCCAGTATTCTACTACTCAGTGTAAATGTAATTTATGAAAAAAACTGGCCTAGTCTGACTTGCTGGGTTTTTCTTCACTTCATTGGCATAGTGACTGGCCAAGTAGCTTACATTTTGCTTGAATACAGCTGGCAAAGCACTGCCACCTCTGCATCATTATCATGAATGTGTGTAGTGATCTCACATGTACCAGTCTCTGCTTCAAAACTTGTGGGTGAATAGAGGTAATTCATCCCAAACTCTTCTGTGTCAGTGACTGCCTAATTTACAGCAGAGCTGTGCACCAGCAGCTCTCTTTCACTTGACCACAGTTGTGGACTACCCAGCACTTTAGAAAACCAAAGGTGTCTCTCTGAATCCTGATTGAATTTGCAGCAACTATATTGCCCCATTAAGTGAAAAACTTGATGGAGAAGAGTGTGAATAAAAGTAAATGTGCCTTAAAAGGTTGTGGGCGTCGGGTAAATCCCACTAATATATTACCTGTACCATTTATTTATTTTCTGGATTTAGGACTTTGCATGTACTGGCACTGAAATTTCTCTCGCATCTGATAGTAACCATGTTTGTAACTTCTCTATTAATTTGTTGCTAACTACCCCTAGCATATTTAATATCTAATCAAGCTAGCATAGGCAATTTTTCTTTAAAAGCAAAAATTATCTGCTCTGAGTACAGATTCAATAATCCCAGCCACAGACATCAACTCATCCTGGTTTTACATTTTTAAGCATCTACTTTAGTTCAGTAGCAATGGAGTACCAGAACATTCTGCTGCTGGAGGTGACATACTTTCACTGAAACATCACACTGAGGTCTTGAACTCCTCTGAAAATTAATGAGTTTGAGACATTTTGCTTAAGAGAAATCGTATTAACCCCCACTGCCCTGGCCAGAATCCAAACTGAGTAATTATGTCCTGTCTAAAGCTCTGAGTAACTGCATCACTCTCCTGGTCCCGCCTGAAACTCCCGTTGACATCAGCGGCACTGTCCTACCTGCGCAGCCAACGTACATCATTAGTTCAATAAGCTTCAACTTACTGTCCTAAAACTTTGTGCAGTTCTCCTCTGCTCAGGAATGCTATTCCCTGAAAGCAACTGCAAGTCAGTAGAGACTAAACCATACAGCAATAGCTGTAATCTTGGTAATTCCTCACCAAACGCCAAGCTACTGCATTAGGAAATACTATGCAATACAGTGCAACATTAAATGAATTTCCCAAGGGAAAAAAAAACAAACCCATAAAACTGTCTGGAAGATAAATAAATCACGTCTTTCATGAGGAGCACTCATCAAAATACATTTACATGGTATCCTTAGCAGCCCTCTCGCAGCCCCTGCGACATGTCTTGTTTTTGACGTGACCACAGCACCATGACTCTCCCGCCCCCTGCTATTCCTAGAATGCTCCTCAGGATTATTTCCTTATGGAGAACACATGACAAATGATTATGCATGTTTCTCACAGCCCATTTCATCTGTGTTGACCTGCTAGAAGTGGTTCTTTAGGTAGCCATCTCCTGTCACTGCAAAGGCTGAGAGGACTGCGGAGATACCCTCTGTCACGTGGATGCACCAATTCCACACGGGCACAGTGCTTTCAGATCTCCTGATAACAAAATACTGTAGGAACCTGGGAAGGCAGGATCTAGTCTGAAAAATAATTCCACTGCACTGCTGATTCTCTTCTTCTTCTATGCCACCCAACTACACCACACAGTCTGCTTCACTTTCTCATCCTGCTCCGTGGTGGAGCCAGGGAAGTTCCTTGTCCTTTCTACTCCCGCTAGGAAGGTTCTGTTTCAAGTTTTTCTCTTCTAATTTCATACATTTTGCTCCTGAATTTAAGACCAATTGTGTGTTCGTCTTCCTATGTTACTTCCAAACTACAAGTGCTTCAGTGCATTAGTACAAAGCCAGTTGTATCAGCGTTGTTCTGATCAACACCTTGAACTTGGTACCAGTAAGTTTCATCCCACTCCTATAAACCTGGTCCTTGAAATCACCCGTTTCCCCCGCTGCCATCCCTCTGTGCTAATGACAGAAGGGTAAGCTTCTAGGATCAGTCACTGTCACTACTATGTTTTTGAGCTCATTTCTCATTCCATTATAGGCCTCTAATATTCTCCCCATAAGTATTTATACCAAACCCTGAATGCTGCTGACATCAGACTAACAAACGCACAGTTGACTGGATCACTTCCCCTTCAGCTTTCAAACATTTGCATCAGTTTCTATTCTGCAGTAATAAACTGCTATTTCTCCCGTCCTTCCCCCCAGCTTCTGATTTCATGTTCCTTGCTCTGAGATGGAGACCAGATTGTCCTCCCAATTTCTGGGCACTCAGTCATGGCTGCCAAGCTGAAATATTACAGTCTTATGATATTTAACAGCATTTGCTTTCCAATCAATGCTTGGAAAGTGAAAGCATCACATAATTCCTAATTCTTTATCAAATAGACTTCTCCAATATTAGAGACATCACTCCAAATTTAACTCCGGAGTCCCCCCAAACTCACAAAGTGTCTTTTACACCACTTCCCCAAAGTGACCTGACTCAAACCAATTTTGTTTTCTTCCAATTCCTTTATTGCCCACTACATTTTTAATATATTTCTAACACTATTTCATGATCTATGCCATCACTGCTACCTTTCATGAACAGCTAATACCTTTCAATAAGTGCACTGCAGTTAAGACAGCTACTCTGCCATTTTTTCTGCTATTTGTTTTATCTCTCCAAATATTTTAATTTCTGTATTGTCAAGATGTGCTGGCATCAGCTCACAAACAAATTGTCTCTGCTCAGATTAGGTAAAGAATTTACCAGACTACAACTCTCATCAATATTTATGCTTTCTCCTTTACAGAAAGAGAAAAACATTAGAAGTGGAAGCATCACAAGAGCAAATAGTGTCTCTAAACAGATATGAATCAGAAAAGAATTCTTATGGGTTTTACAGCAAAGGCAAAGCAAGTGCTTTATAAAGGCATTTAAATGGTCAAATCAAAGCAAATAAAAATAATTTTCTGTCATTGAACATTCAGCTCTCCTGAGATGGCTATTAAAAAGCTTATACTAATTTACCCACTAACCCACCCTCTAGAGGCAACGTGGGACAGACGATACTCAGAAAGCAAAAGTAAATAATAAATGTTTTCCAAATTAATGTATCTGGGAAAACATATACATAATCTACCCAACTGACTTGTATTAATTAGAGTTGGTAAGGAGTGTCAGTATCAGCGCTTGGAAACCTGTAAGGAGTTGATAGTCCAGTGGTTCTGTCTGAAATCCTGCATTCAGATTTGGTTTCTGCCTTCAAAACCAGGAATGAAACAACATAATTCCAGGGAGCGCACAGAGTGTTTCCTTCCAATAGTCACTGACTAATAAATGGTGCGTGTTTCACCATTCACCACCTCAGTAACTAGTTCTTTCCCATTTAATTCGAGGAAACACAGTTTTTGTATTAAAAAACAAACCAAAAGCAAAGTAAAAGCCCTTACTTGGAACGATTAACTCAATTTCTTCTGACATGGCAGTTCCCAGTACATTGGATGCAAAGCAACGGTATTTCCCTTGAAAATTGGTGATGATTCCACGGTTTTGAATCACAAATGTTCCAGAGTTGTTAGATGCAACTATCCTCGGGTCAGATAATAAATCGAATGGTTTTCCATCCTTAGTCCAGTTAAAGCTGAAAAATAATACAAGTGTTACAAAGGACAGGTCACAGAACAGAGAGCACTGTGGTACAAAACTGGTGGTAAATTGGGTCCCATAGTGTACGACTAAAATAAAAGGGAAAACTTGATGTCAAAGGAGAGAGTTGAGTGATAAAATGACCACTGTGCTACTATAACTTGTGTAGCTACTGGGCATGTCACTCCTATCAGACACTTTATATTTGGATAACTGGGTGTGACATGAAATCAGAATACAAAGCTTAAGGCAAGGGCAATAAATGAGAGAGACCGTCTGTGAAAGCAAGAGCCACACAGTGAAAGGAACCAGAGGTTTGCAAAAAAACTCTTTCTGTAGGAGAGTTGGTACTTCTGACCAGCAACGATTGACAGGAGCTTTTCCCACCATCTACAGGAGATACTGTGGCTGAACCTGGTGGAAACTGAGATGACTCCCCTGAGTTTCTCCTGGTCTTGACATAGAATCACTTGTAGCTTTGGTGCTACCGGGGTGTGACTCTGATGAATGCTGAAGTATTGGTCCTAGTTTATCTATCTGGAAGTCTCAGATGGACTGAAATTGGGCTAAACTAATTCAAAACCTGAGACTGTTGGAAATTATAGTATAACATGCGTTTAGTGGAAGACGTACCTTTTTCAACATTTTGCAGTGTTTCAAGACGATACATGAATGTCCACAGAAATGTATGTTTTAGCACTTCACTACTATCGGCAAAACTGCCTTGCTACAGTATGGAGGGGAATGTGGGTTCCCACCGCCTAACCAGCACTATCACATTTAAATATGCCAGAAAACTTCTCATTGAGCCGCTGAGAAACAGCGAAACAAAGGAAGTTTGTTATTATGCTACAAATCTCCGTTCAGAGCTCAATTAATATGATCAAATCATCTTGATATAAAGTAACGATTGGCTCTTTAAAGCAAGTTTAAATTGTGTCACAGAGAAAGAAGGGAAGGATTAAAGCGTAAAAATGACATGCAAACTAGCTATTAATTTAGCCCATACATCATCTGGTGCCAAAGTCTCAGGAGGAGCTTTTAGCATGTTATTATTACATTTTTGTTAATCACATTTTCATTACAAATCTTTTTCCTCTTTATAGTGGTGTAAAACACATAAAGCTTATCTTTGGATATTTATTTGAATAACTCCTTACGTGTATATTTGAAACCACGACAGACATGATGATGTTAGGTACAGACAAGGTATCTGATAAAATGCAAATGTGATCTCTGAATACAGGTTTCATGGGACTGGTGTTTTTAGGGTTGCTGTGGAAAAGGCAGAAGGGCAGCCGGGACCCTCTGATTACCCTTGCACACCTCTGATCTTTTGCAGCACAGCCCAGGCAAGCCTTTTTAAATCATGGGGTGAACTTTGCACATGCTAGAGAAACGAAACATCTCCCAACAAGAAAAAGGCATGTTGCTGTCTATTCCCAGAGCAAGTGGAAGAGAAGGAGCGACAAAAGCTGAATGGCCTCAATGGAAACCCAAACCTTATCCTCGCCTCGCAGTGATGAGCAGGTCACTGCACCTCAGCTCTTCCTCCCCTCTTCAAAACCAGAACAATGTTTGGCAAAGGTTAAAACCAAAATTAATTGCTGCTTGGTTCTACCGGTGAAAGCAGTACTCACGTGGGCTGTGGGTTTCCTCTAGCTTCACATTTAATTGTGAAGTCTTCATCAAAAGGGTAGGCAACCTGGGTGTGAGACTGCTCCGTGATCGTTGGAAGCTGCGCAACTGAACACAAAGAGGTACCGGGTTAAAATGCCATTCCAGCAAAACTGTGCTCCGCTCAGGTCCTTTCTTACAAAGGGACAATGTCAGGATTGCCTTACTCCTGCAAAGAGTGTGGCTTGCCTCAAAAAAACCTGAAAGGATGACGATCATGATCTTCCTGGCATCGGCAATGCTCTCTGCTCCCCCAGGTGAACAGTGCCATGGCCTCAGCAGCACCGACTGCGCTCGGCCAGCCGCCCACGGGTACCACCTGCGCACCAGCCCACGCATGGTCAACCCACCCAGGGCACCAGAGAGCTGGGGCCATGCCAAAGCGTGGGTGTGTGGGCTGGGGAATCTATTCAGTGGTGGTCAATAACCAGCTTTTTAATCCAGGCACAGATACACACACATGAAGGAGCAATCTGCTTTCTCCATCCTGGATAAAATTGCCAGGAGATCCATCGACCGCAAAGATGGCTTAATTCCCCCTCCAGGGTGCAGCAGGGGAAGAGCTGTTACCAGTCACATGGCCACACAACGATACTGCGCTACTTTTTCTAGGGGAATTAAAAGTGTTGTGAATGCCTGTGTAACAGCCACACGAGGGGAAATGCCTCCTGCGCTGGAGCTGGGGATAACAGGATCACCACACGGTTATAAACAGCCAGGAAGAAAATTCATATGCTCTTTGGTTTCTCTTTCAAGACCAGGAAGCTCTAAGCTGGAGCAAAACGTGGTGTCTTGCCATACCATGTGGTCTCAAAGCTGAACGCTTCCAAGCCCACCAGCTTCACTGATCAGACATAATTCCTTTTTATTAAAATATAAAATGCTTCATTAAAGCAAATTAAGGGCTAGGTGGCTCCCCCGTGTAGGTATATAAAAGCAGTGGATGCCCAGACACTTTGTCCCGCACTTCACAGTCACAGCTCCACTTCTGCTTTATTTAAACACAAGGAGCCACTGCGGTACCTTCCTCCAAAAAAACCTTCTACTTCCAAATGCTGTTAAACAAGTTTGGATCGCTTTAGAAAAATATCCTAGAAACCTGCCTGGTTGCCTTCTCCTTTGAAGCCAGGGCTACTGGCAGACCCCAGAGTGCTAACAGCTCACAGCAGGTCCACTTGATGTCCTGAAACTGGCCCGTGTCCTACTCCAAGGCTACAAAGCCCTGCAAAGAACCTACATTCCTTTTTCCTGAGGGTTATTGATTTGCTTCCCCCCCCCGTAATTGATAAAACCCAATATTGCTGCGTTTTGCTTTGTTGTGGTTTTACGCCCCCCCAAAAAGCAGCCTGTAGTTTGCAATCCCCCTGATCCATTTACGCTGGAAAAACGCAAAGCCTGGGAGGTCTGGGCTGTACTCCAGACAGTGGGGTTCACCGGCTTTCCTTGTATTGTCCCCCACGAGCTTCATCCCGTATTTTACGCGTGTCCTGAAACCACACCAACCATGTAAAACAGGCAGTTTGAATGCATCACAGCCGGAGAGGGATAAAGGAGGCGCTCCCTGGGGCAGCGTGCGAGGTGGAGGAAATACTTCTCTGGGGACTAATGTACGCCCTGAGACATACACCTGCTCCTTTTTCAGACTGAAATGGCAGGTTGCAAGACAAGTAAGTAAGGGTATCTGTACATCAAACAACCTTCAGGGAGATTCAGAGGCAAAAAGGCAAAATGAGGAACTTATGTGAAGGACAAAACCAAATCCTCAGAGCTAAGCGGTACGCTGGATCACAAACACCAGATATATGTTATTAGACAAGTTTACTGCTACGCTTAAACAAGTCCACACACAGTAGCTTACATTTTTATCACATCTGAATTTCCCAAAGGCCATGTTCTGGCAGAATTAAATTCAAAATGCAACAACTGTAAAGCAGGATTTAATTTTTTTTTTTCTTTGGGGAAAGGTTAAAAAAAAAAAAAAAAAAAAAATAAAAGGAACATACAAAAAAAAAACGGCAAAGTGTTCAGTAAATAGCTACAACTCACCTGATAATGGTATTTCAATAGCTGCTGCCAAACTCAATACAAAGAAAAACAGGCATATGGTGATCCCTTTTGTGCTTAATAGCATCTCCATCACTCTTCTGTAAACAAGGAGTCCAAACAGAATGAGAGATACCTTATGCTTCCTCTCACCGTCACTTCAAATCAGACGTAAGGATGTGAAATTGAAAGTCTAGCAAGGAGAAGAAACAGCCGTATCAGCTTGCAATATTAACTTAGTTCTAACAACGTTACTAAATTAAAGCAATTCTTCAGGATTCGCAGCTAAACTCCAATTTGCAGGAAGTGGTAGAATTTCCTCTCCTCTCTTCCCAACCCCTGGATTCGGGAAGGTCCTCTATTAAATTTCTGACAAAAAATACACGCACAACAGTACAAATCCATTATAGCACAGAAGTATAATTATTTTTTGTTTTGCAATTAAAAGTAGGGACAGTTTAAAATATGGTACATTTGTAATCATTCCAGTTCATAAATTTTTCTAATGAGAGTTGTGTAAGTTGGAAAGTAATGTAACATCCTAATGAGAGAAATGTGGTATACTAATGACCTTGTTCGTAAATCCCATATGTCTTTTATCTTTTGCTTATGTTTAAAAAAGGACACAGTCTAGTTCAGTTCATTAATAAGGACCAAAGCACAAAATGTGTGCTTTTCCTCTAGAATCTCAAAACTACTATACACAGGTTTTAGACAATCCATTATACATCCTTAGGTTCTGCATTACAAGGCAAAAATGTCAGACGGGTGCCAAGAGGAGACATACTCAGCTCTAATGAGCACTTAAGTGTAATGCACGGAGGAGTAAAGGAGAGAGAATTCAACAAATGTGGGTGTACAGAGGATTTCAGTCGTCAGCATCATTCACAGTACCTCAGTGAAATATTAAGTATAAGTATATAAGTATAAGACGCTCTCTACCTGTGCATCTAACACATGGCGCTTAAGGGACATCAGTCTCAAGAGAATTTAGACCTCAGTTGTCAAGATAATTTTGCAAGAGCAAATTTTCAAGACAAGGCTACAATGCTGGAGGCAAGGACCAGCCCGCCGGCAGCCCAGCCCTGCACGGCACCGGGAGCTCTGATTCAAGCACCGAGCTCACAGGCAGAGCCGTACGACCATGGCAATGGATTTCCAGACTAAGCCCGGCTTGCACACAGCGCTTGTATCTTTGCACATACCACCTGGTTAATCCACGGATCAGAAAAGCAATCCCGGGATCACCGAGAGCAGTTGGCATGTGGGGGCAGGCAGGAGGTGGGACCTGGGCAGCACGCCGGGGATGCTCGCCCTTCCCCAGCACAGCTGGCTGCAGCTGGAGCAGAGACAGCGCCGAGCCACGCAGCCCACACGCTGCGGTCCATGATGGTTTTTCTCCTGATGGTTGGTTGGCTGGACCTCTACAAAACACAGGCATAAAGCAGAGATGTCCCTTTTACCCTGCGCGCTCCCTCTCGCATCAGCTCTCGGAGATGAGCGACAGGTTGTGCTGTGGCCCTTTCTCCAGAGTCTTTAGCAGGATAATTTCTGTTCATGTGGTCACCAGTTCAGGAGGTCACCAGTTCATGAAAACTTTCTGGAAGTCAATGTCTTTGAGACCAAAATCGCTGGGTGAAGATTGAAATTGGCCGATGAGGGGACATGAGACAGACGCGATAATCACATAAGCCTCATTTGTTTAGAAATGAGGCTAAAAAACAGATGTCTTGTAAGTATCTCAGGCACCGAGGGTTCGCCGATGGAAGAAGTTGACTAATCTGCTTAGTGCCTTGCTCCGCAGAGGGGGCTGGCACAGAAGGGCACCAGTGGGGACAGGGACCTGCTGGCTGAGCTGCCACCCCAGGCTGTGTCTGGGTTCAGATCAGGCAGAAGCGAGCGACATCAGTAAGTTCTGGTTTGTGGCAGTTGATACTTCCCTCAGTTTGATTTCTCCTAGCTCTAACTTGCGAGCAAGAGACCCTTCCAAACCCCAGACCAATAAAACCTGGGGTGCATCACAGCACAGGGGGCACCCATGACCCACAGCCACCCCAGCTACCTGAGGGCTGCACCTCTGCCACCGCAGCACTGGGCTCTCCTACTCTGCCTTACCTGGTCTTGGCAGATGCTCAGCTCCAGATCTGTGTCATCGATGGTAAAACAGATGCTCTGACAACAAACCCTCTAGCCACACAGTTGCAATTTAGGCTCATAAAAATCTGACCAGTGCTGCTGCTTGCAGATGGTGCATTAGTGGTGGCGAAGCCCTCTTCTCCCATCTGCTGACAGCTCTGGGGACCGGAGCAGCCCATGTCAGGATGCCAACCAGAGGAAGGGGAGCTAAGATGACAGCAGGTGTGCAGCTTGCTAAGGTTGCAGACTGAGGAGCAGGAAGTTTCTTTTTATATGACTGATAAAAAGCATCATATAGATTCAGATTAAATTCAAGAAAAAACAGCAAAACAGCTTGATTCCTTAACCTAACCCATTAGCTCACACTTTTTTTTTTTTTTTTTTTTTTTTAATAAAGCAACAGAGAGCAAAGAAGAAATGTACTAAATAAAAAGGATACCCTTTATCATGTGGTACGACTTGCCTCTGCAGGCTGCTGTAATTAGTTGTTCTGTCTAGCGCCTCGCTCTTTTTCCCTGTGTTGAATACTAATGCAGGGGACCGACAGCACCAGCATTTGGAAGCAGCGAGCACTTGGGCACCGACGGTGCTGGACTTGTGCACGGCAGTCGGATACTTCCAAAGGCCACTTGGAAATCTCCGTGCAGCTGCATTTAACCTCTGCCACTTTATTCTGTGGCAGTTTCCACGAGGTACAGTCCTGGGGTGACGTGAATTAAGCAATAGTATCTCTGCAGAGGTATTTACCTAATGATAACTATCCAGCAAGACAAGCCTCCCGTTTGTGCGTTATATATATATTACCCTTAATAGAGCAGCGGAGGCGTTATCCTGGCTGTGCCGGTTGCGACAGCAGTTGCTGGGGAAGGCTAACACCTAATGCACATCTCAATCGGTTGTTCCTCTGTGCCCTGTTCTGGGCAGCGATGGTCCTCAGCAGACGGACAGCTGAGACATACGTCCTCCCTGCAAGGAGACCTGCATCAAGCGATTAACCTTATTTAAGTTGATGTATAGACAGGGCTGCCAAGCGTTAGGCATTTAGTATGGCTGTCACGCGTTTGGCTGTCCTACCAAGCCTCAGGCCCACAGCTCAGCTGAAACTGCAGAGTCCCTGATTAAATCACCGACCTTCCCTCCCATCCCCAGCACCCAAACAACCCCCAGCCCCTTCCTAAATGTGCAATATCAGACATCCAAACCCCCATCCATCCTGGCACTAAACGCAGCCGCGTACCCAAACTTCAGGCAGCACAATCTTTCACTCTTATGATGATTAAAGTCCAAACCAAAATTTCTCATCTTGTGCCAGTTCCTAGCAAATGAACAATTTAGCTGCTTAAGTAATTTGGAGAAATAAACGAGGGAGCTGCGCAAGCACTTGGCAGCCACAGGCAGGTTTCGGTCTCGCCGGTGCCAAAGCACGGCACTGTCCTGGGGTCCTGTGAGCGCCAGCGAGCAACTTGCAAAATCTTGGACCTTGGTAAAAACACCAGCCCTACTCTCCAAGGCAGAGTGCTGGATCAGGCCCAGAGCTTGCTGTGGACCCCTGCTTTTTCCCAGGAATTCCACATCCTCCTTTGTTCTCACCGGGAGTCAGCTGCAGCACCCCTTGCACCAGGGAGGGGGGCAGAAGATTATCGACGAGAACCGTTCCTTGGCACAACGGATGAGCATGTATTGCTATGACAAATGTTACATTTAAGATCCCTTCTCTCCCTTTTTCTTTTCCCCCTCCTCCCTCCTTTTCTATCTTTATGTTCGCTTTTCTCCGCCTCAGGCTTAAGTCAAGTAATTTGAATTCACTGCAAATACTTATCTGTAGTTCCTTACCTGCAATTCATTATTTACTCTGCTGTTCAGTTAATAGTAAATACTGATTGCTCTAAGGACAGCTCATTTGTTTGTTTAATGAGCTGCCTTTAACTTACAGTGAGCAAATCTTTCAAAATATCAGTATTCCTAAGGAGCAATGCAGTTCCAAGATTCTTTTATTGTATACCATTGCTTCCAGAAGCGTGTAATACAAACATTGGACAACTAAACAAGAAAAAAAATTCCATTTATCTCATCAACCTAGTGAACAATTTTCCCTACATGTAATTACTACATTAAAATTGCTCATAAATAGTAGCAGGATGACAGCCAAAATTCCCAGATTACTGGTCTACTGCTTCCAAGAGAAATTGTATTGCACTACTAAATATGGCACCAATCTCAGCTATTTGGTTCCCTCTTAAAATATGTAAGATTTAGACCTTGTGTAAGTCCTGCACAGCACAAATATTGATGAAAGTACTGGATTCCCACAGCTTAATACTGGGACATTTCTGGGCTGACCTTTTCATTCGCTAGAATCAGATTTCTCAGTAACATATACGTTTACAGAATTGTTAAATAAAAGCTATCAGTAATTAGAAATTATAGCCTTCAGTGTGGCCTGAATTACAGAATAACAGAACAAAACTCTGGAAAAAAAATTGTTTCCTGGTATGAGAAATAAAAATCTGGTTGTTTAATTATACTGTATGTTGCAAGTTAAGTGACTCTATAGAGCAGGAGCTTAATTAAGTACTCTCACTCTTTCTCAATTACAATCACAGAAGAAGAAAAAAAATCCCAGACACAGTCGCAAAGGTCCCCCATCCCCAAAGAGCAGCAGTCCCTGCCCAGCAGCGATGCCTCCACCTCCATCCCTGCACCGCTCGCAGCTCCAGCTCAGCCTGGCCCCGGTGGCTGGCGGGGGGTCGCACGGGGGGGTCCCACCCATGCCCCCCTCTGAAGGCAAGCCTCCTGAAGTCCTGTCACCTTTGAGGGCTTTCTTGGTGAGGCTGGTGGTACGAAACCCAGAGAAGATGAGACTTGATCAAAGATCTCAGGGAGCAGCCTCGTGTGCTGAGGAATTTGAGAGTGGGGGGCAGCAGGGATGCTCCACCTGCCTGCTCCACCATTGCTGCTCCAAGCTGCACACCCCAGCTCAGGGGACACTGCAGGTGACACCTATAATGACAAGGACTTCTACTCAGAAAGTGTTCATCTCCACCCCAGTGAGCCTCTATGCCCATTTCTCCCCTCCGCTGCAGAGCCTTCCAGCAAACGGCTGACGAAGAACTCAGGAGGGATGGAAATGTGTCCAGCGCGGGACACAGCAGTCCCGCAGCAGCTGCCAAAGAGGGGCCACAGTCCCCTGGGATACAGGCAGAGCCCCAGGGAGCACGCAGAATTGATCACCTCTGCGCTTTCCCATGCCACCAGTAGGAATACCTCCCTACTTCTCTAATTAGCTAAGAAAGGTTGAGATTTATGCTAGTGAAACCTTAACTGTAATGCTACAGCAGCACTATCTATGCAGCTATAGTTCTTTCCCCCCCGACATCACCCCACCAACCTCCCATGCAGACTTTACAAAAGATGAGAAGGAATATTCATAAGGACCCATCGTTTTACTTCAGGTGTCAATGTTATACATAGTTTTTCCCCTAAAAGCTTTTGGACACCCCTGTGTTAGTACCAGGGAGAAGATAACCTTCACTTGACTCTATCCCAATCACCTATTTTTGGATGTTGTCAGCTCTCAGAAAAGCAACCCATGATGCATATGCTGGAGGTGATTAAAATAATCATCCAAATCAGAAAGATGTTCTTCCTTCCGTGGTAAAATACTTCCAAATAGACTGTAGCACATCGGCATGAAGATTCTTTTTTTAGATGCAATTCTACTCTCAGGAGGTTTAGTGATAGAAGTCTATGTATTATTTATCTTGCCAAGGACTTTATAAATATTATTGGACAGCACATGTGAAATAAAAGTTTTCAGTGCAGTTAAACAACTTCGACATTATTTCACAAAATTTATGAGTTTCAAATACGATTGCAAGTATTATGCCTTCCCAGTTTTGCAATCCATCAGTCTTTGAGCTTCCCAAACCACAAAAAAATCTCTTAAAAATGTGAGAGAATGAATATAAATAATCAAGAAATATGTACACAAAACTGTGAAATATTTTCGTGTAGCACAAGCAGCAGTAAAACTTTCAATTCAATAAACAGTGTAAGTATTAGAATTAATTTCCCTGGGACAAGGTTTTAAGAAATAAATCGGGATTCTGGGAGCCCAGCTTGTCAGATCCCGGTTTTCTGGAAGAGGAGCCAGACACGAGCCAGGCAGAGCCTCTCCCCGGCCGGGCAGGCACAGCAGGGTGACGGCTGGTGCCTGTCCCCGTGCTGGGGTTCCGCTGTCACCCGGCTGTGACCAACGTCTCTGACATTTGTGTTGATTGTCTGGAAACTCAATTTATGCTGTTTCTGCCTGAGATCTACCCTGAGCTGAGTGAAAGCTGAAAAGGTGTACGAGCATCTTCCCTTCCGAGTGCCTGACCCCGGGAAAAGGCAGCTGGCACCCGCTATCCATTTCTGCAAACACTCCTCACCTACTCCCAGCTGTTCCCAACAAAATCCTAACGTGAAATCCCCCTTGGGTCTCAGCAGATCACACCCTATGCTCTCAAACCATTTAAAAGCTAGCTCTAAATGGTTAATGATTTCTCTGGTCATCACTCTGCCCATATAATGGCACAGCACCCGACAGATTTGATTTAATTTGTTTCATACGCCTAGTAGCCGCAGCACTGTACTACTAAATCACAGAGTACAAGGGCCATATTTCTTAATGCCTCGCGTATCTTTAACACACAGACAACGACTGAAAACTAAAGAAATGTGCTTTCTAATCAGTACAAATGATCTGCTTGTTGGTAGTTTTCTGCTGACATTTGCCAAAGTGAACCCTCTTCCTAGAATCTAGAGGCACTTGCTGCCAAAGAATGTGTGGTCTTCAGGTTTTCCTGAAAAAATTAATAAATGGATTCCCTATTGTCATTTCACCAACATGATTCATACAAACTAGATTATCCAAATATTACTTTTTTCTTCTTCTTTTTTTACACCTTCCAACACGCTCCACTGGATGGCTCCTCTCAAGTCAGCAAGAGTTTGGTTTTTAAAAACCGTGGAACTGAGCAACATTTCTGGCAACACATGATATTGAAACAATAAGTAATTTGTTGTTACCCATTTTAGTCTATCTGCTCAACCCACCTAATGTTATCTGGACATGACTTAGCCCAGCAAAGGACAATCTGTAAAATTTAAGTCAAGCAATCTCAAATAAAACTCCCCTCTTTTGTATTTGCTTCCTGTAAAAATTGTGTGAGCAAGCTTAAGACCTGCAACGTTGGACAAACCCACCAACTTAATACAAATTACGCAACTTCTGAAAACAAAGTTTGCTTTTGCAGCTGTAGATATTCATAACAGGAACCTACTCAATAAAGCAGCAGCCCTGCAAGGATGCTCGGGAGCCCAGGTGTGCCGGCTCCTCAGGCCAGCTCTGCTGCAAGCTCAGAACACCTCTCAGCAGCACTTGTAATAAAAGACTCAAAAGAAAATCCAGCGTGGAAATCAATACCTGGCTTAGCTTTTTCATAACCAAAGAAATAAATGTTAACAGTGAACGGTACATTGTTATGATGACTACATCATTAAACGTTAGTTATAGCAATATTGACATGGCACTCACAAGTAAATTGAGATAACCATCGATGTGGTTATTCCTAACATTAGGAGCACATAAACCTGAACACCCTGCAGCCAAATTCCACCGTTATGGATGTTCTTAAATATGTGAATGCATACAAGCATCTGTATTGATTTACAGAGAACAGTGCTGAAGAACAAGCGGGACACCGGGTCATACTGGTCGCTCCAGCTGAGCCCTGACGGGGCAGGCGGAGGTAAGCTGCAGAGGGAGTGCAGGAGAACCCTCTCCCGGTACACACACCCTCCCCACCTCCTGTAGCTGCTTGGTGACCTTCTGAGACAGATGCCGCATCTAACCTCTTGTCCGTAACAGCTACCAATGGGCCCTTCTTCCACAAATTTAAGTACTTTTTTCTTTTTTCTCAATTGATGATACACTTTGACCTCCATCACCTGAGATAATGAGTCGTTCAGTAAGTACAGTGTTAAACTTGCTGCTGAACTATCTCACTGCCCGCCCCCTGCTCTCTGTGGGTCCTCTTCTCTGTATCATCTAGGTTGTGCAATTCTCTGCATCCCCACTTCGCAATTCCGTTGCCAAACTGACCCCTCCCAGGGCACCAGCCTAACCACAGCAGGTGCATGCGGTGGGGTAACCAGCTCTCAGCTTGGTCTCAGCTTCTGCTTCTCTGGCCATCCTCACCTGCAGGTAAAATTGTTCTTTCCCCAGTTCGCTTTTGGACTGGGTCAACTGGGCAGCAACTCTGAGCAGTGGGAGCACTGGGCCACTACAGCAGCTCCTGTACCAGATGAGTTTAGGTCTGCAGAGACAAACTCAAGTCTTTCCTTGAGCAGGAATCAATCCGTATCTTTACAGCGTCTTCTTCTAGCCTTCTTCCAGTCCTACTGTGGCAGCAATTTCAGTGGAAAATCTGGATTTAAGAAAGTGTACTTGAGATACCATATCCTGCAGCATAAATCCCTCATGTAACTGTCTTGCAGACTTCTCAGAAATTTACACTTTTCTAAGGTATCTAAAGCTGAATTAAAAATCCCATGATGAAATTTCAGATTCTACTTCTTCATTGCACTATGAAGTGTATTTTGCATAACATTTGCACAAGTCACCATAAAAGAAGGTTCCTGGCTTTGTATATACACACACTTACAGATGTAAGAGCAGCCTAATGCCCCCACGTGTATCTGTTGTATCTCCTTTACTTAAAGGTATGGCCATACATTCACTCACATGTTGTTAACCAATGACATCAGAGACACTATTCCGGCACGAGGAGATAACGCTGCAGTAGAGGAATGCTGTGGGCATGGCTTCTACACAGACCTACAAACACACAATGACGATCACTCCCCCTTGCTGGCAACAAAACAGCCCAGATTTGAGCTTTGCAGATACCTCTGAAAGCACACCAGCTGGTTAGAAATTAAACTATTGTCTGAGGCTTTTGCTGTTATAAGTTTTCTTGAGACACTACAACTCCTAAATGAGCTTACCACATTTCTGGCTGAAACTAGTTTTGTATTAATTGAAATTATCATCAGTGATTAGCATTTCAGCTCATAGGTCAAGCATGAAGCATAAAACAAAGTACAGTAGCAACTGGGCTGGACGACTGGGAATGACGGCGTGTCAGCCATGCACAAAAGAAATAAAAGCAGGTTGCAGTTTGTTTTCAGATGAGACCGCTAATGACAGCCCTCTCCAACGGAGGCAATGCAAATTCTCCTGAATTTCAAAATGAATTCGTGGCAAAGGCGCTTTCTTCTTTTGTACGCTCATTCTCCCTCTTTCAAAGCACAAAATAACAGCAAACCCATGAGATTTCTCACGTTAAGAAAAATAAACATGCATTATAGTAAAGCAACACCTCCTCAGAGAAATCCTGCCTCACCTTGCAAACCCCTCCTGAAACCCAGCTCATGCCACAGTTAGTTTTAGCCATTGCAGCTCCTGCTCCATGACACATCGTTCAGCAGACACAAAGCCAGGCAGAGCCCTACTGAATTGGAAATGTGGGCAGGGGATCTGCCAGGCAGAGCTCCTTCCAGGCCTGGAGTCTAACGAGATTGCTCATTCAGCATAAAGCTCAGCGAACACAGCATACCCCCCTCCCAAACGCATCCGCACTGGCTCCTCGAAAGCCTGCCACAGGAGAAATTCTGCACTTTATCAGGTACTAAAGAGGGGAAAATTCACAGCACCCAGCACCTAACGGGCTGCATTTGAGAGCGTGGCGTGCTTGTGGTACGAGAGCAATCCCCATGCCAGGAAAATCCTCTGACAACAACCGAAACCACTGCAGAGCGATGAGGGTTCCACTTGGCATTAGTGATTTTCACAGCATGGGTTTGTGTTTACTTGAGAGCTCTCTGTGCTAGCAGCAAGGTGACAATATGAACAGGAGGGGGAAAAAAAAAAAAAAAAAGAGTATTTAATTGCAAATGAATTACCTCTATAAACAGCAGAAAACAGCTGTTACTTCCACTCAACTCGTTAGGGATCATTTTTTCCTGATGCATCCCAGACAGGTGAACTCATTCACTACGTGCACCACCAGCGAATACTGTCAAATATCAACAATCCTAAATGTGAGCCCACTGCTTCATCTGTGCTGTGCAAAAAGCACACTCACAACCCTTCTCTGCCTCATGGACTCAGGGGAGGCTCAGCATGTTCCCAAGATCCCGAGAGGAAAATCCTAGCAGGCTTCACACACAAAATCTTAAAACCAAAGAAAAACTAACATCAAACCTGAAGCAAATCTCCTTCGAGATCAATTTTATTCTTGTATCTCAGCACAATAGCACTACAAGATAGTGAAAGCCATTGGAACACTGTGTGTTTCTAATTTAAATTGCAGTCAGTGACTCATGACAAGGAAGAGTTTCACAGCAAGCAATCTCCTGTACTTTCTGCCTGCCTCTGGTTTTTCCTCCTTCTATGTAATAAGAGAGATTAGCTCTTCCAGCTTCATGGAGGATCTCACAACGCTTGCTCTTCCCGATAAGTCAAGGCCATTAAGCTTCCAACATTTTCCACATTACTAGAGATACAAGGGATTACTTAAAAAAAAAAATCAAGTGAAATGTAATGATTTAACTAGAGGCACTGCCATGAAAGCGTTTAAGGATGCAAGTTAAACACCAGCCATGTCGCTGTAGGACAAATTCCAAAATCCTGGCATGCCCTACCTGGACAGGGAGCACCTCCTCGCAGCCTGACATTGTGCTTTGCTTCTAAGAGGGATCCACACTTACCAGTGGGATTTGCAGCCTCCCAAGGAAGAAGTACCAGAGGAATTCACTTAGGGCAATAACTGCAGGATTTGGCCCATTTATGTGTCAGGAAGTCTCAGCACTAGAGCAAACATGAGAACATAAGAGACAAATGGATATTTCATCCTTATCATGCATTTCCTATTTTCCTAGTGTTTACCTTAGATGCTGGAGTCTACAGTAATTTCCTTTTTCCATTAACAACTTTACAGCTAAAACAACACCAATAAGCTTAAAGAAAAACACACACGCAGAAACCCTCATCCATGACATGCTCTTGTTCCACCTGTATTCTCAAGAGCCGTTATGATCCCAGCAGAGGCATGAGAAACCGATGGGACAAGTTTCTGGCTGGTATCTCCAGGATGGAAAGAGTTTATAATCTTAATGGAAGTGCCTGAAACATTCTTCTAAGTAGCATAATGCTACAATTTATCTGGTGATCATTTTGTTTCAATAGTTTCTGTTAATGGAAACGTTTTGTACCAAGGCTTTCAGGGGAACCGAGCTGTTGATAAGGTAAAGATGATTTCTGAGCATGGGCAGCAGTTTTCTGCACATGCTCATGTAGTTTTACATGCGTAAGAGAAAAGCGTCATTCAGAACACTCCCTATCACAATGATTTTTCAGCTGCAATATTTGCTTCTCTCCATTAATGCCTCTTTTCCAGGGTACTGAATCAAAACATCAATCAACTACGCTGAAGACAGTTGACTGACAATATATTGAATATATCTTCTGTAGCTGTGAAAGAAAGGGGAAAGAGTTTGTAACTGTTTCTCTCTCCCCTGGTTCCACCTTCATCATCCCTTTCACTACCAGCAAGATGCAGAAAAGCAGTCAGTGACTGCAGGATTTCCAGGTGATCACACAGAAGATCTTTCATTACACACACCACAAACATGGTATATTTTAAGGCACAGTTGATCTTTAGTGATACAATTTGACTCCAACTAGTTGCCTGAGCAGAGAATAACAAGGAAGCAACACATGCAGCAACACACACTATCCAAACAGTCTAAAAGTCTTGAAAAACATAAGATTACTCAGTTATTTATTAAATACCCAGAGAAAAATGTTTTGAAGGAAACTCGGCAAAACTATGTTCATTCCCTTAGCTACTCAGTGAGAGTTTGGAAAAGTGTCTCCTGAGACCAGATAAGCAGGTTTAGAGACAACCCGGAGATAGTGCCCATCATTATTTTTTGCCCAACATAATTACATCATTACTTTTCCTTTCTCTTTACTTCTGGTGGTTTGTTTTCCACCGCTACAGTAAAACACGTGCACCTAAACCACATCACCAAATATGAAGTCCCACCTGCTGCTGGCTCCCCATGATGGGACTCATGAACGCTGAGCACAAACACACCGTATTTTCCCCTATCCCAGTTTTGGAAAAACCTGAATTGCACCTTGTTGGAAATCAAAGTAAATAAGATTAAATTATAAGTACAATATACATCAGGAGGGAAAATTCTGCTTGAATGAGAATCTTAATGTTTAATGTTAAACTCACAGAACCATGGTCTGCATTACCCATTCTGTCCATAACATGATGTTCTTCAGAACAAGTGTGACTTTCGCTCACCAGCCCGTCTGCAGATGTATCATACTAATCAATTACATGCACGCTGGGAAAAAGCGCTCTGCATGTCACACACATGAAAACTGTATTACACACTTCATACAGAGCTTCTATAGCATCACATATGTTCTACATTTTTCTTAAAAAAGAACAAATGTAGAAATCAGAAATACTGTTGGTCATATTATTTTTTATCTCATTTGCATCGCATCACGTGGACAGATCCACTTTATTGCCCTCTAACTGTTATCTCACATCACTGATTATGCACCTTCGAAAGGTTAACCAGAAAACGGCTAAGAAAATCACGGAGAGGAGTCAGTTATGAAAAAGACAAGAACTGCACAATACCTTTCATCCACTTCACTCCCAAATACCTCCGACTTCTGCTTCTTCATGCTTCCCTGCAGCCAGCTGTCAGCCTACAAAGGTCCCCAGAGCACGGGAAAGACTAGTTGCATGGCTTCACTCTGTACAGATCTGAGCATTTCTAACAGCTCTCCCCAGCACACACAAACGCATGGACACCTCACGCTCTTCTGGCTTGTCCAACCCAATTGGTGTGTCCATTAGGTTCATCCCCTCGGGGCAAACAACATCATTTATTATACAGCTGAACTGCATCTGGAAGCCTGATGGATGCTCTTAGGTATTACCTGGAAAACGTGGCTATATTATCATAAACGTTTCTTGTTAAATGAATAGCATGAACCCTTTAGAGGTCTGGGTCACCGCATGACAGGTCAGGAAGGGGCAAAGGGAACTCACAGGGAGCCTGATACTAAATGCAGAGACCTGCCCACAGCCAGGGCAGCTCCCTGGCACGAGGCTGAACCTGCTGCACTGGGGAGCCACGTGATTACCTAGAATTTAGCCAGTAAATATTAGAAAAGAACTGATCCTGTACCCACCAAATGCTGTTTTAGTCTACATGGCAGAAAAGCCAATGGGAGTTTGCACATCATTAGACCTTGTACATCTAAAATAGAAGTAACAGGAGCTGGCAGGTGATGCACTGACTCTCTTGACACTCTCCTCTCTGCTTCTTGGCAACTGTGTAAAACTCCCTGAGCTTGAAGCATCCTGGTTTTCCACACTGGCAGAGAAGAAGCTAACAGCTACTAAAGATGCTGCAATGGAAAAATGAAAACCACTTCTGCAATTACAGTACTAGCCCTCTGAGCTTCTCCCTCCACTCTCCTTTTTCTCCCTTTATTTAGCTGAAGTTATTTAAAGGACAGAGCTCTGTTTAAGCAGCTGCTGCGACAAGTAGCTGGCCCAAGCAGCTTTTAATTAAATATTTGCTGCTGTGCGAGTCTTCTCTCCCCTCCTTGCTGTCCTTGTGGACAACATTTGTTCTTGCAAAGATAACAGGTCTGCTGAGCAGCCTCCACCCGCAAGCCCTCCTGCGCACGCAAGCCCCTACAACGAGGTAAAGGCTCCACAAAAATTAATTCTATGATATGCACCGTGACATTTGCTATCACGGACATCTAACAACAATAAGGAAAAGAAACAAAACTTGCTGGGATTTAACAATAATTATTAAATCATGTCATTTACATAATGAGACTTTAGTAATAACTATGGCATATCTCTCACGGCATGGTAAATTGGCAGAACGCTTCATAAAGGGATTTTTTTTCCTCCTTCTCTCTCGCCAATGACAGAAAAGTAGATCAGGTGAACGATACCACAACACATACCAAGCAGGTTTGCAGAGGGGATAGAGATGGAGGTGAGTATCACAATGGGAATAAGAGAATTCCTGAGAAATACGGATTTCAAGCAGGTTTCTTTCTCTTAAAATTTATTCCTAGCCAGCAGCCAGGCACATCAATGCCTCGTGATGCTTTGTGGTATTTCCCAGCCAGGATCAGCAAGGCACTGGGTTTACTCTACCATATGTGTTAACAGAGTTGTTCATGCTGTTCCTCCCAGCAGGTGACCCTGGGAATGGCATTAAAGGGAACTGGGTTGACCAAATACCAGTAAAGGCCTGACTTGCTTGGGGAAAAGCTGCTTTCCTACTGCCAGCTCACAAAGCAGATGCGTGTTTTGGTGTCTTGACTCTTACCTACCTGGTCTAAGCATCACTCAGAGATTCTCACCTACTTCCATACTGGAAAACTGGAAATGACAGAGCCAACTTCGTGTGAAAAAAACCCTATCCATTAGACCCAGTTTGACACTGAGATAGAAAAGGTAAATGGGAAAAAAAAATAATTAAATGCTTTTTGAGCCAAGATGTTTCAACAGTGGGCACAGACACTCGTGGTACTGCTCCGTGCAGAAATGAGAGCAGCAAGGGAGGAGGCTGAAGGGGCAAGGTGCTGTGAAGCCACACAGAGGAGCACAGGACTTGGAGTGCGAGAAGGAGATGGAGAGAGAAAGTCTTCAGGAAAAAAAGAGGCAGCAAGACGAGTACATGAGGAAATGAGACCAGACACCAACCAGCCTGGAACAGCTATGTGGGGCCTCAAAGCAGCTGCCGTTAGATGTAGATGAGTGAGTGAGCAGATCCTGGGAGAGGGCTGATCCTGTCAAAATAGCAGGGAATGCAGACGAGCAGGGGATCGGTGCTGTACGGAGGCAGGCAGGGCAGGGGCTTGGGAGACTTTGTGAGTCTGGAGCAGTAACTCACTGGGGAAGAAATGAAAGAGAGCCGGGGTCTCAAAGCACCGAGCAGGGAACTGGAGATCCCCCGATGGCGATGGCACTCCGTGGGGATGGGAGAGAAGCAGCTCACCGCGGCACAGCACAGCAACAAACCCTTCATTCGACAGAGTATTTCAAACCTGCCTGAACACTCCAAGCTGAGAGACACAGCGGGCATTTATTTCAAAAAGAAAGACTAATAGCACCAAGCACATTCTCCTTTTTTTATATATAAATGAGATATATTAAGACAGGCAAGATCATACAAGTTATTCAGTTGCATCAGTACACCTGCACAAGAGGACTCAGCACTCACTCTGATCTACACCAGACCGTATCCTTTGAAGTCGGAATAGATGCTCCTGACTGACGTCGCCTTCACTGGCAAAAAAACTCCTGATCTTCGGTTTCTATGGGAAACCTCTCAACTTCCATTCATGCGCCAGATCTCTTCCCTGTCTTTCCAGCTCACAGAAGCAACTAGCAAAGCAAAGCAGGGCTGGGGCTGGGGCCACTTGCTGTTACCTGTCTCAGGAAAACCTTTCTGGGGGGGATTAATTAATATGATATATATGATTCCTAAACATCACCAGATAACTGCAATTCAGTGTGTTTCCTGAGAGGAACAGAAAAGGGCAGTATCCCAAGAAGTTCTGCTTTCCTCACATCCATCTGTCAGTAAAGGCGAGTTCATTAGCATCCTCCTGGGCACCAGGCGGGTAAGTGCACACTTGGCTGCTCCCTCAGATCCGTGCAGAAATCAGGGAGAGTCTGACAGCTACTATAAAATGCCTTTTAAATTTAGGAGTTGCCAGGGAAAAAAAAAAAGAATAGAAAAAAAAAAAGAAAAGAAGAGTGATATCTCTAGGGAGACTCCCACCTCTAACAGACCTCACCAAAATCTGAGTGCTATCAGGCTGGAAGCACAGAAGTAAAGACAAGTTTCCTCGTTCGGAGGTGACGCCTTTGGCAGCTGTTGATTCAGGTAAATGTTAAGTTTCTGATCCCTAATTTTGTCTCCTTTTCCTTTGTAGCAGTGTTTCTAATTTTGCAACTTTTGCTTTATGAGAGTGAAAGCTGTTTTCGTTCCCGACTTGTCTGATGTTTCAACGGGCTCACACGCACTCGCTGGGCGTCAGGAATGCTGCTTTCACACTCAAAGGAATCAGTGTTTTCAACAAATACTTTAAACCTCTATAATCCAGGACAAGTTTGGGCACCCCGAGTGTTCGGGAGTGGCTCTCACTAGCTGCAACATCAGCTACCAGCAAGCTGCAGGCGCGGAGAAACCCTCCCAGGAGCCGGTGGTTCTCTCCAGCACCACTTCTGCCTCTGGAAAGGGACAACCCAGAGAACACCGAGGCTGCGGCACAGCGCGGCTCATCCATCTTTAGACCTAATGGACGGCTGTACAGACGGGACCGGCGCTGCAGAACGTGTCCGGGTGTGAAGCGGCTGAGCCGAAGCTGACGCCTGCTTGGCGCGCCAGGTCAGCAGCCTGTGGCGCAGCCGGAGGGACGCGCACACCCTGGGGCACTCAGCACACACACACGCCTCTGCGCCGGGGCCAACCGCCACCGCTGCAAAGCCTCTCGGCAGCGACGTAGCAATGAACGGTCAGGAGGGAGGCTTTACGTTTCACCAGAAAGCTGGCGCTGCCTGTGCTCCAGGCTTCGCAGAGACCAAGGGCTGAAACGTGACCTGCAGGGAGGAACGAACCCTGATCCCCACGTCGTCCCGGTTTCCCTACAGGTACCGGAGCCTCCCGCGGGTGCCAGGCTCCCAGCGCGGCCACCAGCCCACGCATTACCCACTCCAACAGGTCTGCCTATAAATGTTTCACTAATCCTGAACCACAAAAAGGCTTAAAATACCTGTCAATCACCCTGCCTCCCCGCTGGCCTCCCCGCCGCCCTCGCAGCCTTGCTGGGAGGATTGCTATTGAGATCGCCGGCGCTGCCAATGTGCTGCGGAAAATTAAACCCCAGCCGTGGAAACAATAGCTATTACAAAGTGTGTAATCAGCGGGAGATGGGATGAATGTTTGTAATTCCAGGCCGCAGAAAGTGTTTTCAAAATGCCTTTAGTCTCATCCATACTTCTTTAATATTTTGCTGCCTAATAGCTGCATTTTACAGCTAGGCCGTAATTTTATCAAGGTACAAACTTTTACAATACGATGTCAAGCTAAGTACAAACTTCTCCAGTATAATGTCAAGCTATGTGGTAAAGTCAAGTAAACATTTGTAGTAATTATATGCCCAGGAGATTTCATAACATCATAGAATTAAGCAGCAGCTCAGTAAATTATATATCACTTGATCTGCAATTGCCACATCTCCAGCACAGAACCCGGCTCCATCTAGAGCAACCCTGACACGGCACGTCAGTGCGCGGTGCAAACCTGTCAGGCGGTTATTGTGCACTAATATTAGTTACCACCTTATCTTGTAATGTTTCCTTTCAAAGAATTAAAGCACAGGTTTATTGTGCTTTCTTTTAAAGAGCAAACACAATCCCAGCTAGTAAAAAAAAGGCAGTTTTCTTGCACCGTGGGATGTGCACCAGAAATAGTTTCCACGTTTCCCTCCCTACAGAGCAACCGTTCGAAGGGCCTTGCTCGATGCAAAGGCGATGGTAAGTCCTCATTCCAAAAGGGTGGCTGCAAATATGCAAACGCTACACAGCTCAGCTGAGCAGGGAGGTGCAGCCTGCCTGCGGAGAGGAGCGGGTGCCCGGCCAGCGGCGGCAAGGTTCTTGCTGCAGACATATGTTGCTAAAGCAGTTGGTCTGGCACAAAGCTCATCTAGCGCCCTGACAATCATTTTGATAAAGCATAAGCCAAAAGCTAGTGCCTCTCCTGTTGAAAACTTAAGGAACGAGAATGGTTCAAAAGATTTCCAATAAAGAAAACACTGATTATTTTTTTTTTAAATATCTACTTCAGCGATGCCAAGGTTACCAGTCCAAGTGATTACAAACAATTGACTCGATTACGTATTTGAGCACGGCCATAAATTGCCAAAGCAGCTGCTGCATTTCGGCTCAGAGAGGAGTGCCCTTTAGTGTTCGCTAAAGTGATTTCCTACAAAATCCATGTCATTTGTCAGGCCGCTACCTGAAAAGTGTAACACACTTGAAGAACTCGCAGACGCAACACCAGCTTAATTCTGTCTTCTGAACAGCACCAAAAAAAAGGAGACACTGCTCAGGCATCAACTCCTTTCCTATTTTACATCAGTTTTAAGGCAGACTATTTACTGCCCCACGCATGACCAGGTAGAGCAGCCCTTGCTGCCCGAATGGCACTGCCATGGGGCTCCGTGCCGGAGATGGGACTCCACTTCACCCTTCCAGGGGTGAGCTGAGCTGCAGCCTTGGCTTTGCACCATCTGACCTCTAAAAGGATGGGAGCAAAGAGATGGAGACATAGCCGGGGACATGGACGAGCTGTAACAACAGTAAGCTCTGGTCTGACATAGGAATTTATCTATTAATTTATTAAATTTTGCTAGTAAATTTGATCCTGCTTCTAATCCTTTTGGTCGCAGGAGCGATGCACTGGAACCACATCTCTGAACAGAATTCACCTTATCGCTCGTGTATTGTTTTCTTTTACTAAATGACTAATTTATACTGTGCAGCCTCCAATGCCACAGCCATCTGCCAAAAGGTGCACAAACCATCTATATTGTAAGAGAGTCTATTAATATGTATTAAAAGTCATTACAGTTGACATAAGCCATTTCTGTACATGAATATGAAAAATATTACTATTATATTTAAAACTTTCAAGTAATCACGCATCACGGATTTTCTCACTCTGAGTTTATAATTTAAGCCTTTAAATGTTTCATAGCAGCCTCATCAAACCAAGATTTCTGATGGATGTGGAGCTGAGACAGCCCATTACAGTAACAAGAAAAAGAAAAAAGAAAACAAATAGCAACCTGTTCTTGGAAGAGGAAGGGGGAAAAAAAATAATGAAAGAGTAAGTTATTTTTACATCAAAATAAAATCATAATAAAAAAGAAATAGTGTGCACCTGCTTCCTTCATTGTTTCATATTGGTCATAGTGCAAGCATGATGTATAACATAACTGTCCAAAAGGGCACTGATGCCCAGCAGACAGAGCAGCTTTGACAGATGACGAGCACTGAACAGACAGACCAGAGGTGAATGCTGTATAAGCCTATGTCCATAACAGGGCCAGTCCCGGTAAAAGCTGTCTAGGTATCAGATCCAATCCAGTTCACTAGGACAGCTTTGCTTTCTGCAGAGTGCAGGAAACATTCCCTAATTCTTATTTCACTCACAGTTTTAGGATTTTTGCTCAGCACAGCTTATTTAAAACCTTGGGACTCAACAGCTTCAAGCCTTGGAGCCGCTGAAGCCCAGAGCAGGAGCGCACAGTCCCAGCTCTCTGCAGCAACGGTCCCCTCCAGGCTACCCACTCCTCCAGGCATTTGACATGATTGAGACCAGTATTTCAAGGGATTTGGATACTCCGTGCACATTAATAACATAAGCAACCCAAGTGCCCGATCTCCAAGGGTAATTTGAAAACCCCAGAGTGGGCTTTTGGTTTTCTCTTTCTGTTTTGTGTATTTTCCCCAAGCACTGAGGAAGCAGATCCGCTTATGAAAGCATTTATTAGGCTTGCTGAGCTGTCTTTTTCCCATCCCTGAGTTACCTTGTGTGAATGTTAATCACAGTCATTACACAGTTTATCGTCTATTAAATGCTTACCTTCATTCCCACACACACCCTCTGAAAAAAAACAGAACTAAAAAATTAAGGTCAGAAGAGAAAATGAAGAACACAAGCCCCAAAACTGGAAGCCATTTCATAAGGAATTATTTCCAGAAATTCAGATCCCTTCCCCACTTGGCCACATTCCTCATTTCTAAACTATTTCAACCACCTCTTCGTATAATTGTCTTTAAAAGCAGCGCTAAGAGGGAGCGCAGTGCTCTTCCCCATTAGGTAGATGGCAAGCTGAGAGACAGGGCAGATATTTTTGCGAGCAAATGCACAGCTTGGTAAGGGTACGAGGGTTTCAGGTAGGTGAAATACCTGAAGTCGTTCTGTGTTCTTCCTAAGCATGTGTGCAAGCTCCTGGAGCTCTCCACTGCATTGGACACGCATGCGTGGGAATACATTCATGAATGGATGTGGGAATATATTCATGAATGGATGTGGGAATATATATGGACAAACGTGAAAAAGAGACTGAGGTGGGAAGCAACAAACTCCTTCGCTTTCACTTGTCCTGACCAGGAAGATTTGATTTCAGCCATCAGAAGCAGGGAGGCAAGAGCACTGCTGTTCATCGCTGCCTAGCCTCCTCCCTCTCGCACTCAGCCGCTCTTCCAAGGTGAGGTGGCAACACCTAAACCAGGGAAAGTCAGTATATTGAAGCTGGAAGAGCTGCAACAAGCACCTCTCCTGATACACACAGCATGCTCCAACGGGAGCAGGGCTCTCGCAGCAATCACACCTTTCCCTGCAGCATTCCTCTCTAAGGGAACATTTCCCAGACAAGCAACGTGCAGGAGAGCTTCTGCTTTGCCCGAGTTTCCCTTCTTGCCTCTTCCAGGCCCTTCCCTGCTTAGCAATGCCCTCTGCAGCACCAGCACAGACCGTGTGAACTGCTTATCCCGATAAGAGAATATTCCACTGATCTCATATCATCTCAACAGATCCATGGGATGCCAGGGATTTTGGTAAAACTAGAGAGAATCAAGTGCATCTCAGTGAAAACCATAACCCATTAAAAAATGAAATAAAAAAAACAGACACGGAAATGAGCAGGGAACGTTCCTCAGAGTAATTCTGTAGCAGTTTGACACACAGAAACCTTCTGTGCGTAATAGTGAGCTCTGAAGGAGAAAAACCACTGAAGTGTTTTCCCACCCTGGGTGCTGGCCGAGCCAGGGGCTGGGGCTCCCCCGCGCCCCCCCCGCCACAGCCAGCACGCACCGGAAAACAAATCTGAGCGAGTCCCGTCCAAAATCCACTGATAAAAAGGCTTCCACATTTGAATTTTGCAGCATGCACAAAACCAGCCTTTGGGGGCCAGAAACTGCTCCCCATCCAAGCATCTCTGAGCAGGAGAGAAGCTCCTCGCCCTCAATAGAAACGCTCCTTGTTTCTCTCCTTTTTGTAACGCGGACCGTGATAAATCTCTCTCCTGTTTTAATTATCTCAACAAGATCTTTGAGGAGGACCTGCTTCCTGGTTTAGAGGTGCTTCTAAATCTAATGTAGATGATTAAGTAAATGATACAATTAATTAAAAGATTCTATTAATCTCATTGCCATTTAAATCTTATTCTTCATATAATATATCCAAATCTTGCTATCTCATTCTATACTATCCAACTAATATTTCTAGCATGTAAGCCCAGGACAAATTAAAGATATGAAAAAACCCCACCAAAACTCTTACCTTTGTCTGATGGTGACATATTTGCAAGCCTGTAATTTTGGAATAAATCAGCTGGAACAACAGTCACTTATACTGCTGCATCAGGAGGAATCTGCTGCCTATAGGGTTTACTCCTCTCAAGACCTGAACTTTCTTCTAACACTGACTTGATGTGAAGATGACCTTGACTCCAGATGATGGAGCTTTAGAGGTCAGAGTATTTAAAGAGAGAGTGACCATGCGTTTTGCAAACAATATACAGCTGGGATGTGAGTTGTAGCAAACAACGTACCCGTCACAGAAGCAAAACCTCAGATGACATAAAACACAAAGAGTCTGGTGCCTCAAAGCAGAAGAATTTGAACGAACGCAAAAACCTGTGAGGAACTGTGAGGAACCCTAGGATTCTCTCACGAGTCCAAATTTTTATCCTGGCCTTTCTTCCAGAGTCACTGAATAAAGCACTAACTATTGGACTCTAAAACGGTGCTCATAAATTATTACATTTAGAGTTGCAAGGTCAGCTGATAGAGGGGATAAGAACAACAGAACCAAGTTTTTCTAAGGATCCGAAGAACTGCCGTGTTTCAAGACTGAAATATATTCATCGCTATGAATCGATGAGGTTAATATTACTACAAAATGAACACATGTGTAAGAGTCCAGACTATAAAATAAAGATGCTTCCTTCTTTATTCTTTACTCCAAAATAATCTTGTGTAGTTTGTGCCCTGCTTCTTTTGGTGACCTAGTACCTACTCAATTTTCCAAAGTGGCTCATTGCCCTTAGCAAAAAATACAGCCAAGTAAGGAATTCACACATCCTATTACTGCACTCAGGATTTATGAATAAAGTACATGACAAAATTGTAATCATCCAGCTTTTTGCAGTGTTAGTTAAAGCAGTTTACAGGACTGAAATACTGCAAGAAAACTAATTTTAAATGGACATGTGCTGAAGGACCTTTGGAGAAATACCTGGAGTAACCAAGAGACATCGTTTTATAAATTCAGCACGGTAGCAAAATATTTGATCATACAGAAAGCAAAATATGCAGTTTCTTTCAGCGGCAATCATGTATTGGATAAAGAATTATCTTTAACCTGGATGCGAGGAACTTATTACATGAAAATGCCCAGATGCAATACAGCATAAAACCATAACATCACCCTATATGTGTCATTATAGCTCCAGTGCAGTGAACTGCATTTAGATTATTAAACAGTTATTTTTCCCAGGATCTTGTGATCATTACATTCAGCAATCCAAAGGGGATGAACCAAAAAGGGCAATGAGAAAATTCATGGTATTAAGGACAGTGATGGCAGGGCAGCAGCCGGCTCGCTCAGCACCGAGGACTGTACTGATGCCAGGCAGAGACCAGGACCCATAAGCAGGACCTTGGCACTGAGCACTCACGGGTATCTCTAGTTTAGGAGGACAGCAAAGGTGCCACTGTGCTCTAGCAACTGCACATTCAGTCCCCAGATCCGCAGGATGCAACTCGTACAACAAGAAGACAACTACAGGTCCACTTATCCCATTATTCATAATTACGGGTTGTTCATACTAAATCAAATTAAATTTTTCCCATCTGAAACCCCCCTGCCTCCAATATTGATTTCCCTATTACTGCTTATCTTCATCGGCAGAAATGAGACTAAACTTACAGGGACATACAATGACTTACACAACTAATGATTACGGTATTTTGGTGTTAACTAGCAGGGTTTGGTTATGACTGGGTTCTGAGTAAAACTAAGACACAAAGAAGGCTTCATATATATGTATGGAGATTCTGCTCCTATTCCGTGGAAACATGCCACAAAAATGCATACGGCATTCAAAGGCAATTTTTATGTAAAATACTTGGTATTAAAGGACAATGGGCAGTCAATGTTTTCAGCACGCTCAATTGGAAATAAATATGAACATATTGTACCAAACAAAATCAGATCTGGAGGGGAGGAATTATGATAGAAAGTTGCATGAAAGCTGGCTTGGAAGGATAAAGGAATGAGATAACTATCCAGACACAAAAAGGGGCTGTGAAGGTGGAAGAGAGGACACAAAGGGCTTTAAGAAAGAAATTGCAAAGCTGGTTCTTCCCATCTCAGCTACTGTTGTTATATTACGAAAAAAAATTTTATATATATATATATATAATATAAATATATAAAATGCATATATTCACAATATATTGTGAACAACATGAAGAAGCATCCCCCCTTAGCTCCCCGCACGGCAAACCCCTCTGACACATCAAGTGCACACGGTTGGCCCAGGGCTTCTAACACAGCCGTTCTTCTATACATCACACGTTTGAAACATACTGAAAAAGCAGTTATGGAGGACTGGCCCAGCTTTAGGAAGAAGTCAGCCCAAAGCCAAAGCACCCACCAGAAGCCCGGTAACATTCACGGCGCACAGGAGCAGCCGCCCGCCAGGACACGGGATGACAGGTCGCACCGCCGGGAGCTGCTGAGGAATGAACGGGCCAGGAGCAACGCTGCTCGGGCAGCCCCCGCGCTCGTAAATTAAAATGGTACGAGTAGAGAGCAGAGAGAAGACTTTTTGAGTTACGGCATATTAAAGGCTTACTGACATTGAAGTAATAAGAAATAATGAATATTTAACTTCCAGTTCATATTAAAAAACCTATTAATGTTTTATTTTGTCATCCATAATGAAACAAGAAATTAGGCTCGTGATTCCTAATGATATATACGGCGCAGTAGCAAAATTGCTGGACCTAAACAAAGTGAGGGCAGGCAGGAGTGGGCAGCTGAGGTCCACGTCAGTCCATGTTTCCACTGCCAGCGCTTCTCCTGCACTCGATGAAACGTTTGTGAGGGCAGAAGGTGAGCTCAGAAAAGGAGGCTGTGGGTTACAAACCTCAGGTCTGACCTTGTCACTCCAGTCCTTTGCTTTCCCAAATCATTGTGGGGATTTTAATTAAGGAGATGGTCTTGGACAGGAGGCAGAAATTCAGATCCCAACCCTGACAGATTTTACAGGTGATCTTACTGAACTTTTTCATGGCCAGCCATGATGTACCGTCTTCTTCCACCTTTTGGACACCTTCTCTATTCGTATCATAAGTTCCTCAGGATGGAACCTGTGTGCAATGAGTATGCACCCTGAACTTGCCAGGGTATAGACAGGTCTGGTCTAACAACAATACATTTAATCATGGCTGGAAAGTACTATTTAAGACTTATTTTGAAGTGCATTTGTTCCAAATTTGCCAGGAGATTCAGGCTTTTAATTATAAACAAAAGGCTGCTTGAACTAGCCCTGTACCGGTTCATAAATGTTACACGGAGGTTTAACAGAAGAATTGACAATGCCTGTGATCCTAGAAAAACAATGAATTAAAGCACACAAAACCCAAGTAATATGAGTAAGTACCCAGGATGTCCAGCAAGGTGAAATTACTGGAGTTCACGGCTCTAAGAGGTGAGCGGGGAACACGCCTGCTGCGGCACAGCGCTGTGGGCACGCAGCTCCCGCTCCACGGGCTGCCCAGCGCAGCTGAAATGGCACCAGGAAAGCAGGAGGCAAGTGCAAGTGACTGCCACTCGGGTTCCTGACACTCCCTGCTGCTATAAAACCAGGGAGCTGGAGGGACTCGGGACATACAGAGGAGCTGCAGACACAGCTCCGGGCCGGAGGCAACCGGCAGGAGCTACAAGGGACATGCAGTAAAACACAACTGAGACAAAATCTAGGATTTTCCTTTCTGGAGGAACTGGTGACAATAAGAAAAAAACATTTCTCCAGCGTTTCCTTCCTCTTACCTCCCCACACGGTCTAACAGACGTGATAAGGTCACATCGATAGCACCGATACCCGACGCAGTGCAGCATCCCAGCACAACTCACACCTCCCCACCTCCCCGCCGAGTTCACCCTGCCACAGGGAGCAAAATGATCGCTATTTCTTACTCCTTCGGTGCTTTTCCCTCTTCGCGTCCCACCAGGACCCCCAGGCAGCAACACTGACACATCACTGAAGAATGATCCCGACCTGCTGAAAAGCCGGGGCAGTGCGGGTAAGCCAGCCTGGGGGACATGCCTGAATTCCAGATTATTGCAATTTTACTAACTTGAGTTCAGCTAATAGAGGTTTTACTGCAGCGCACTTCCCTGCTATACTTCAATCATTTATCACATGACAGGACCTACGAGTGCAGATCTACTTTGCATATACTATTACTTATCAAGAGCATTTAGTAATAAGACCCTCTGGAGAGCACATTATGAAAGATTATGGACTAATTTGACCAAAGATGTCCCTGGAGAATAGTAGTGCTTCGGTGCAGAAGGCACGCATGACTGCTGCCACGGCCAAAGCTGAGTCAGTGACGACTAGCGAAAGGGTTAAAGCTTTCTGCTGTGGATTCTCTACAGACTAAACCGGTTGCTAATCCTTAATAATGTAATTTCTTTGCATTAATGTACTAGCGAGTCAATATTTGCTTTAGCCTATTGCACAAAATAGTTTGAAATGTTTCTTCTAAATCTGATTCAATTTCATCTCTTAATGCTAAAACATCTTTATTTTATAATATACTAGTAGCCTAATTAATAGTTCATGCTTATTACTTAGGTTCAGCCTCACAATAATCAATTCCAAAAACCAACTTTCACAGGACTCTGGTTAGGGTGCTTGATCTTCCCTTTCGATACACATAGCGCACCTCTGGTTTGCAACAGATTTACATCAAGCTGATTTGTTTCTACTATCATACATGGACCTTTATTGTAAATTAAAAAAGAAAAACAAGTGTATCATTGTCTCTACAAAAGGGGTGTTTGACTTCCCCTCCAACATCTCATGTTTTCCCTCTGCATTTTATGCCTACAAGGCACAAAGTACAGAGCAATTTCCAAACAGAAAGTTTCTGAATTTAATCTAAATTAAGCCCCGCATCCAATCTGATAACAAATCATTGGAATGTAAGTATTCACATCTGGTAAATACTGCATGATTGTAATTACATGCCTAAAAATCATAATGTGATAGTGTTAACTTATGCTTCATAACAGATTTTTCTACCATTTTATACACAGAATACATCCGATACGTCTACACATGATTGCTCTGTTTGGCCTTAGGCTAGAAATTAAAGGCTAATCTTTCAACCTATTTCTTTCTGTTATAAATGTTTCTACTGGGAAAATTGAACACTTTCTCATTTGAAGATCTTTGAATTCAGGCCATAGTGCTAATAAATATGTCTTGAATTCACTTATTTTCTGGAAATACCAACTTGGGTTTGTCCTGCAACACACTCTACCCCGAATGGCTTGTAACTTCGGGAAGCTGCTAAACTTCAAAGGACTCTTCTATAGCAAGAATCATCAAACAGCCCATTTTTTTCCTAACCTTCTTCCATAGTCTTTCCAACTGCAATTGAGGAAGAGAACAATGGTTGGAAATATGCCATTCATATTCCCAAGCACTCTGACAGAGCTGGGTAAACCAAAAAAATATATTCGGATTTATTTCCAAGTCTAAGACAGAACAAAATCACCTTTCTGGAGCCCAGGAGCATCCTTCAACCCTTCCCTTCTGGGAATGAGTTGGCCATCAACATGTTCTCCGTTTAGAGGGAGAAATTCTGAAAATTAGGCTAAGCTTTCCATTCTGGCCAAGCAAATCTGGGACATCTTTCCCACTAGGACACACCCGCAGAGCCTGTGAAAGCCAAGGGGGCCCTGCGGAGAGCCGGCAGCCCGCTGGCAGCGTGGGGCGAGGTGCACCTCGGCGGGGGGCTGGGGAGCCCTGCACCGCGGGCACTGACCACCCGGCTCTGCTCTGCAGCCGGAGCATCCCTGCTGACTTTACTGCCAAAAGATGCGGTGGTTTTAATATTAAACAGCCCCAGGGAGAAAAAAATGAGGAAGGGGGAGGAAGAAAAAAAAAAATTATCAAAAAAAGGACTGTTAAATTCGTAAGTTTCTGTGCCTAAAGGGGATCAACTTCACTCTAAAAATATCCCAATTTGGACACGTTACGGACAGAGCCCTCGTAATTCAGGCGTCAGCTCAGACAGCCAAGCTGAATACACACAAATTCCTCACCCAACACACGTAACTGCCTTTTCTCGAGCAAGGCAGCCAGCAGCTCTGCCGGCCTACTGTGGAAAAAATTGAGGAGACCCCACCTAAGCATAGCTTTTTCTGCAGAGCTACATATTCAATTGACTCTGCGCACAGTTTACAGTGAGGGGGTGAGAAGCCTGTGGTTTCAGTCACTGCTTGCATCAAATACGCTGTTTTTGCAAATGCAAAAGCCTGTACAAGGAGGCTTAAAGCTTGCTTTCTGAGAGCAGTAGTGCAAAAAATCCTAATCACACCAACACTCATGGAAAATAAGGTGAATTCTTTCAGAAAATTCAAATTCACAGTCACTAAAATCCTCCCCTCACCTTGTTCTGTCATTTGCTTAGCAATAGGCCTGAGCTGGCCTTCCACAGATAAATGGAAAAAAGTCACTGATCTAATGGCACAAAAATATTTCCAATAACATGAAAATCTAAACATGCCAGTGTGGGGCATTTTCGAGATAGTTTCAGCCTACTGCATGTTGTTAGCCAAATGGGGAGATGTCAGCAGTGTATTAAGCAGACAGGAAAGCTGGAAGACTCATTAAGCCACATTTAAACTATGAGAACATGCAAAATTGAATATTTTCCAGGATCGTTAAAATAAAACTTAATTACAGAATTCAGGTTTATCTGTGTCATCCAATGTCACAATACTTCAAGACAGATGATGAGGGTAAAAGGCAAAAAATCCCCAACAACTGCATTCAGCACTACAGCAGTATCTGCATTATTCATCATCAGTTGTGCGATGACAGATCAAAAATAATTAGTATTACTCACGTTGAGTTATGCAATTCCCCCGCCTAAAAGAGGAGCCGTAAAGAAATGCAAACTAATTACGAGGCGGTCACATGCCCTGCTGCTGATGCAGAGCCAGCTCAGCCGCCGGTGCCATCCTGGTGCCTGTGCCGGCTGGAAAGCTACAGCAGACCAAGGCTCCAGCTTTGAGTAAGGAAGAAGATCAAACCTCATTAATACCATAGAGTGACAAAAAACACAGCTAGCAAAACAGTAAAGGAATTAAGAATTCAGGTGTCCACCTTACAGCTTCATCAAACCTATGACCTTATATTTAAAAAAACAAAAAAGAAATTAGAATGTCTGTCTTTTTTTAACAGTCAGACCTCACAAATACAGCATCTACATTAGAATAAGACAATCCACCGCCATAAATGTGTTTTCCTTTCAAAAGATAACCAGCGTGCACCCATTCCCACTAGTTAATGTATATATCCAACACAGCAGAACAACGCTGGTCACCAGCACGAGCAGCACTGGATACGTGGGACTCCTGCATCACCCCAGGGCAAACCCAGGGCAGGCGAAAAACCCCACTAAACCCACAGATCACCCGACACCATTCAGCACTGCCAGACTCGGAGCCCAGAGCAAGGGGGACAGCCTCGCCACAACCCTGCCTTTTCACAAAGGAGGAGATGGAGGAAGAAATCCAATATGGGTTTGGGAGGTTTATCCGGCAGGCAGACAGGGAAAGGCTCCATGAGAGCTGCATAGTGCAGGAGACAAAAATTCATGTCAAGAGCTAAAAAAGTATATGGTTTGGTTATATAAAAGGGTTTGGTTGCTTTCCCTCTGCCTTACAGAGTGTAATTTTCTGTTTCTGCTAATTTTCCTTCAGGTGTCATAGACATGAAAATTTACTCACATCTTACAAGCAAGACGGGTATCTGTTCCATCTTGAGATAGAAGCCCTGAAGCATTACTGAATGGGTTTTCCCGGAGAAAGAATTTACCTGAGGCAAAATTGCTCTGCTCCTACATTGTAAAGGAAAACACTGGTTTACCACTGCAAAACACACCTGTGGAACATACGCAGGCATGCTCCCCATAAAGACCTAGATTTCAGGGTGGAGCCAGGCAAGAATACAAAACACTTTAACAGAGAGAAAGGAATTAATACCTAAAATTAAAATGAATTCTGTGATTGGTAAACAGAATATTCCTCTTCTTTCCTAAGCTCGGGGCAAATAAGGCAATTGTACAAACTTTGTAAAAATAGATCACAGCTTTTCTTCCATTCAACCACACCTAACAAGCAGACAGAAAGAAAACTTATTTTCCACAGTTTCAAACACAAGTAGTATGTATTGACACTCACAGTAATACATATAATATTCACTGACATACATGTCCATTTTCCCCAGCACATTTTCACCTCAAAAATGTGCTGGGATGTACTCAAAAGATTTTGTCCCTCAGCCTCAGATAGGATGCTGACTTTATTTGTACTGGGTGCCATAGAACATGCTAGAGAAGACAAAAGTTCATCCAAATTTGTTGGTATTTAGATGATGGCATGTCAACCTGAATTCCTATTTTGATGTTTTTGAGAAAATAACTGCTCCTTTTTCTTTTCAGGTGCATTTTTCTGCCCTCCCCAGTTTCAGCCAGCATTAGGCAATGGATTACTTTCCACCCTCATCCTTCCTCCCTTCTCCTCCCCACCTGCTGTCCCACAGAAACTCCTTAACATGAGATATTTTCCAGTAATATGAATAAAATATGTAAATTTTATTTAAGTTCTTTTATTCTGAGCTTTCATGCCAACCTAGGACAGAGTCCCGTTAGGTGTGGTATCTCTACAGGCACCTCTGTCTGGAAAGGTAACTGACATTTACTACTACTTACTGTCCACCCAGAGCCAAAGGCAGAATGACCACTAAGGTAACATGGAAGCTGGCAAGAGATTCACCTTGACTTCAGCAGAGTTTGGATCCCTCCTCCATAAGGAATGGCAAGAGACTACAGCACAGTTTTGATGAATCTTCAAAATCTGGAAGCACACACACCTGGATTCTCCCTGTTTTATTTTTCTCTCAGGGTTCAAAGAAGAAAAATAAATAATTGAACATAGGAAGCAAAAATGTATCGGGTGTGCCCAGCCAAACAGAAAAATTCAGTAAAGGTTCCCCAGATATGGATCAGAAACTGTGAGAAAGAACCACGAGAGGCACTGCCTCAACGCGCAGCTCGCTCTGTTTATTGAAAAGACAGAAAGAAGCTGCTTCCACTCAGGAGGAGGCAAAAAAAGGCTGTCAGTCAAAACCTGGCACGTACCACGGCAGCGAAACACGGAGCTCATTAGGCGTGAGCACCTGCACATTCCTGGTGGCTTCACCTTCTCCGGCCAGCTGAGGCTGCTCGAGGTTGCAAACAGTTGTGGTAGGATACTCTCAACATCTGATGAACGCTTAGGAGGATCTGCTTTCCAGCAGATGAAGTTAGTGTCAGGCTCCTATAGAGCACCTGAATTTAGGTTCTTCAAAACTTAAGTACCCCACATCAGAAATATATTTTGTAAAGAAACCTGGTATATTTGCTCAGCCAACTGGCAAAAAATCAGATTCCTGTACGCCCCAAAAGACAGAACTATGAAAAGCAGTTGTTCCAGTAAAGGTTATTTTGTGTGTTTTAAGAATGAAAAAGCACTGGTCACTTGCGAATAAACTCAGATGTCTCAGCTTTGCAGTAGCTCAGCGCCTGTCACTTCAACTCTGCCCCATCGGCACGTTGAGCTATGAAGGGACATCAGGCACAGCTGTGCCCCAGGAGCTCACTGCTTGCAGGGAAACAGCAGTGAGAGATTGAGAAAGCACGTTTTCTTGAGAAAGAAGAAAAAAAAATAACAAAAAAACCAACAAACCCAACCCACAACCCAAACCCACACAAAATATCTGGGCTAAGATAGGAATCCAGAAACACTGACTTAACAGGAAAAAAAATGCTGATCTTTTACCAAGATGCCATAAACATGGTTCTGTGCTACAAACCAGCAGAGACCCAAGGAAGATGAAGAGGCAGACACAGATATGAAATACCAGCTACAGTCCGTGCATCAACAGGTCACAAACATTTCACCAGGTGCTCTGCTCTGCCACACGCTCCCCAAACAGCGCACTGGGACCAGGCGACAATATCTCACATACGCTCCTTTCTGGTGACCCCAGCTGTTAACCAGCCATTTGACCCCCCAAACCTGCTTTAGATCAGCTTTTAATCAACTGAGAAATGTCAAACCTTCTTAGGGGTAGCCTCAGTGCTCCTCCTCCTCCTCCTCCTCACTGCTCAGGATGGCTGTAGGTGTCTCTCTTGGCCCCCCCGTCCTTCTTCCAGGTTGATGCCACCTCCCCACCTCCTGCCTCACCAGGACCGCAGCAGCGGGCTGCAGCTTCAGCACTGTCTCTGCAACACAGAGGAGCTTCTACAAGAAATCATGACTATTTCAGAGACTTTAACCTGAAATGCTCTGCCGATGCAATGAATGGCCATTTAAGTAGTGAGTCATCTTTTCTCAGATCCTTTTAAGGAACTTAGCTGGCACAATTTCAAGGCATATTTCTTAATACTTAGTTTTGCAATTTGCAGGGTGATACATCCCGGAGCTGGAAATATGGATCATATGGCAGTAGAACCCCATTTGTCAAGTGGAAAGCGTTTAGCACCATATTTTCCTACATGTGGTATTTGCAAAGCCTGATCTTAAAATATCTGGGTTTGCCCTTCTGCCCTTCATTCAATGAACTCCTCTATTAAAAGAAGTCAGCTGAACTTGGCCAAGAAACATTTTAAATTCAATCTTCTGTTACAGCTGAGCAAATTATATTTTAAATATTTTAAAAGTGAATTCCCAAACTCAGCTTATTTCTGCCTTTGACAGCCATTGCAATCTCAAGCTTGCCCAGCACTTTTTTGTTTGCCACAGTTACCAGCATCCCATCACCTGCATCTTCACTCACTTCCTAGGAGGGTTTCAGTTAAGATCAGCTTCAAACTGGGACAATTGGTCTATCGATAAATTGTATACAGTGAAACTACTGAAAGTACCACGAGGCTCCACGTAGCATGTAAGTAACTAAACCTACTCAAGTATGAGCACTTCCAACAAGTCCGTACCAGGCTGACTGGCCTCTGACAGGTTTCTCTTAGATCAACGTGAAAGGACGTTCTACACTGAATGTATCCAGGCTGCAAATCGGTACTACAGAGACCACCAGGTTCCTTTCAGGGAAATCTCAGGATTCACCAGAAGACCCTCTACCAATTTAAGAGATATGGCACCTTTAATTAAATTTCCAATTGGAAAATGATTTTTGATTATTCTAAACTATCTGGCGGATGTCGGTGTGCCCCTGCCTTTGACACACCAACAGACTGCTGTCTCTCTGCAACTGACTGTGGAGATAACGCCTGTAAGTATTTTTATCCCTCTTTCCAAATAGGCAATGGGTTGCAGATGGGGGAAAGTGGCAGGCTTAAAGACAAAAAACCCAACTGAGTCAGAGAAATCTGACCATTCATCTAAACCCAAGAATTTTATGACTGGAAATGGGAAGAAAAGAGATTTGGTCTCATGTCTTGCTCTAAAACAAGTAAGTGATGTTATCTAATGCAGGTCCACATCACTAATTTGTGCAACTCAGCAGGGAACTGGAAAACCACCTCTACATAGAAACAGTTAAAAATAACAATTCATAATCATTTATTAAGCTCTACCCTTGTCTTACAATTACTTGTCAGTGAAATGAGGTATGATGGCTAGTCCTGGAAGTCTGAAGAGATTAATAACAAAATAATATTCCTATATATACACACAGTAACGGTGCAAGGATTAACAGCTCCTGAGTCCATAAGGAGCAGGGTGCTAACCTGTGCTTTGGATGTCAGAGCTCACTACCTGGTAATATAGAATAAAATATTTTTTCTTTTTATATATAGATATACATATGCAACCTGTAAAGGACATTTAACTCACATCAAGAAGATGAATCAATGACGTTAGATACGTTATGACTGAAAATCTCTATTCTTTACAGGTCTACGGTCTTACAGTAAAACACACTCTTACCCTTTCACACACACAGAGAAAAAATTCCAAATAAATCCAATTCCTTTAACCTTTCATCAAAAATCTTATTCTCTACTTCTTAGTATTTTCACAGAAACATGATCTTTTTTTTTTTTTTTTTGATATATTTCTCAACAAGTGATGGCACAACGTTCATCTGCTGCCTCGTGGCACACTCATCCTCCCATCACCAGCACCTGGACAATGGCTGTTAACTTCTGTGGGACCCAGTGCAGCACTTCTCCATCAGACACAACCCTAAATGACAGGTCACTTGTTTTGCAAGTGTGAGAATGACTTTGAACAGAAAACGGAGTGAAGAGAAACTGAAGCTCAAGTTAATCCTAATACCAGGCAACCTTTTCTTAATGATTTTCAATCCTCGCTACAAGAAGGAAAAATAAAGTTTCAGGTCTGGACATTGCCAGCAAACCACAGGGAGTCCAAAGGCTACAGCTTACGATGGGAACTTCAAAAAATATGTCAAAAGCATTAGCAGTTCAGAGGGAGACAAATGACTACATTTGTATTCAAGCCCATTTGCTAAAGAAAGCATTTAATAATGAGTGGCATCAAGAGCTGGCCTCAGCTTTTCTGTGCTTCTACTAGTGCCTTCACAACACTAAGATACCAAATTCTTTCATAAAGCCACCACTTCCCAAAATGCTCTTTTAAAAAGGAAAAACACCTGGATTATCATCTTGAGAACATCAGGGTGAAATTATCATTTATTTAATGGATGCCAGGCTGGGCTTTCAGAGTTCTACTGAAAAATGCTCAGGTACCCAAACTCCCCCCGCAGTAACCCCCAGCTCTCCTCCAGCTCCCCCCAAGGAAGGTGCATTGCCCCCCCATCAGTGGGGGCTGACTCCATCCTCGCCCACCAGCCCTGGGGACAGGACAGGAGCACCCCAGGGGCGTTGGGGGACCCTGCATACACCCCCCTTCCAGTAATTCACCCACCGTACTCGCATGTAAAACCTCAAGCATAAATCCTTCAGAAAGAAATGAAAATCCTGTGTAATGAGCTGGGTTTTGGCAAAAACTGTGCATCTTTATTCCGGGAATAAAGGTTATAATGTTGAAATAGATTGGTTTGATGAGAACTTTTTTTCTTGGCAAAGGAAAAAAAATGCTATTTTCTGGGACAGCTTGTTGGGAAATCAGGTTTTTTACACTTGTGTAGCCTCCCCCATCTACCCAAACCCCTCAGTCGCTGGTGAACAGGGGAGTTTCAAAGGAAAGAAACACAAACCAATGCCTCCACTAAGAAAAACGACATTGTAAATTCTGTTTTGAGAGCAGCTGACCGGCAAATCTCAATATATTTACTGGCAAGCCAGTCAGCCTGTACATAACATAGGCTGTGAGTAATCCAGTATTATCTCCTGCCTGCTGGGGAAGACAGAAAATGCACGAGCACTGCCCCGTGCAGAGCGATTGGAAATGCAAGTCCGTAGGAAACCAAGGCAGGCTTTTAGCTTCACAGGTTACAGAATATCTTGTTTTGTAAGAAAGGCTCAATTTTTAATTACTTGGAGAGAATTACCTTCCCTGTTATTTTGTGCTGTATGGGTGTTATTAACTTTTTACATAAATCTCCATTGTAGAAATGTAAGCCAAAAGTTGGTTAATGAAAACAACCACCCTGTAAGGACACAGCAGTCCAACTGACGATCAGAAAGACCTTTTGCATCATTAATCTGCATGAATTCACGATACTGCCTTTGAAAGAATTAAGAAAAATGAGTATTTCTCACATGTAAGCATAAAGCATCCTTCAAAAGTTCTATCCATCCCTCCTCCAAAACTAGTTTACCCGGTACCACTGCACAGCAACAAAGACTTACTCAAATTTGAAACTAAATCATTAACCAGAAAGTACTCAGTGGGAAAGCACTTCTTGCCCAATGTAAGAGGTTTCATAGCCACCACGTCTGTAGCCTGCCATTTGTTCATTAATTTTCAGATGAGGGATTATGAGCATGGACAGTGCCCCTTTGTCTCCCAGCGTGGCACACCGAGGATATAACGCTGAGTCCCTTATTAGTGGGTGTCCTCCTCACCCTGCGCTCGGAGACAGAACTTCTCGTATGACGACAGAAACCACGCGGTGACCTCCAGCCAACGCAAGCTGTCGGGTAACGGGCTAACAAAAAAATGTTTATTTCACAGCAGCCTCTTCCAAGCGCTCAGCACACGCAAAATCTGCTGCGGTAGCATCCCTGCAGCCTCACACCTCGGGCCCTTCCGACAGCCCTTCTCCTGCATTTATCAAAGCTCCAGCCCTCATCAGATGCAGAAATCTACTGAGCATCTGTCAGGTGTCTGCATGCTATGCAGCAGATTATAGGAAAGCAACCCGTTGGAAAAGGCATGCCTATTAAACCTGGAAGAGCGATAACAGCATCCAAGTTCCTGAATTTAATGAGGCAACATCACTTAGGTTTGACTCTTACTAAATGTATATACGGAAATAATTCCCTTGTAATGAACTCATGCGGCAACTGGCTTTGCTCTTCCTGCATGCTAACGATAATAAATTCCATCCAAATTATTACAGGCACTGAATAGCTGGTACACCGTGCTCACCATTAGCCCTGTACACAAGGACAAAACAGCAACTGCACTAAAGGGAAAACGGTGCGTTAGGCCACTTAGGCATAATTCTTTTCCTTCTTTTGCCATATTCAGACATGATCAGCGAATTTTTTGGCAGGATATAAAATGCTAAGCTTGGCTGGAAAGTGCTTAGAAGCAAATGACTTTTTTCAAAGGTAGCAGAGAGGAAATATGCAAAGTGAGATACCTGCGAGAGATCTGCCCACTTGGTAATGCCACTTCTACACAGCCAAGCAAGATGGCACAGCCAAATAAACAGATTACTAACCACCAGTTGTCAGTGCAATTCAACAACAATCTATCTTATTGCTACACAGGAATAAGTCCTACTGCAACAATTTTTGATCTAGCGTGACAGGATGGGTTTTGGGGAAATATGTCAACAGTGCAGCAGCATCTAAAGAAAATCCCCAAGTAATGTGTCACATCTCTGTCAAGCCAGATTCAGGCATGCAAGTCATTCTGTGATGAGACATCAGCTTTTAGAAACCGGAGTCGCAATGACTTTCAGAGCCTAAGTTTCTAACGGGCGGTCGATTTGGTGAGCCAAGGTACAATTTTGTAAGTTTACTCCATCGGCATGGGTGGCACGGAAAACAGGAACGCATACGGGCACAGACCGCGCATCCATAACGCACGATAAAATGACTGAGCAGAAAGCATCAGTCCTTTCAGGCAAACATTAACTTCTGCAAACATTTTCCCCGTTACTACCCTAAGCACTTGTCATACATGGGAGACATGAGCACTTTGCAAAGCATATGTGGTTTGGGAAGAGAAACGGAGGGCTGATACTAATGAGAGCTGGCACGGCGCCACGGCTCAGGCTGACGAGGAGGGAATTTGTGAACACTGCCTCTGTCGACTCGTCACCGGATGGATGCCGTGTGTTTTGTTTGTTCTTTTCTGGAAAAATGTCAGTTCAGTTAATCCAATCAAGGATGGATCAGGGTGTAAGAATCAGTTTTCAGACTGTCAGAAAATAAAGCAATTCCCATCACTTAAAGATGGAGTTACTGTTGCCTTAAGATAAAATATTGGTAATATTAATAATTTGGTTCACAAATCATACCTCTTTATGCAATTTCTTTTCTTTTCAAAATCTTCCTAGTTACCACAAACTACATTTACAGAAAATTGTAATTCCAATTCCTAGTCTGATCATTACAGGTTTTCTTAAGTCATTATTCTACCCGGTAAGAAAAAAAAATAATACAGATATTTTTTTTCCCCTATTCTTCTTCTTCAACTGACTCTCTTGGTTTTGCCCCACTGACTTCATTAGGGTCCTTGCACATTAGGAGCGTTATTTATGTGAACTGGCCTTTGGACTTTTCCAAAATAAATGCCAGTGGTAAATTAATTCTTTAATCCTCTTTATGCCACAGGATGCAAATCCGTACACATAACATTTGCTTATTTACTTTTTGCTATTAATTCTTACATTTTCAATCATTTTCCATTCTCTAGCATTTCCTTCTGCTATTCTGTCAAAGAATGACTTTAGAAAAGGAATTCAATAGCCCAATCACTTTCAGAAAATTAATTTATCTTTTCATTTCATGGAGGCTACTGTGTTGGTTTTGGTTGGTTTTGGATTTTTGGTTGGTTGTTGGGTTTTTTTTTTTTTAAAGAATTTCTTTTGTTCCAAAGTACAGAACTGTAGGCACCCTGTTACCAAACCTGCCTCTCAAATAGTAACTGGGAAGCGGCATTGCAGAAAGGTGAGTATTCTTCACAGCAAAATGAAATACATTCATGTTCAAGTCTACAGGGACAGGACTTGGAAGGAGAATAAACTACTGAAACATAACAAAGAATAAGCTGTATTTTTTCAAGAGGCTATTATAATCCATAATATAATAAAAAAGGTTTACCACACCTTTTTAATGCATTTATTATATTTACCATCTATTTATTATTCCAATACTCTTTACTATCCTGCATTACAGTGGACATCAGAGAACAGCACTATGCTACACCCTGTCCAAATCTAGAACTAATATTGCAAGCAATGCATTAATTTATTGCATCCATATTTATACATAAACAAACCCCTCACTAAACAAACCGTGCATTTTAAGAGCTCATTTTAGTAACAACTTTCCCTTTCAGAAGTTGGCCCAAATCTGATTTGTATTACTTCATCAAGCCAGAGTGTTGGAAAGGACTTCAAGAAGCCAGCTTGTCTGCTGGCAGGCTCAGCCACAGCTCTGCCGCTGCTGGATGTACCTGCCGAGGGACCGCTCCCCCCAGCAGCTGCAGCCCCCGCAGCGCTTGCTGGCTCCATCACCGCCTTGTGTCTCTCCAATATCCCTCCTCACTCATTCAAACCACAGTTCTGGCCTTTCTCCCTATCCACAATTAGCCTTTGCATTTCTACACCCGAGGACTTGTTCCTCCCCCACCACACATCTCTCTTTTTCAGTTCTTATTTTCTTTAAAGAGTGATCAGTCTCTCAAAGCTTTGTTTTTTAGGGCAATTTTTTTTGACTAATTTAAACTACAATGGTTCTGCATTTTCCCAGGGTGAAGACTAGCAAAAATTGACTGGTTTCTTGTGCATGTATTACAAATCCTTGAGCTGTTTTCCTGGAAGTGCTCCATCTCCCTTGCCCTCCAAATTCAGCCCAGGATGCCGCCTGCCTCAAGGGCGTGCCCTTTGCCGTCATCATGAAAAACCATCGCAGTGTTACCGAGCTATAAGCCTCTAAAAATCCCAGTGTACACCAACTCAGGAGACATTTCACAGCTTAACCCTCCCCACTTCTCAAACCCCCACGTGTCGGATGCTCAGGCAACAGAGCAAGTCCTCCCCGTCCCTCTCCGCCCCACTGCTGTTAGACCTGAGATGCTCCAGCTCCAACCACCATGACCTAAGCAAGGCTGCTGGAGCGGGACATCCCTGCAGTGCTCCTGCCGGAGCAAGGATCAGACACCAGGGCTGCAAAAAATTGCTGAAAATACATCCGGGAAGGAAATACAACGGGAGAACACAACCACAACTGTGGTGCACTTATAGGAACATCATCAATGCTGTACGGTTCACATGGGCTTGGCGAGCCGTACCAAAATACGAATCTCCAAGTCTTCTGGTTCAACTAATGAAGACTAATTTAGCAAGAAGAAATACTTCATATAAATATTAATGAGTTTTTCTAACCCTTCAGTAGTTGAATTAACTGTAGTTAATAAAAAAAAAAAAAGAAAGAAGAAAAAAGGTCATTTACTGAAGAACCTTTCACTTTTGGAGACAAGACCCCCTATTCCAACCTTGCCTGCAAAAAGAGATTTAAAAGTAAAGGGAAATATTAGTCCATTACCTGACAGGGAAAGAATAGCAAATCATGCTTCACATAGGAAGGGCTGGCATATTCAATGACTTTTTTTCCCTATGTCTTCACAAAAAGATGTTTTACAGTGACCAGTCTCAATATAATTAATTTTAACTAGAAGCTTGGAACACAAGCTGAGCAGAGCGCTAAAGCCTGTGTTAGGTACAGCTGGGTAAGTCATTAAGGATTAAATTTATTTTGAAATACTTCAGGTATCAGCTGAAGTTCCCTTTAAACTATTAGTAATTACTTTTTAGTACTCTCAGGGAATGGCTGAGGTCCCAGCAGGTAAGAGATGGGCAAACATTGCAGCTATTTTTAGAAATGGGAAAAAGGAAGACTACGCAGTCTGGATTTTCAGTATGCTGGAAGACCCAAGAACAAATGATTAAACAACGAAATAACAAGCACCCAGAGGAATATAAAGTGAGAAGAAACTGCCAAAATGTATTTGTGAAGAACTAATCATGTCAACCCTGTCTTCTTTTTTTTTTTTTTTATTTTTTTATTTTAATCAGGATAATTACCCTACCATAAGAAGGAATTAGATGTCATGTATTTTGAGTACACACATATTCCTCTATCACAGCAAGGTAGATTTATCAACCTTTTGTTTTAGACTAACAATAAACACACTCAAAGAGCAGTTTTCAACTGTCCACTTCCAGACTGAGGGAACACGCCAGCGTTTGCACACTCCACAGGTGTCTGCACTTGGTCCCATATTTCCATCAGCGACTCAGGTCACAGAATGTGGAGGATCTGCAAGCCCTCTGGAGGACAGCACTAGCACACCAAATTATCCCATGTTGGAAAAAAACCCGTTTGAAATCATGAAGATAATTTAATAAGGAGATATGCAGAGTCTTACCTATTTTGGAAATAATAAAGTGTGAACTTTAAAACATGTTTATCTAGTAGGCAGCAATACAGAGAGAACACAGAGGTTAGAAAGGATAAAAACTAAACGTGAGTCAGCAACACAAGTCTGCTGCCAGAGAGACAAGTGGTGTTTTGGGAAACATTAACAGATGTTAACCACAGGACACAGGAGGTAATTATTCATATGAGATTTAGAAATCATGACCTAGAAAGAAGGGTATTTGTTTGCGCCATAAAGAGAGAGGACTAAACAGTAAACATAGCAATATTCCAATATATAGCAGGTTTTAATTGGGAAAACTACAATTGGTTGTGCTTTGTGAGCATGAGTAGTGACTGCTTTAATTCACAGAAAGGAAAATTAAGGACAGATACTAGGACAAGCTTGCCAAGCTGTGGAGAGACTCGATCATTTTGATACGTTATCTCCAAGAAGGCTGCTGGGACCCATCACTGGAAGCTTCTAAGACGACCCTGACACAACCATCTCTCCTGGAGGCAGGCTATGTAGCGTGGGCCAGCGGGCCGAACCGCATGACCCCTGCAGATCTTGTGCCAGATGGGCATTCTAACACTTCCAGTGTCAAAAGCCAAGAAATAGCATCTTACAGAAATGTTATCTCCTCTGCAACAAAATAAGGGCAAAAAAAATCATCTCATTTGGCACAAGTGACTACTGCTGCCCAATACAGCACCAGCTTCTATGATCTTTCTTTAAAAATTCATCTTACATGCTTGCAAGTCGGACATATATGTACAATTAGCTATCCATACTTGAGAGTCTGTAAAGAACCTGTTCATAAAGGTGCCTCTTTATCCCAGTGCTGCCAGTTTTATCTTTTCCTGAGAAACACAATCAAATAAAACCAAAATAGCTAAAAGTGACCTTGTTACACTTCTGTTTAACCCTCCTATATACACTAGTTTCTTAACATGGTCTACTCTGTATTATACTTAGGGAAAAGCCATTCAGGAGGAAAAGAGTGGCGTGCAATATACTTCCTTCATTGTGATGGCTTGTATTACATATGCTTACTCATTTTTCCTAATTTACTATGCATTTGGTAGTCCCATACAGTATTTTGCAGGAAAGCCTATTTCAGCATCAAAACAGAATTTTATATTTCAATTTACTCAAGCAATACACGAGCTTTGCTGAGGCTGAATTTATTTTAACTTTGTATTTTTATGTGATTTTATTAACTCATTTATATAAACCTGGATTATAGTCTATTACCAATCTATTTCCTCTGCGTCTACAAGTATGTAGTAATATAGCAGATATATTTGAAATAATAGGAATAACAAAAAGTAGTATTATGCACAATTATAGCTAGTAGCACTCAAAATCAGACATTGTTAATAATAAATGACAATTTTATATAAAAGAAATACCATCTGAAAACTGATTTTACACGGCATATTAAAGACTTGATGGCTCAGGAGATGGGTAATAGAATAAAAAGCCTTTCATCTCAAGGTCATCAATTCAAATACAATTCAGACTGATAGTAACTGAAAGCCATTTGATGAGAGCTGTAATGAACCTAGTCTCGTTACTAAAAAGTTAAGAATAGCCTTAGCATTTAGCACTTTCTCCTGCCTCATAGCAGTCAATACAGGAATCGTAGAGAGTACGGGGCAGCAGATCCAGTTCAGCAGGTCGAGCTGTATTCCCCTTGTTATACGCTGCCAGCCCCAGGCTATCGCTATTTTAGCCGCTTCCTAGCAGGTGCCTGTTTGTTCTGTTCCAAAATTCAACATCCTCAGCGCTGCTGTCTCTTTTATTGCTTGAAGGGTTGAAAAACAGAATTGAGCTTTCAGCTCCCTGAGTGACCACTTCAGGTGATGCACCGGCACCACTCTGGTTGTTGGTCCGAGCCCTAACTATGTGGTACATTAATGCATTACCTTTAGTTGATATCTTACTGTTTTTCTGGTATGTATCAAATCACGTACCAAAGTCAACCAACACACTGGGAAAGAGAAGAATCCCTGTGCAGACCAAAGCACCTGTTCAGCTAGCCTCACATTAGCCAGCAAATAAAGCAAACCACATCTTGCATGACTTGACAAGCAAACTCAAAATCTTCTCAAATAAAACCCCTGGAAGAGCTTCCTTTGTTCCAGTATAATGCCTACCTAATTTACTGTTGGCTATAGTATTAATGTGATGCAAAGCACTGATAAGAAACCTACTGATGTTGTCCTTTTGCTTGCCTTTTCATGCTGGGATTTTTATTTAAAAAAAAAAAAAAACAAACACAAAAAAAACCCCAAAACCCAAAGATGAACTTTCAAAGATTCCCAAAAAAAGGCATCCCAGAAGGAATTTTGCTTTCATATCTTTCATAGGCAAAGCTCAGTGTTTGCACATGCAAACTAACACCTACAAATACCTGTTTGCAGGTATAAATGGAGACACACAAGCATCAGTGTGACATATAGTAAAGGGACAAGCATTCCCCATAATCCCATTTGGAACCCACAGATTCCGATTTGAACTGAGGCACCCAGACAGCCTCCCCAGGTCCCTTCCAGCCTCAATTATTTTAAAATCCTAAAAATTAAACCACCTCACGACTCACGTAAATGCCACCTTCAGCAGTTTAGGGTTTAGGGGAGCCATTTTCGTTTTCAGAAGTGACTAATGGATTCATTTTAAGTACCTAGGTTCATTCATTTAGGTTCCTAGGTGCCTAAAGATGCAGTTTACAACCAGCAGGAGCTTACAACGTCTGGATAATCAATTTCCGTAATGCAATTCTTCCTCAGTGTAGCACAAGTGCCTAATAACCATTATAAACTCAGCCCTTACCCAGGGGAGACGGCAGAAATCCCCCTACTCGCTTTTCTGCTGTGTCTAGAGAGATGCCTCAATACCTACTCTTCCACTACTCAGCCCTGTTGATGCCTGCATCTCAGTGCCGAACTTGATCACTTATTCCTAAATCCTGATAATAGCATATTCATAACGCAACAGTCCACGGGCTTTTCAGCTACAATGCTATTTCGTGTTATTTCCCATCGAGTACCTCCGCAGGCACTTCTGGAGCACGCCCGCCTCTCCCAGCTCAGCCCTTGCAGAGGCAGACGGGAGGATGCCGGACAGAGCTGCCCTCCGACCACATCGCTCCCTGCGGAGCACGGGAACGGCCCCATCACACCGCACCGCACCGGTTCGGCAGCGGCTCATCTGCGGTTTTGGGAGGGAGAATCGGCTGGTGATCCACACAAACATGAGCTCCCCCCGAAAGCTTCGGCTGCATGGAAGCTCTTCATACGATGGAGGCTGTATATATTTCTGAACCCCCGTGATCCCGCGATGTGCATGCCTCCGGCGCGGCTGTGCAGCCTGCAGCACCGGGCTGCTCACCTCCCCTCCCCTTGCAAGTGGTCAGGATTTAACCCGCTCTGGTTACCTGAGGTTAGAACTAGAGATCGCTTATTTTCAGCGAAGAGCTATTCCCTGGCTTGCAACACCAAACGGTCCTAATTACTTCATGTCTGTCCAGAAGACTATCTGTCAAAAGTACAGAAATAGGGATTTAAGTCGATTTTGGAGTGTGGAAAAATCCCAAATCCATCAGTTAAGGTCATTAGCTCATGTGACACACCTCGCTGAAGTCAATTTTCAAGGATAAGCGTGTGACAATCTGACTGGAGGAATTCTCCTGTAATGCATTATTAATTCATTTATTATTACAGTTATTATAATCTTTACGCAGGGCACTGAATCTCAATTTGTTCTCTACCAGCTAATGTTTTTAACGAGCCCTTTCTTCTCCTTGCGACAGGAGCTTCCTCAACCAGTTATCTAGCTTTTAAGCAAGTAGAAAATGACACGATGGTACATCCTCTTATAAATACAGCTTCACATATCATGCCCTGAATTTTAAATGAAAACAATTAAGTACTAACTTTTGCATTGCCAAATATCTTTTAAAGGGTAATAGACTCACAAACTCTAAATACAGGAACTTTATCACACAGCTAAATGCAATGAAGTCTTAATTACAATTCTTCTATCTGACAAAGAGGAGAAATACATTTAAATAAGAAGATCCTGTGCAAATGCAGTTATTTGTGGGGGAGACGGTGGAGCACACGTTAACTGAATCTGAAGCCCCATCTGAATGGCTCCGGGTTCATTCCCTGGTCACGCAGGGCAAAGGGGTCGCGAGGCTGATCCCTGCACTGAGAAACCGGTTCAGCTGGAAAGGAAACAGCATATTAACTAGAAAAGTGGGTGTATGTAAAGTTGTGAACCAAAGGGAAGAAAATAGCACATTTCCGAACACACACATTGCTGACGCACTGAGAGCCAAGCATCCAGCTGGTTGCAAAGGCTGCATCACTTTGCGACCTTTCTTGCTAAGGGAGAAGGTCAGGGCATTTAAAAGACATGTAGAGGTGGCGTTTAGGGACGTGCGTTAGTGGTGGGTTTGGCAGCGTCAGGTTTACGGTTGCACTTGATGATCTAAAGGGTCTTTTCCAACCTAAATGATTCTATGGCTCTATATAGAAATCTGCTCAAATCTACACTCAGAACGTTACGCCTACATTTCCAGTACTTCTCCCTTGAAATGGGATAGCTCAGCCCATGGGATGCTTTCACAGAGAATACAGGAGAAGGGTGGTTGTTTTTGGTTTTGTTTTTTTCTGTTTGTTTGTTTGTTTTTGGGGGGGGGGGAACCCAACCACAAAACAAACAAACAAAAAAGAGAAAAGTTTATGCATGTTTTGCTGGTGTGTAAGAAGAAACAAGACAGATTATCCCACAAGAAAAGCAGAGTCAATCTTTATTCTCTTTGCTCATGCATACCTAAAAAACAGCCAGCCTTCACATGGTGACCTTTCCAGATGGCTGGTCTTGAAAGAGGGAAAGTTTATAAGCTAACTTACAAACTGACAAGAAAGTAAGCTTTTCAGTGCAGAGCTGCTCCTACGAAGAGATTAATCAAAATATAACAAGATTTTATGGAGATCTAGATTCCCACAGCATCTGAATTCCAGTGCCTGATTAGTTGGGGTACCTCAGAAATTAGTAAGTTATTTTCTACTTGAAACAATCACTGGATTTAAGGAAAAAATAAATCTGTGGATACGATAAAAGTATTTTTTAAAATTACTAAAAAAAGTTAAAGCAATATTCAGACAGACTACATTTTATCAATAGCTTTGTCATTCTGAATTTTGCAGACAAAAATACTCAAAATTAAATTCAGCAGCAGATATGTAAGAACAATGTTCTCAGCCCCACTCTCTGCAGTAGTCAAAGCCAGTAAAGCAGAATACAGAAAATCCTAATAAATGGTATCTCCAAAGAAAGTTATGGTGCAAATAATTCCCATTACACACAAAGCTTTAGCCTTAGAGCTCCTATTAATAAAAGGTAATAGGAAATGCATATTTAAACTCCACATATTGGTTGCAGAGCCTCCCTTTTCTTCAGCCACAAACGAGAAACAGAACACAAAATTATAGGACAGGTTTTTGATGAATAGGATTAAAAAAAAAAAAAAAAAAAAAAGAAAATAGATAGACATCCCTTGCCAGTGTGATTATTTCCTCCAAGCACATCTCACTAGAGGAAGGGTCCACAGGCACTAAAACTCCCTGGTAACCAACCACCCTAGAGAAGCCCAAGACATAAATAACTCCACGGCTCCAAAACCTTTATTCACTGATGAAGAGTTGCTGCCAACGGCACCACTAAGGCCCTGCTCTTCCACTATTTCTCTTCCACATGCCCCAGGGGTACTTTAAAGAAAGGCCAGGTCCATCCACCACGTTGGAGCCAGCCCCCCCAGTGCCTCGGGTAAGGCACTGCCCTGATGGCCACCATCACCCGCTGTCAGAAAGCAAAATGGAAGATTGCCTTTGAAATAATCAGAATAGAATAATTACAGCACCTTTTCCTACAGGCTGAAGGACCAAACAGATCTGAGGTATTTTTTTTTTATATGTACAATCACAAGCACCTTACCAATTAGATGCTCCAACAGGATAAAGTCTAGCTGAGGGCTCAGCTACACATATAATAACGAATGACTGTTTGCTTAACTTGTAAAAAGAGAAGACAAACAAGTTCCATCTGCCATTAGAGAGCTTTCAGACTTTGAAAGCATGTCTGCATACTTCAAGTAATTAAAATCACATGGAATTATTCCAGAACATACATACATGCACAAATAAATACACACATGTTTATGCTTTTATAGAAAGCGTATTTAAGACAGAAATAGTATCAAATGGGTCTAAAATGGTTACAATGACTAACTGCTATGATTCAGAATAAAGGTGAATAAAATACACATCCAAAACACAAATACGTAATTAAATTTAAAAAAAAAAAAAAAGGCATTTCTAACCAGTACATGCAGCTGTTTCTTCATCAATGCATGGTCAATTTGCAGTTTTACAGCTGAATTGCTCTCCCCACTTTACTGCATCTAGAGAGAAAGACAAATTTGTGATTTGAGTAATGGTATGTCATAAGTTGAATTTGTCTAAAAAGAGCATCTTTATCAGTATAATTCCTTTGTTTTCTTTTAATTCCTGCCTCTCCCCGCCCTGTATCACCTGGTTTATGTCTGATCTCATTCTCTTTGCCCTCCATTTGACTGGAAAAGGACAGGTTTTTCCGCATTTGAATAACAGAAGCAACATACCCCCACGGAATAGAAAAATGGGCTGAAGTGAGAAGATCTGATTCTTATTCTAAATCTGGTTTGTGACCTTGGAACGAGTCATTTCACTGCACCGCTATTTCCCCTCTCTTTCTTGTCTACTTAGATTACAAGCTTTCTAAAGCCTGTTAAGTGTTTATATAGTACCAGACAGATAAGATTCAGCTTCCATTGGAATCACTAGATAACACAAAACCAGAAACAATAAATCTTATTGATCACCACTTACATTATTGCTCTCCTATAGTCCACCAATGTGAAACACGATTTCAAAATGATTTTCAATAGTTAGTTTCATTGAAAATAAAAAAGGACCATGAAAGAAAAGTGTATTCAAGAGGAAACAGGTCCCTTAACTCTTTTTCTCCAATAACATTCCCCCCACTTTAAACACATGGAACAAGCGTTGCATTTCTATATTGATCTCTCATATACGTGGACACGACATGCCTCTGCACTTGAACCAGCACCGCAATATTCACTCCTGGCTGAGCCAGGTCGCACCACAGGCTTCGCTCGCTGGTCAGCATCCTGCTCTATACCCACGGGATGCTCCGCTACGTGCTGGGAGCTGCAAAGGCAATGGGAAGGCTTTGGCACTTTAAGACCACTTTTCTTGCCCTCCCAAAAGAGAGTACACACGCGCAGTGTAAATGCCAGGCCATGTTCCCATGCCACCAAGGAGCAAAAGAAGCACACAAGTACTGTTTTTATTTCTTTTCCTTTGTGGGTCACCTTTAAAAGTGATTTTCTTTCCAGACTCTCTGTATGAATGACAAGATATTCAGTGAGATGTCTTAAGGGAAAAGAAGTGATAAAGAGAAATTCAGCTAACCTATTTTCTTTCTTGTCACTACTTGATAATCTCTTTATCTGGTCTCATTTCACCAGTTGCAGACAGACTTATTTCCCCATGGAAAGACCCAATCCTTCTTCCAAAGCGCACATGTGCACAAGCACCTCCTTTCCCACAGCATTTCAAATTCACATTGTAATGTCTCTCTGTTATGTTGGTGTTTGTATAGCCAGATTCTGCATACGTGTACATCTATAAGGTGTACATGCTTATTGCCACACACATCTCTCGTCTTTCACATAGTTTCTGTGGTTTGGGGCACACCCAACATTTATACAAACCTCCTCACCAAAAGAAGTATGGAATTTCACTGAAACACAATTCGCTAGCACATATATTTCGAAGTTCAACCCCTCTGTAAATAAATTATGGTTTCTGATGTGAGCAGAAAACATTTTCTAAAGCTCTGCAGTGATGGAGGAACCTCAATTCTACTTTCAGCTGCACTTTAATCCTTCTTGACTTCTATTCAGGCTTTAGCTTAGAAATGTTTACTTTCCTGCTGGCAATACACTCAGCCTTTTATAGCGTCTTTACCGTCACAAAGTAATGTAACTGCAATTCCTAATGCCAAATGCAAATTGCCTGATCTGCAGCTTATGCCAGCTGGGTACAACCCAGCAAAGCTGTGGCACCCTGGTCCAAGGCTTGCAAGACATGCCTCAGCTAGAAAGCACAGCAAACCCAGCCCCAGCCTCACACACAACCACCAGGGCTTGCAAAGCAGGGCAGAACATCCCTATGCCATGAATCAGTGTAAAACAGAGGCTGTTTTCAGGATTTCAGGACGGGATTTAGAAGAGTGCAAGACCAGAGATGCTGCTATTACATCAGGTCCAGACTTCCTGCCATTACATTTCCTCCAGCTATCTCTGTATTAAGCCAATTCACTTGTAATTGATTAAAACATCTACTCCAAATAAAAAAAAAAAAGCCACTTTTTATTTAGAGACATGAAAAAAGAGGAAATTCACACTATTCCAATCAGAGACTCAGGGAGAAGGGAGTTACGATTTGTATGTCCCCCTCCCCCTGTTTTTTAATCTAACTCAAAAATCACAGCAGAGAATAGTAACTCCAATGCTTTATAGCTGCATTCTTTTTAATCAGCTGTCTCCTATATTTACCAGCTGTTTGTCTGCTTCTCCCATTTATGCTGTGCATCTTTGTATTACCGATCTAGTAAGCTTTAAATTACAGCTATCCATGAAGAAAAAAAAAAAAAAGAAAAAGAAAACGCAGAGACAACATAACAGGAAAGACCAGACCTGATAAAGGATTTCTGAAGGGCTACTCACTTTTGCTAAAAGCAAATCTTAATAGAATTTGCTAGAGGGAAGGTCTGTAGGACTGAAGTTATCAGTGTACTATATGGACAGAGGAAGGGTAAATAGAGCTCACAGATCGAAGGAAAAGATTTATATCAAAAACAGTTCCTGTGAAAAGTATAGGAAAACTTGGCAAAACCCCCACAAGATACAGTATTAGTAACCTAGTCTGCATCGGGTGTTTTTATTGGGTTTATTAGAGGCAGCCAATTTATAGCAGTTCTTGTTGTTTCAGGCATAGTATAAACAGTCAGTAAGAATCCACCGCTCCCCAAAACCACTAAAAATGTTTAACATTAAAAAGGGAGAGCAGGAGCAGAGCTGATTTCAGTGCTCAAGCATGCCTACTGCAGCTTCGGCTCAGAGAGTGCTAAGAGGTACAGCTTCAGGCTCTCACCAGTGAGCCATCAGGACTGTCTTGCTGAAGGAACTAAGCTGACCACTAATCTCCACAATCCTCCACCCCAAATCCAATATTCCATGCAGTGATACCACAATTCCCCCAGGAAGGTGATCTAAACTCCTGGTAACGTGCATCACCTGGTGAAGGTTATCCATCACTTTGCCCAAGTCCCTTCGGTAATGTGAAGGAAGAACTACACCTCCGTGGTCTGTGTCCCAGGTGTTCCCCATCACCTGGGGTGATGCTGGCAGCAGGAAAGCACCATCATTCCTCCTGTGTAACAGCTACACAACAGGCATGGATGGCTCTTGCTCCCCTTGCTCAGGTGAAGGGCTCTCCGTTCACACCAAGCTACTTAAATTTAAAAATCAACCATGAGGCTTATTTGACAGAGGGATAAGAAGATGATCTGTGGCACTCTGGGCTGTGTGCCATTACTGCTGCCGTTATCACACAGAGGTACCCACGTGGCCATTTCCAGACCGCAGAAAATTTGCACCTGCAAGAATATCTCTAGAAAGATTGCATCTAGCACTGCACTAGAAGAAAAAGAATTACTGAAACAGTGTATGTCTTGCTGAGAAAGCCCGTCTCCCAGCTGATGTTGAAAACCTGCTGTTTGGTTCTTCATGCCTTGCATACTACGAGGGAAAAAACTGTGCAACCTTACAAATTGGGATTTATGACCGCTATCCTAGAGACCTCACAGCCAGAACCAAAGTGGTCAGGTGCCCTGGTCTCATGAATCTGTTGGGATTTGTAAAGATGAAAAATAAAAATAGAATCTTTTTCCTCTGTGGGTATGGGCAAAGTGTCTATGTGCCTGGATTCCCAGAAAACAACGACGTTTTATCGTTAGGACTGCAAGTACAGTCACTTGGTCTTTCAATTTTCCAGAAGGTTAGAAGGAGCTGACAGATTTCTAAGTGAGGGAATGCAGTTCACACTTTTATTCACTCAGCTGGTCATTCACTGGATTTGACACTGTATTTGAGCCGAGTTAGGCACGGTGTGGGGAAGGGGAGAAGCAGCAGGGCACAAAGATGGCTTTAAGACACATCTCTGATCCCCATGCCAAGCCACCCGGGGGCTGCTGGGTCTCTGAGCAGAACCGGGAGCAAATGCTGCAGCCAGGACCAGGACTGGCATCGCCCGCTGCCTCTGGCCACGCTACAGATGGCCCGGGCGGCTTCCCGGGCTTCTCCATCCCCTGACTGCGGAGGAAGAACAGACTGGAGCAGGGATGAGTGGTCCCTGCTGCAATGTGACCTTCACGTTTATCCAACCACCTCTCCCTGAAAGATAACGCGAACTGATGAAGTACAAGCCTCTGAGTCAGGCTTAGGTAGCGTTCTGAAAACGAGAAACTAAATATTTAAACATTACTTGAATCGTGCCTGCTGCAGATCCCCACAAGGCTGAGGGAAAGAACGAATAGATTTGGCTCAGAGGGCTCGACAAAGCAGAACGGTATCGGAGGAGGGGAGCGCTGCCCAGGACGAAGCTCTGATGCTGCTTTGGCCGCTGTCTCGCAGCAAAGCCAGCCCGCTCCCGCAGCGCCGTGCTCTGCACATCCAGTCCTCCGAGACCCGGCTCAGCCTCGTGGCGCAGACCATGACGGTTTATCCTATTGCGCAGAGCATCGTGTGACACGTGGGTGGCACAGGGATGAAAAGACCCAAAATCCCAGCACCCAGGCCCGGGCAGCGTTCCCATCAGCTCCAGCACCACTGCGAATGAGGAATAAGCTTCACTTTTGCATATTAATAGCAGAAGGTTTTTCAAGGAGGAAGTTTTCTCAAACAATAAAAAGATGCATTAATCAGCTTGGAAAATAGCACAGGGTGAAATGGATAAACTATAGCCACAGCAGAAAGGTTGCTTATGGATCCCACCAAAGTGCAAATGTGCTAAGGGGAGTATTTGCAATGACATCCTCAAATTAATACCAAGTAAGTAATATTAATAGGACTTGAGGGGAAAAAAAAAAAAGCAAGAGATAAAAGCAGCTCTTAGTTATAAAAAACCAAACATCTGTAGATGTAATTTTACCCATGTGCATTATGAATACAACCCAACAAAGATGCAGTGCTGCTGAGAAAAGTCAGTACAACAGTTTTTCTACTTCTTAAACAATATGATTATTTTCTTTGTAGATACAGTAGGAAAGTACTAATTTTACAGGAATAAAATTAAGATATCCAGTTTAGCATGCTTTGCCACTACTTCAGTTTTACCGTTGGGGTAGGGGGGGAAGTGTTTTGGATCAGTCTCACATTTAGAATAAGGTGGCTCATCGTTACTGCAAGCATGATGTTGCAAGTTGCCCAAATATCTGTTTATTTTTTACTGAAAGGACTATCAGAACATGAATAAAGCCATGAAATACTAATCACAGCTGTCTAAGACCATCACGTGATGTTAGCCAACAATTCCTGCGATCTACTGTACCAAAAAAAAAGAGGCACCATGAACAAGCTTTTGTAAATCAACTATATGGGGCCAGATTCTGGTCCACGATTACTCAAGCATAAGAAATGCTATAGTGTTTTACCGGTACGTAATTCAAGCCAGTAGAGAACTTTGCAATATGGATGTATGGCATTAAAAGCTGTTATACCAGTTACCAGAAGAAAACCACCTTGGCTTTAACATACATGCAAAGGCTAATGCAAACACGTGCTCGCTCTCCCAGGCTTGTCACCACCCAGGCACATCACAGAGATTTTTCCCTAATGAAAACATCAAGGTCTGTGCAAAAGCACCCAGGTCTCACGGGCACACGGCCACACGATCACGGCAGGTAAATGTTCAGCGGTTAAACCCTGTGCCATGACACACACGCACGCATTGAGTTTAAATTTACAGTGAACACCGGGTGTTACTGTCCCTTAAGGAAAACTGTGACTGGTAGAGAATCACCTCTGTCAATATTTCCCTCCTGGGTCAATAAATCCTGATAGTCAATACAAGTCAGCGAACAAAACCGACACCACCACAGGAGCCCACGTGTACCTTGGGGTAAAATTTAGTACCTGCTGATTAGTTGGAACGATTCTGCATTTAAGGTCCCCAAGGTATAGCGCACACTTGCACTTGATTTTAATAACCTAACGCGCAGCGCAACTCTGCATTACAACCTTTCCCCGAGCTCTTCAACACGGAGCATGTGCAAACTGAACAGCACGTGGGCTGAGAAAAGGGTTTCTCCTGAACTGGTAAGGCAGCAGCATCAGTATCTACGTGGCAGCTGAAAAATATCCACCACTCTTCACGAGAGCGATGCAATCCTCCCGCAGTACTGCGGTTTCAGGAAAGAACACCGCCAGAAAACTTAGTGCTGTGCTTTCCAGATACAAATTAAATTTCAACTCTTCACACCCATGTGTCAAAACACACAGCCATTCTCAGATATTCTGGAGCAAATATTCAAGCAGGATACATCAGCGTGGTTTTTTTGAAGTTATTTTTATTTACACCACCTGACAAACTACTTCCCTGATGTTTCCTTGTTAAAAATTCTATGCAGACAGTATGCGAGTTTAACTGAGGATGCTTTTTTCCACTCTACGACAAAAAAGTCAATCATATGCAAACTGCCACGATACATGAACTCTGAAATATCAGAAGGAGCTAACCCATGACACCAAGTGCAAATAATGTAGAAAGGTTTTTGAAACTATTTTTAAAACAATCAACTTTGCTGGTGCCCTGTTCGAAACACATTTAAGTACAGCTTTAATGAAAGAATACTTTTCTTCTGTTGTGAAGATTCATCTGTAATTTTCAGGGTTTATTTTCCTGGAAATGCCTTTTAAATGCACTTGAAAAATGTCAAACACTGAAATTGGAAAGTTAACCTTATAATATGCGATTCTATGTGCAGATTGCTAATGCTCATGCAAACTAATAAGTAACTTATTTGGCATCTAAAATTATAAGTAAAACCACGAAACAAGCAAACTTAAAAGATTTCTAAACCCAACTGGCAAATGATTTACAGACTAAAAATTTTTCTAGAGATTGACTTATAAAAGTTAATGACTTTCAAACGGCAGGAAAAAAAATATCAAGTCAATAGACTGAAATTGTTCATTATAAATCATTTGTTCAATTCTAATCTTGATTTTGTCATCAGCTCTCTGCTTGCTTATAACATGGTCAAGCCATGCAAACAAAGTGATATTTGTTCACATAACAATATGTAACCCTTATATAGCACTTTTCATCATCAAATCTCAAAGCATCCTGCAAAGAAGGAGAGCTTTGTTATCCTCAATTCAGATAGGGAAATTGCAGCAGGAGGATAATTGCAGAACCAGAAATAACACTTCCGAGTCCCAGACTAATGGCCTAAGTAACAGCACAGGGCATTTTATTAACGCAGAAGATGACTAAGGTCAAGACGGGTGATTTCAGTATCGCAACTTTTGAACTGCTGAAAGTGCAAAGACAAAAACGCAACTGAAAAAATACATTAATTCAATGAGTGCTTTACATTGGCACTTAAGACCTGAAGCATGCTATTATCTCCTGTCCCCAGATATGCATAAAGACTTTATACCAACAATCCCGCATCAAGAAAAGTTATGAAGCATATGCTTAAGTTATTACAGTACCCCAAATGTTTTGAGTCCAATAGGTTTTCAAGATTCTTTTTTTTGGTCTATCAGAAAAAAAAAAAAACACGTTTCTGCTGGAAAAGGCATTGTATAGGATTAAAAGCTGTTAAAATGTATGCTCAAAAATCAGAATTTTCCTCAGAAGAGACTAATGAGTCAAAATTATTTCTCAAGGCTTTTACGCGTGGAGCTGTGCTGTAAAACATTTCGGTCAGACTCAGAGGGGCCAACAAAGAGGACCCTGCGGTGGGTGTTTGCTGCCCACCACGCAGTCAAGAACTGGAAGCAGATAAAGCTTTATTCAGCCCTCACAACCAAAGGCCGTGGTCATCCTGGTACCCTTAGCACCCTGATAGCCACTAAGATGGCAACTGGTGGTGCACAAGCAACCGAGATTTCATGAGCACATCAAAGACAACATTGATGCTGAACTTCAGGGGAGCAGTTTGGCTTGCTCAGGGAACTAACAGATGCGATGCCACGGATGACTGCCATGGGGTGCAGAAGGGAACAGGGGAGCTCCCTAATCTTCAAGAAAAACCTCCTCAAAGCATGAGAACAATCCACCCTGATGAGTGGGAAGTGGAGCAGACGTGGCAGAAGGCAGATTTGGCTGAATGTGGAATCCCTGACTGAGCTCAAACACAAAAAGAAAGTGAACAGAAGGTGGAAGTGGGGACGGGCTACCCAGGAGGACTATACAAACCTTGCCCAGACTGCAGGGACAAAGTTAGGAAAGCCAAAGCCCAGGTGGAGTTGCAACTGGCAAGGGATGGTATGGCCAACGAGAAAGGCTCACCCGTAGGTACGTCTGCAGCAAAAGACCAAGGAAAATGTGGGTTTCTCCTGAATATGTCAACAAAACTACTGACAAAGGGTACAAAGGAGGAGGCATTCAATGACTTTTTTGGCTCAGTCTTTACTGGCAAGGCCTACTCTCAGGCTGCCCAGGACCATGTTCCTAATGCCTTTGTCTGGCGCAGGGAAGTCCTATCTACGGCAGAGGAAGATTTTGTTAGGGACCACTTAATCAAACCGGACCCACACAGGTCTATGAATGCCCAGGAAACAGGCTGACATCATTTTGAGGCTGCTCTTTGTGCCTTTGAAATATTGTGGCAACTGGAGGATCCTTCTGATGGCTGGAAAAGGCAACTGTCATGGCCACCCTCCAGAAGGGCAAGGAGGAACAAATCTTCCTGAAGGCAACCAGTTTAACCATTTAATGTCTCGCTAACAAACACAGACAATGAGAGGGAATGCAGTCGCGGGAGGTTTCCAGATGACACTGGAGCCAGGGAGCAGCCGATGTGCTGGAGTGGGACTGCCACGCAGCGGCATCCCAGCAGGCTGGAGAAGCGGGCTGATGGAGAGCTTACAACCTTCAGCCAACGCAGACATGAAGTTCTGGAAATGGAAACCCATTGCGCAGAAAGCAGCTCGGGGGAAGGCAGCCTGGGGGTTGAACAGGGATCGGCAGTGGCAGTGATGAACGCCAACCACAGGCTGGGCTGCATTCGTAGGAGCACAGCCAGCATGTCAAGGAAAGCAATTATTACTCTCTATTCAGCACTTGTGAGACTGCCTCTGGAACAGAGTGTCCAGCTTTGGTTTCCCTGTTCCAAAACAGACACTGAAAAACTGGCAAAAATTCAGCAGAGAGGACCAGGATGATGAAGGGGCTGCAGCACGTAACTTGGGAGAAGAGGCTGGGAGAACTGTTTGCCTAGCCTGGAGAAGAGAAAGCTAATTACTGTTTTCAACTGGACAAAGGCCTGAGCAACCTCATCTAACTTCAAAGTCATGCCTACATTCAGCAGGAGGTTGGACCAGGTGACCTCCAAAGGTCCCTTCCAGCTTAAATTATTCTATGATTTTAATGGTGCCTCCTTCGCTTGTATTTATCATAGGGCATTCACTTGAAAAGGATCATTTGGAAATAATTATTCTGACTTTGTGCAACATTTTTAAATGCAATAAAAAATTCCATACATATTTGAGAAGTATCCAACTGCAGGTGAAGAATATCGTGGCCTAAAAGCCAGTCAGCTGGAGCCAATTAAAGCACAATCAGCCTCCCATGACACCAAAATGCCTAATTGAACTTCTACCCTCTGCGCAAGATGGAGATTTTCACCTTCTCCACAGAAGCCCAAAATGAGGAGTTCACTGCTCTGTGTCTCTGTAAACCAAGATCATCAACAAAACGTAACGATGAAAACAGGAGATGCCTGCATTGATTAAAATAATGGTATTCCATCCCCTAAGAAGAAAGAATACTTCCCTTGTAAAAAAGACGACCTCAGATGTTTTGTTACAGACACACATTTTTTTACCCTCCTGGCAAATGGAGAATGTGAGCAGGAGCAAGTGACACACATGCATATTTAGCATCAAACTTCAAAAGCAAGCCGTTCATTAGTGTAACGTGAGAAAAACTAAGACATGTTTGCATGAACAGCTACGGTCTAATAAAACCTGAGCTTGGTTTTAAAAAGAAGAGAAGAATGAAAATGTGTGTCAACTGAAATACATAACCTTACAATGAAAATCAATTGGCATGTATAGATACTGAATAATGCACTCATTACTATTCATTCTCGTTACTGTTCATTTTGCAACTGTCACAAAAAATATGGTGACTGACTGACAGCTTTTTAAATATTTTTATGCCTGAAGAACCAAAATAGCTGAAAGAGATCTGGAATTTTGAATTCAAAAAAACTGGACAAACTGCCAATACTAATCTAACCTTCTCTTAATCCCCTCCCCCCTTTAAAAAAAAACAAAAAAGTTCACATCTTCCCTGTCTTTTGAGTTAATTTGAGTAATCCTTTTGCTCTTCTTTTTTTTTTTTGGGGGGGTGGGGGTGGGGGTGGGGGTGGGGTGGGGGTGGAAATCATGTTT
>JAVJGI010000050.1:20084495-20105527 GCA_035590275.1 Ibycter americanus | reverse complement strand
GGGGTGGGGGTGGGGGTGGGGGTGGGGTGGGGGTGGAAATCATGTTTCACTTCTATTTGGCTTTCCTAAGCTGTGAAAATATCTGTATATCACAATCAGTACAAGCAACATTTTCCCCTAATTAGTCCATAAAAATGCTAATTTTTCTAATGAATCAGATTGAAATATCACAGGAGTAGGTAATAGCGCGAATACAGAGTTTGCTTATGGGGTAGGCTTTCGGATTCATTCTGCTAATCACTACCACAGCACTGGGCAACTTACAAAGCCAGTATTATAATGAGGTTAGAGAGGCAAAACATGCTCATCTTAATTTTGGTGCAAAAGACAGTTACACGCATATACGTTCACAGCAGCCACGCATTCATTTCTATATGTGAAGAAAACCAGACCCCCAGTATTTACAGCCCAGCTCCTCAGCTGCAGTGAGCCGTTCCATCCCCATTACAAGCAGAGGTCCTCTGCCTGTTTACTCAAGCTAAGGATGTGACCATAAATCTTTATTCTGCCCAATTTCACTGTTAATATAATCCATTTCTGAAACCAATAAAATAAGACTTTCTTTTTTTCATGGACCAGTAGCTAATAACCTCGCCAGTTTGAATTGTACAAGCAAGAGACTGAAATCATTGTCTGTCTGCCCCACAGCATCTTGCTCTATTTTTTTCCCTGCACTTACACTTTTGCTCCTGCCTTCTGTGCTGGCACATACTAAGGCACTTGTATCCCAGCCACAGATCTAGGAAGGAGTGGTCTTTTTTCAAGTCAAAAATCTAGTAGCATCAATGAGCTCTTAGAGGAAATCTCCTGGGGCTTGACCTTCAGGGTGGCCTTTTACTCTTTAAACCCCATGTAAAACAGTGATTCTGCCAGTCAATCCCTAGTAAAAGATTTAAAGAAAGGGACTGTTGCCTATTGGTGGCCCCAGAAATCTAAGCAGGAATTAAGCAGCTTGAAGAAGCCTTTAAATTCAACTTATCATTCTCCCAGAGCTCTCCATATATTCTTTATGGCCCTGTGTTCCCTTACCCCTTTGATCATTTTATATTGAAGTAGTCTCTTGTTTAATACGTAGCAAAGACGACTGCATGATAACATCAAAACAGAAGGGAACATAAAGAACATGAAAGAATATGAAGTCAATAGCTTTGCCAACCACAATACATAAACAGGCCTAGTTAAAAGCCACGGCATCACAGTGCCGTCTTTATGCTCCCACAAAGCTGCACGCAGCACTAAGACCAACTACAAACTGAAACTAATGATTAAAACTACATTGGGCTTGCTTTCCTCTGCTTTAATTGCTGTTCGCTTTGCTCAAAGGGTAGAGATCCACGAAGGCAGCGCCCACCTCCGCGCTTCGCCCCCGACGCCCACCGCGCCAGCTGCTCTGACCGTCCTCGTTAGAAATCCAGGTTTTCCAAGCCAGGGTTTTCTCAACATGTGGAAGCCGCACACATCCATAAAACACGGTCCTTCACCCTTGTAACATCATCCTTACAGCAGAGCTCCAACCATGCTCCAACCGGTTCCATAGGTATTTTTGACAAGATGTAAAAATGGAGAAGAGGTTTCATCAAAATCTCTCTCGTGCTCTTCTAAGAACATTAACCCAATCCAACAAAAAGAGAAACAAAGCCTAGTAACACAAGATTTTGTCTTCCTGATCCCCAACATCTTCCTAGTTTAGTGTTTACATAAAACTACATGGTAAGTTGTGGAGGCCAGACAGACGGAAAAGTTGATGTCTGACTAGAACTCCTCACACTTGGTTTTCAAACCATATTTCTTGGCTGCCTACACTTATGCTAATCTGCTAAAATCACTTTACCCACTTGGAAGGCAACGTATCACTTGTACTCAGTTCTATTATTCATCAGACAACCACAACGGCAGCTCCATGACTGACTGCTAATTATCCTTTCCCACTGGATGTCAGAGACAGTCGCATTTCCAGCAGCAATTTATTCTTCTTCCCATGGAGCCACGAGGTGGAAGCTAAGGCCTATTGAAGTCAGTGACAAAAGCCCCATTGACTTCGATTGTGTCGGGAATTCATCTTTTAATGGAAAGAGACCCGCTTAAGTGTTATTTAGTGTATGATGTCAACACTCTGAGATAACAACTGACACGAGAACAATATGCACGTCACCAGTGGTGCCGGGATGGGACACAGCACTCAAAGGCTTTGCACGCCGTCTAACCCCTGTCACAGGACCAGGCAGGATGGTGGCACATTCACATTCCAGGTGCCCCCCAACAGAGACCAGCCTCATGGCTGGTCAAGCCCCCTGCACACGACATGGTCTGTAATAGCCGGGGACAGCAGGACTTTGCCAGCGTGGTGGAGACATCTCATTTGCTTGGTGGGCTGGATCCATACCGCAGTCTGCAGGCTGGCTTCTTCACACCTAGTGTCTAATGGAGATACAAACCCTGTCTAGAAATAGCTCTGAAGCGTCACTTTGGAAATATTTGGAAATAGCTCTAGAACAGTTTGGAATAGCTATGGCATTACAAATTCACAGTGTAGACCCCATCTTAACTTCTTTAATAGAAGCAAGAGCTAAAAAGACACCAAATGAGAAGGCAAAGGAATCACACATTTCACTGACCTCCCTTCTATCTCCCCTCCTAGACGTGGTGGCAAGAAGGATGGCAGCATTGTCCAAAATGTTCACTTCTTACAGGCAAAGTCATAGCTTCCACCTGGAGAATGTTTCATGTATGTAAATGAGAAATGAACGACAAAATTTGACAAGACAATCCTTGACAAACACACTTTCTGAGGCTTTAATGAAACTTTTGCTGCTTTGCTCCCCACACACACACACTCCAAATAAGCTTTCCTGCCTTGTCCTTTCTCTCAGCTAGTACTACTGCCCTACTCTCCCTCACCGACATTAACCAAAGTGTTTCACTTTTGCATATTTTCACTCTCAGCTGGAGGATCCCCTTTACCCGAACTCCCAACTGGAACAATGGGGACCTGCTCCTCCTCCCCCACACCGCTCCTCAGCCCTCCCTCCCTCCTACACCCAGCTCTTCAATGTACAGAAAAGCAGACGCTCTAATAACCCATCAGCACACCGAGACAGCAGGTACCCCAGCATCCACCATCCGCACGTTTGGGACAGGTCTTCATTTCTGCACAACCTCTTACAACCCTCAGGCTGCCTGTCTCTGGATTCCCATGTTTCTTCCAGCCGATATCCAGCCTGTGCTCACTCCCTGCCTCCTATATTGCTTCCAGACTGTGCAGAAAGCTCTTTCAGCTACTCATATAACTCCTCTGGTTTACAGTGCTGAGGACGTAGTCACCAGTTCCTCCAGCCAATGCGTTGATTGCAAGTGAATCTTCAGCAGAGGCGTTTGCATTCTGCGACGGTCTTTGTAGAGCAAAGCCACTCCTCGGGGTAAAAGTATGAGCAGGCTGCAGGAACACCGCCAGGTCCAGGGGCGAGGAATCAGCAGAAGTCCATCACCTTTTCCCCACCTGCACGAGGCTGAGAGGCTAAGGGAAGGACGGTCATCTCCCCAGGGCAGCAGTGCCGACGAGTCAGGCTGGAAGGCGGCTTTCAGCAGTTGCTTGAGACCAGCAGCAGTCGTAGCAGCCATCCTGCCCAAACCAAGCTGAAGAATATTCTGCGTAACTCCATCCTTCTCATGCGGCTAAACGGCACAGGTAGTAAAACAGTCCTCTGTATGCAAATTCTGTCTCAAGAACTTCACTTGAAAAAGGAATCCTCCAAATACATTTAAAATCCTGCTCCAGCCCAACTCTCACAGCCTGTGAAATTTTATTGAAATACATTTTTCTGTGCTTCTGTATCCACTGACTGCAACTTGCTGGCCCTTTGTTCAGTGTCAGGCTCACCTCTGCTACGGCTGTGCCACCCAAAGCAGCAAGTCACCTCTGAGGACAAGGGAAACCCGCTCTCTGCATTGGCCTCTGGAGCATCTAACCCACAGAAGCCTTCTAAAGTCTGAATTTCCTTGTCTGATGCATTCTTTTATTCCTCGTGTTTAAAAACACTTTTGCATAAGCAAAAATTTATTGCTTAAATTAACAGCAATTCTCACATATGTAAGGAGAGAAAGAAAAATGATAAAACCAAGTCATGATTCCTGTGTAGTACGTGCTACGATGAAGTGGCGTTAAGTAAAGATGGATTGCAAAAACTATCTTAAAATATGACACAGAATCTACAAGAGCAACACATCAGACTAAAAATAAATAAATAAATAAATATCAATGTGCACTGTACTGGTTGCTTGCAAAATTAGACAATTAATTCTGTGTAAACTAACCTATCAGGAAACCACACTGTGGGGATTCTGATAGCTGTTATTGCAGCACACTATATTAAGAAAAGAATGCTTTAATGAGATCCCTGGAGAGCCTCCACGGACTTGGATCTTCCTCTTGAAAAGACCATTTTTACCCCGTTTAACTGCCAGTATGTTGCATCTCTGATACCCACACGAACCACAAAAAAAAAAAAAAAAAAAAAAAAAAAAATCCAACCAAAAAAACAGCTATTAACACAATTATCAGTACCAATAAGCATCGTACTTTTCAGGATCAAAAAAGACATTATGCCATTTTTGAAAGTGTAAGAACCATCAGAAATAACATCTGTATATTAAAACCCACTGCACTTAAAACCACTTACAACCAGAATAGCAGCAGCACAAAGAAAGCTTTTACACAGAGGGGTGTAAAAAACCATAATAATATAAAAAAAAATATCACAGTGCTTACTATAACAATCTGCAACCTGGCTTTTATTAATATTTTATTTTTCTGTAAGTAAAGACCTAGAGTAGAGCTTGCCAAATACAATAAATGCCCCAGTTTAACATTTGATTTTTGAAATAAGTACTAGAGAAAACCACCTTCAGCACCAAACTCAAAATGGCTGTATTTCAAATTGATTGCTTGCTGTAAAACAACAGCTGTAAAATAGCAAGGCAGAATATTTTGATCAGAAGCTTAGTAGTAGGGTTAGAAGCTGTTCTTCTGTTTACAGGCTCTCCATAAAAACATGTATAACCACATTTGTGTTGTAAATATGAAGGGAAAAAAAAAAAAAAAAATCAATATTCTCAGGTTTCCCAAGGCTTTTCCAGTGAAGCCTGTGGATTTTTCTCATCGTCTTATCTATTTAACAGAAGTGGTTCTGCCAAGCGATACCTTAGAGGGGCAAAAAGCCGAAAAATTATTAATTAACATGACGTGCAAATAAACAAACAAGCCAACAAAGAAAAAGAAACTCTTATAAATGTTTAAGCCATCCTGTAAATTTAAGATGAATTACTGCATTTCTCCAGCTGCACTATTAGACCTTGTGTAAGTACCAGCTCTCTGCATCACTCGTACGATGGACCGGGCATTACTAATAAACGGACCAGACTGTGACACCAATGTTGAATAGTTTCATACCTCAGCAAGTTAGTACGTAAAGATTTAAGGAGTTTATAGGAATACTCAAGAGCTTTAGCAGTTAATGAATGCAAGACAACATGCTAGTATATGCTGAATTATTATTGTGCTCCTGCCATTTTACCTGGGCCAGCTCATACGACGTTCCTCTGCCATCATGGGAACTGGGCTCCTACCTGGAGCATCTGAAAGCCACCGAAAGCAACGCTGGAGGCAGCCAAGCTGCAGCAGACCACCTATGGACAGCCACCGCAAAAGCCAGCACTCCACAGGGAAGCAGATTCTAGCATGTTTTAAGCACCTCTAATTGTTTTTACAATGTTAGAAAACCGCAAAAGAGTTCAAATACAATCTTTGAGTCCTAATATTTACATGGGCAAACATTTGTTTATCTGTCAGCTGGATAATCTCAGGGCCTCTGTAGAGCCTGGGACAGCCTCTTAAGTAGTTTTCTCCAGTTCTGATTAGCTGACTCCATAGCCAGCCCTATAAATATTCCTAACATTTGCACCCAATGGACCAAGCATTTTGTTGAGCAGACTAATTGGTTCACAACCCCTGCTAAGTATCAGCCGTATCATCCCTGACTGCCATAGGCAACTATCATCGTTAGCCAAGTGACAATCTCCTAGAGAATTTTGGCTCTTTAATCTCCATTCTCCCTGAGGACATCAGGCTTATTACAGGTTAAGGCTATCGGAGTGCGCTCTCACTCCTTTCCTACGCTGCGTTCTCCACGCAGAAGGGAAAACCCTGCGAACATGGCAACATAAAGGAAGCCCACGTCCATGTCTCCCTAAAGGGACCCTCGGATGCTACAGACCTTGAGGGCAGCACAGCCAAGGCAGAGGGACAGATCCTGCCTGCCTACAAATCTCCACAATCCCATCGATTTCCAAGAGAAGTGTAGATTAACGGATCCCAGCTGAAGTCGGGACACTGATGAAAGCGGTCCCTGATCAGCATCGTTCCTTCTACTGACACCACGTTAACACCAAAGTGCTGTGGTCGGCGTTGTCCCTGTGCGCCGAGGACACCTGCCCTGAGACGCAGCAGTGGCGGGGTGAGGAAAAGTGAGGAGGGAGAGGCACGGAAAGAGATGAAACAGGTCAAAAGCGGGAACAAAAGGTGAAAAAGTGAATAAAGGTGGGAAGGACAAAAGGCAAACTCTGAGAAGACACGACAGCCTCAGAAAGCCAGAACCCATGCAGAGTACCAGCCTCAAACAAGGCAAATCTGACCTTCGTTATGGCTGTGCCATAAATCTGGAGATTTAGGTGGGTTCTCTTTGCTTTGTTTCATTAGGAACAAAGAGTTCTGCTAGTAAACTCAGGAAAAACTTTAAAATATTGGCGATCTGGGGTATTAAGCTCCGAAAGACATACCGATCAGGCACCAGTAGCTCATGGGATGATACTCAGAACTATAGATGTTCCCTCCATTAATTTTCCTGAAATAGTTTTAAAAAAAAAAAACCCAACAACAGAAAACACCACAATTAGGAAGGAGTTCCTCTCCTCACTGCACCTCTCCCCGTTCAGAAAGGGAAGAGCAGCCACCTTGGCACTGACAAAAAGACCTTGGTGGTCCTCTGGCAGCCTTCAGCAGGAAGCACCCTCCGGATTGCCTGCTTCCAGATTGCATTTTTTGTCCTCTTAAAAATATCTTCTGCTCACTGATGCTAGAGATTCACCTGACCAGTTACCCCAAGTAGGGGAAAGGAGATTTCAAACCATTAGTCACCATCCCAGCCTACCTGAAGGCAGCAGGGAAAAACCAGCTCTGCCGTGTGAGCCTCTGTGTGGTTTACAGAGGAAAACGGTTATTAAAGGAATGAAGTCAAAGCAGCTCACTCACGGACACAGCCCCTCTCGTGTCCAAATTTCTAACAGGGCAATAAACTACGGGTTTCAGTACCAGAGCTACACCACAGCAGCATCCTCCCACCACAGCAAGCGATCAGCATGCACAACACTTTTTTTTCTTTGAGTCACGCTGAGAAATCTCTGCAATTTGTAGCTTTGGAAAGCCTCCACATTTAATTTGAAATGATATCCTCCCTGTCAAAACATGCCTGGGGGCAAGTCACTTATGAAAAAAAAAAAAAAAAAAAAGGGAAAAAATAAAATCTGAACCTTCTTGTCTGCTCTGAGTCATAACATCTGCCACAGTGAATGTCTGCAGCCAAATACAGGAAGATGTTCTTCCACAGCGAGGAGCACCCAGATAAAGGCAACACCCCAAAACAGAAGGAACCTGAATCATTTCTCCATAGCTGTAGTAAGACCCAACTGTTAAACATTAGGAACCAATAAACATTAGCATACAAGCTTTCCAGCACTTCTCATGTGCCCGCACAAGTCAAAGATCTGAATTACATACATATATATATTTATAAATAGAAGGTGTATGTGCACTTGTATGTGTATACTAGTGCAAACACACATTATAGGTGTGTCATTTTCAAGTTCTGAAATTCAGGTCACTGGAATAAACCTGAACTTTGGATAAGTTACATATTGAGCTGCTTCACTTTTGTTTGTTTCCCTTTCACTCACATCAGATGTTGCTGGTACTCTGGTTATTTTCAAGGAAGATAAAATAGTATCAGATTCAAAAGCCAAAGGCAAAAGCTGTTGGCCCTCACACAAAATAGTTTAGGGGGAAAAATACCCACCATATATCCCAAATGATTTTTTTTTTTTTTTTAAGAACTGCCATGATGGTTAAACAAATCTATGCAAAAATGTATGTATATAGTAAGCAATTTAATTAATTGTGCGTGTATATATATCTCACAGCGTATCATCTTAACACTTTATCCACTCAAAGTACTATCTCTTAAGAAATGGCCAGGACACTCAGTTCAAAGGAAACTGTGAAAAACCTTGCAGGACACAGTTACAGAATCATCTACCCAGGGAGATATTAATTTCCGATCCCTATATTTAGAAACAGCCTATGATCTAAAACATGAGACTTTCTCAGAGGGTCATAATAGATCTGTTTCATTTTATTTAACTGAAGCTAAATTCCCCAAATAGCCCCTGGCCTTTCGAAGGCTGAAGGAGAATAGTGTTTCTATTGGATTGTTTTCTTTCTACAAAAAAAGAAAAATCACTTCAATAGAAAGCATCTGCTCCGCAGGTCAAGGTGGCCAAGATGCAACCGAGATGGGAGGTTTGGTGCAGAATGCATTAGAAAGGACTAAAAATAATTATGGTGCAAGATTAGCAATTTAGATGTGTTGCTAATATAGTCTTACCTTTGACACTAAGCAGAACTCTGTTCCAAGGGCATTCAAAAATTATAGAAATAGAAAGGATTAAACAGGTCAAAAATAAGGAAAATATTAAAAGTCCCTTTAAGAAAGGAATGAAAAGAATGATCAGTATTTCACGTACAGATGAAGTGTTTCAAGGAATGAACATGACAGACACAAGTATTTATGAAAACAGGTGAAACAAGGTCAAATAGTCACTCTAATGATCACATTGCAATTAAGAGACAGCAAATTTAAAATGGGAAAGAAAAATCACAATCATTAACATTGTGAACTGACACAAAAACGTTATTGATACAAAGGGCATAATGATTAGGAGAATGATTAGATGTTTAAAGTGCTAATAATAATACTTGCCCAAGCCAGCATAAGAATTTATAAGGGCTATTGATCTCATGTTCCAGGATGGAAGCCAAGCAGTAAGTGCTTGGTAAGAAGAAGTGGGGGGAAAAAAAAAAAAAGAAAAAAAAGTAATAAGTCTTTTAGGGACACTTTGTTCCTTAATTGTGATAATGAGAGTTCAGGGGAGGGGGAGGAAGGTTTGGGGCTGGTTTTTCGGGTGGTTTTTAGGTTGTTTTTTTTTCCCAGGGTGTTGAGTCATCTAGTATTAGTTACTAACAGAGATAGGATTCCAAGTTAATTGGATCTTTAATCGGATTGAATAGGGTAATTCCTACCTCTCTGCGTTCCTAATGGATGTCACAATGTCATGAGTTAAATGCTGAAGTGCTGCTCTAATTTGAGAACAGCTTCTAGGGAATCCTTAGGCAAAGACAATTATTCAGATGTCTATTGAGAAAGAAAATGATCATCAAGGTCAATATACTTCCAACAGTATTTTGGAATAATTACTGTCCAGTTAGTCACTTATTACAGGTAGTACAGACATTCTTGCGTAGTTTTTTTCTCCGCAAGAAAACAGTTTATTAGAATTTATTAGTCTTCCTAGTTCCAAGGAGGATATCACCCTAACAAGCCCAGGTTCAAGTGCAGCCCTGCAATAGCCACACTCTGGCCCAGAAGTCAGAAACCTGCTATTCGGTACGGCTGGCAATGTAAAATGTTTATGGCCGTATGAGGCAGAAATAGTTGACCCATGCAGAGCTGCAGGTTAATTGGGAGCTCTAATTGATCACAAAGAGTTTATATTTCGGTTAAACACTCCAAAGGAAACACGTTGCCAATTTCCATTGAAAACATCCTGAAATAACTATTCTCTTCAAATCCAAAGCAGGAAATGTTGCTAAACAAGGGCGATAGCTTTGTGATGGAGTTGTAAAAAATAACATACGTGAGTTATTTCCCTCCACATAGCAATTACAGTAGTATTCCCTACTGTGGGCATAAGACAGCACTTTTGAAAAATTTTTCTGGGAAAGTGATTTTCAGTCCTGGCTAAAGAGCTTCCACGATAGCAAAATGAATTACAGTCCTTAAGGCACCTGTTTCACTTCCATTATCCACAGAGATCCACAGAAAAAAGCAGCAAATTCACCTGGACCACGATCTTGACTGAACCATTGTGCTTCCCCACAGAAGAAACACAATATTACACTCCAATTAATGACTACCTGGTTATTAGGCACTGCGAGCACTTGAAATACAGTATGTTTCTTCTTTGAAAAAAATAAGACCATCACAGATATGGTGAAACTATTTCAAGAGGACAAACGTAGGCACGGACAGGACTCATCGAAACCAGTTGAGACCACAGAGGTGTCCCTGCTGCATTTCCCCAAAATTTGGTTTCAATGCCATAAAGATAGGGCTCATGATTTCTTTTAAAATGTGTATGTATAACACTGATGTCAACGAAGGGCACAGAAGAGACCATGGTGACCACTCGCCGCTGGAAAGGTGAATCGTGCCGTGCCCTTCGCTCCTGGGGAAGGGGGCACAGCTCTCACGGTGGGATACAGCCCTCGGCTCCAGCGCATCCAGGCAAAGCTGACTGCAAGGTCTCTCACAGCAGCAGAACAGCCAACGGTGCCAAAAGTCCAAACCACAGAGAGGAGGTTTCTTCATCACCGTTAACAAAGCACAGATTCCAAAATTACTGCTTCGACTACAAAACAGATGACTCCGGCTCTGCCAGCGCTCAAGGTGTTCCCAATGCCAAAACTCACTTTGCTGAAACATATGCTCCCATACTTGGAAACAGAAGCTCTTTTCTCCAGATGAAATTCCTTTCTTCGCCCTTTTGGTGCTTCTATTCCTCCTTTCTGTGCTTCCTATGCATGTTCCTCCTTTTTCTTATCTTCTTCCTTCGATTGCCCTTTCAGTGCTCACAGATTTTGAGGCCTTTGCACCCTTCCGCACGTCACAGGCTGCGGTGCTTTCCCCGTCGCCTGCACATCATACCCAGTAACTTGGGTCCGACTGATCATATCGCACAAGGCATCCAGTCTCGATTTGAATGCATCATAGCTCATTCCAGTGGTTAATCACAGATATGAAAAATCGTGTTTAATGTCTAATTTAAAATTGTCTGGCTCCAGCTTCCAGCTATTGGATCTTATTTGTCTTTTCTCTTCTTGATTAAAAAGCTGGGTATGCTTTCCCCATGAAAATACTTATCCCTGTAATCAAGTCCCCTCTCAATCCTCTTTTTGATGAGCTAAGCAGATTGAGCTCTCTAAATCTCTCACTGCAGGGAATTTTCTCCACTCTTCAGATCAATACTGTGGTTATTTCCTCGACTCTTCAGTTTTGTAAACTCTTTTTTTCAGCTGTTGACACCAAAACTGGCCATAGCTTTCCAGCATTCTCATGCACTCAGACAAAACCCCCGTGTCAAAGGACCCCACTAGTCTTTCAGCCACAGCATCCCATTGGGAAGCCGTGTCCCTTTCTCTGTCCGCTCCATACCCTTTCACCCTCTTCTCAAGGCCACCCTCTTCCAGGGCACTGGGTAAGGCACAGGCTGCCGGGAGGACAGGAGAAGAGGCAACACCTTGCCAGCCGGTCAGTCCGCTCCACATAACTTCCCATTTCCACACCACCAATACTGCCTCAGCCACAAGATTGGCAGCAGCCATTCCATTTTTGTCTCCAGATTATTGATGGAGATGTTAAACCGCTTCAGGACTAGTGCTCATGCTCATGAAACTGTGCTAAACCCACACATCTTTCAATCCCCACGGACAAGTACCTTTTCAGCTCTGTTAGCTAAATCTTAATCCATTAAACAAGACGGCTGCTAATTCTACACACTAACTTTGCTAGGTTTCTTTGTTTGTTCGTAACTGAGATTTCATGAGATACCAAATCTGACACCTAGAAAACTCTGCCACAACGCTTCGTTACCCGTAACCCCATCAGGAGCGGGCTCCCTTTTCAGAAAGCCATGGTGACTGGCCTTAATTATCACTCTATTCGTTAACTCTATATTAATTCAGTCCTCTATCAACTTATCCATTATTTTTCTGGGATTGGTGCCAAGCTCTCCAGACAATCACCCCCTACCTCGCTCTCCTTTCCCTCTTTGTACATGGGCTCCTCCAGTATTCCCACAGAACACCAAAATACATAGGATAATGGATATTTTGCCACCCTTGTATACCACCCTATCTTTTCCAAAGACACGAAACAAGACTTTTTCCAATAGCCGTTTTACCCCTTTGATGAGTCTTGCCTCTCCCTCCCACCACCATCTCTGTCCACCCAGCCCAGTTTATCCGTCGCACAGGTACAGAGATCCCAAACCCAGCCGCTGAGAACACAGACCCCAAAGGCTAGCACTCCAGCCTGCTCGTGAAAGCCATTTCAGAGTCCTCAGTGTCATGTTTTAGCTGTAAAATTTCATTTTTAGGAGAATTCAGCTTTGGCTTATCTCTATGATAGTAACTTGGTAAGAAGGTTTTTTCCAGGGATGCCTGTTTCATCACCCCAGAGCATCCTTTCCAGTCCCTGCTTGAGAAGCACATTTAGCACCACATGTTAATTGAACTTTCAAGTGCCAGCCCAGCGCTCGGTGATCCTAAGTGGGCTGGACACCGTCCCCTCTCAAAGGTGCACTGCAAATCACTGGATTAGCACCACACAACCCTAATGCGGGCGAGCATTTGGAATATAAGCTGTCTGCCATTATTTACCTGTAGCGAAGTTACAGTTCAATTACTGAAGGAATATCTCATTCAGGCAGAACAAAGGAGAAAAAAAAAAAAAAAAGTATGCAAATGATTGAATTTAAATTCACTTAATTTAAAGGCCTAAAATTTTTAAGGGCACATTCCTTCTCTGGAGACATTTGGGTTTGGGGATTATAAAATACATAAAGCTAGAAACAGTTAAGTGGATTGCCATTGCCTGAGCTACAAAAGTTTGAATACATAATTCTTTTCAGCAAGTGTATTATACAATTAACACTGCAGATCTATAGTGCTCCTGCCTATATCCTATCCTATGCAAGGATAAAAAATGTGGTCTAACCACCACCCGTTACAAGGAGCTTTGCACACAGACAAGCTTAGAATACATTTTGGAGGATGACAGTGGAAGAGGTTTGTACGGAGAATGCTGCTTATCTGCTGAATACAAAGATTATTCCTTTTTTATTTTGTGATACACATGATAAGATTTGTGAATAGCTCTTGATGTTTGTTGCCTGTTGGGTTTCTTGGTGTGTTTTTTTTTTTTTTTAAATAAACAGTGAGGCATATTTCTTAAGCACCAAAGATGAAATTTTCATCTTGCTATGCAATTGGAATGATGCGAGGTTTCACTGCAGAGTGATGCCTGACAGGGGGAATGGCTGCCAGGGAAAATTTGCTGCACTGGCAGGATAATTAGGCACAATGCTCTGAAAGGTAGGATCCTGCATATGTGGAAGTAAATGGGAGAAACTTCCTTTTCTTTAAGGGCTGCATAACCAGACCAGCTGTATTACTTTCTGGTGCCACGACACTTACTGCACTTTACCTTTAATATATATATAATGTGTGTATATATGCTATAGTACAACTCCAACAGCTCAATTTTCAGCAGTTCCCTGGGATGTAACATGAAGCTGGAAAGGCAAGCCCGAGTGTTTCCCAGCATGTAGGCACCGTCTGGGCAGGTATTAGGAAATCTTAAAAGCAGGGTGGGCAAAATCACCAGTTGAGTGCTGCACAGACATAGACAGCGGGGATGCTGCAATTCAACACGATAATCAGAGATAATAAAAATCCCAGATTTAGGTGAAAGCCTAAGTCAAACCTCATACAGTCAATAACAGAAAGGTGCATTTGTCATGCGGGTAGTAAACCCTGAGCAATTACTGTGGATTTAAGCAGTAACCCTGTAAATTTAATGAAGTAGGTATGCCTTAGCTTTGTACAGCTGGGACAGTTCTTTAATCACTGCTACTCAATAGCTTACAGTACCACATTTGTAATTTGTATGACTCAGAAAACAGGAATATTCATTACTGTTTCCTGGTTATTTGCTTCCAGTTAAAATGCGGGACCAGATTATGCTGCTTCATAGCGGACACCATCACAAAGCTGCTGAGGCGCCCGCGGCCAGCCTGCTCCAGCACCCTCACCAGTGGGTGCCCGCGCCGGGCGCTGGACGCGGCTCTCCAGAAGCCCAGATGGCCTAAGTCGGTGTAACTCAATCATCCTCAGCTGAACCACAGTAATTTGTATCAGTCAAGGAGCTGAGCCATTACGCCTATTTCTCAAACTGGTTAGGTTGTAAATTAGATTTTCATCACTCTTGGGACAAAAACCTGACTCTGCTGAGGTCAGTGGGAGTTTGACCATCTATTTCAGTGGCGCCATGACTTCACCAGTGGTTTTCATGTGCAATATTAATCCTGAAAGTCACCACAGTCTATCGGGTTTATTACTTTCCTAAAAATATATTAAATAAAATCTTCCATTAGTACTTGCGGATACCAGTTGTTCAGTTTCATGTTATTTCCTTCTGCTCAAACAGAAGAAAAGGAACATTTATCTCAAAGGATTTTGGATTTTAATTACCAAAAAATAGCTATGGTTTTGATCGATGCTTCAGCACAACTCATACCAAGTAAGCACTGAATACAGTTTATTGTCTCATGACCAAGACGATCAGCTGGGACCTTCTCTGACTCATATCAGGTTAAAATAGAAATCCTCTAAAATCTATTCCCAACAATGAAATTTTACTCGAACAAAGTCCTTGCTGGAGTAATATGAAAAAATAACCTGTGAAAAATAAAGCACAGGGCCCTTATCCAGTAAAATACCCAAGCAGTAGCTCAAATTTTAGTTAATACACTCACTGAAATCAGCCAACTTATTGTGGTTTGGGGTATTTTGCCTATGAAGAAGTAAAACCAACAACATTAGGTGAACAGGCATGGGTGCAAGCATGCACACAGACCCGTGCCACCCAACACAAACCGCCCCAGTACCGCAAAGGGAAGGATTTTAGCGATGTGACAGACAGATGACAATGGCCTATGAGGTCACTCTTGGAAAAAAAAATAATGTAGATGCTTCAAAACCTACAGACAATCTTTTATTATTAACAATGCTCTGATTTCAGTAAACTGGGGGGAAAAAAAAAAAAAAGAAAAGGCGTATTCTGTATGTCTAAATAAAAAAGCCATTTAGTTAATCACTGCTGTTAGCTGAAAGCATTGTTATGGTATTTTCTAGCAGAAAAAAATCTGCCCTGGAATAATAATTTTACTTTTCCTATAAGCAGAGCAATCTTTCATCAAGACTAATTTTATTTCAAGCGCTGGGGATACAGCAATGGCACCGGCCATTTTTTATTGAAACATTGTTCCAGGTTTCCATCAGTTTTAATACTGTAATACACATGACATAACTGAACGATGCATTTTTCAAATACACTTTAAAGCTGTGGGAATACACCCCTTAAAGGCAAGTCCTCTCTTCTTTTCAAGTGCCATACAAGCACAGCAGGCAGCATTCAAAGCCACCTCTTCCATGTCAGCCAGCGGGAAAGGCTGACAGGGAATTGGTTGTGTCACACTTGAAAAGTCACCAAAGGAGACACAGCCTGAAAGGTGGATGGGCCCAATTCTGCACTTTTTTTTTCTTTTTCTTTTTTTTTTTTCTTACTCCTCTTAGGAGATTACTGCCTAACCAATTAATTTCAGCTGGGACGCTGTCCTGAATATCAACTGCCAACCTTTCAGAGGCATCTCTAGGGTCTCCCAAAAAATGGAGACACTTGAAATGAGATTTTTAAAAGCACTAAAGTCATCTGACTTCTATATTGAGAGGCAGGACGACTTTGGCTCATTGAAATGTTTTGATATACTTCTTTGGAACTGGAGCCCTGTGTTTTCACTATTTGCTTTTTTATAGTTAAACTTTCTATTCCCGAGGGCACTGAGCCATCCCAGCCGTTACAGACCCCCTTCACATGGATTTGTCCCACCTTTAAAGGTACAGCCCTGTCCGCCTCTAAGACAAGACCAGCAGCCACAAGCCCTTGTGCTGCACCACCCACGCGCTGCCTTCCACGCTCCGCGAGGAAGAGGCGGCAGCGCTGGCAGCGGGCGCAGCGGGAGCATCATCGCTGGGCAGGCGACAGCAGCACAGGAGGGGTCCAGGCTGAGGACCAAGAGCATTTGCAGAGCGATGTGGAGGCCACCGGTGCCCACCTTGCTGCCGCGCTGGGGCAGCCCAGGGGAAAAAGCCCACGGCAAGCACGCAAGGTTCACCTTTCCCCGTCTTGGTTGCAAACATGGGGAAGGTGAAATGGGGATGCTACGAGAAGCAACGTTTTTGCCACAGCAAAAGCAGCTGTTTGGAGGTTACCTGTCGGGAGCTCAGCGTGGGGCTGTCCCCGAGGCAGCTCAGCCTGGCTGCCAGACTGGCTATTACAGCCAGACCAGGAACCATCTGTTAAAAATATCCTCGAAAGCTGCACTCTTACAGAAACAACCTGCCCAGGCGCAAGCATTGGCTCCTTCTGCCCCAGCTGCTCAGGCCTGGATCCAGACATCTCTATTTCTTCTGTGCGGGAGGACAGGAGCAAAGATGAGGTGAATCCAAGCAGGCTCACCCCTGTCCTCCCCAACCTCCCCTTCGCCCTCCCTAACCTGAACCATATCCCCACCACACCTCTAATTTAATTCCATCTTGTGGCTGAGTCAGCAAAAGGAGAAAAAACACCTGAAAAGAGAAATGGGCAATTTTCTTCATAAATGGAGAAAAGAGAGGGCTAGTGAGGGTCAAAAAAAAAAAAAAAACAAAAAAAAAAACACAAAACATGAAGACTTAAAAGCCTTAATGAAGAAAGCAACATTAATCCTGTCCTTCTTACATGGAACAGGATCCACACCTGGAGGTCACACTCAAAACAACTAACACTAGTTCAGCTGTAACAATAACCACTAATTTTAATGATAAACTGTTTTCCATCTGCATTTTTTTGGAGTTTTATATATTCAGGTGTAATGAAGGAAGAAGGAAGCATCTGCTAGGGAATGCTGCAACCTCAGAAAATAACAGATCACATTGGCCATCACAGCTCCATGCTGTGCACTTCGTACAGGGTGCCTGGACATGCTGGGAGGAGAAACCTGAGACACCAAACATTACCGTGTACCTTCGTCTATTTATAATGCAGAGGCAATCACTACAATGGCAAGCACTGATCCGCATTTGGGTATGCAAATGCACTTACAGAAATCAACTTCATAAAATAGATGCAAAGAGGGTAGCCGCAAAAAAAAACCCCCAAACACAACAACCTTGAGTGCTGGGCATTGGCTTTGTTACATAGAAACAACAGAAAAAAACAAACAAAAAACCCCCACAACAAAATCGAACAAGCTCACATGTACCTAACTCTTTACCTAAGTCTGTCTGAGCCTAGCAAGGCAATTACGAGTACACAGATTACAAACTATAATAACCTTAGCCTAGGAATAGTGACAATGAGCTGAGGTTTGGTTCACTGTGGTCCAAATACAGCAGCAGTTATTATGGGCACTGCTGTAACATCCTCTTCTAGTCCAATATGCCAGTAAATCATGCAATACCCAAGGTTTTTATCTAGGAAAGAAGAGAAATACCTGGATTCCATCTTTTCATCAAGAGGGAGGAAGAAATCTTCCAGAACGCCAACTACTAACTAAGCAAAATAAATGCCATGACAGCCTGCAGTTCTCCTAGCCCTAGTACACTTTTTCTTCGTTACAATTTTACAAGGAAAAGGATATGTCTATATTAGCCAGCAGCAGAGCTTCAAAGGGCATAGATAAGTAGAGCAAAATGGTGCTGGGAACCCCAGATCCACCCACACACACTGCAAAGGCCTCGCTTTGCCTCTAGTCAGGAGGCCAGGGATGGAAAGCCCCTTAGCCGCTGAAGTGCACAAAGTAAACTCCTGAAGCAGATATCCTGGCTTAGGTTCACCCAAAATTAATGCGGTTTGTGCAGTCTCCCCATCACACAAACCAAAGCACAGTTAAGTGGGGATGGGACCACAGCAAGGTTCCTTTCCAAGGTGCGCTCCGGAACTGAGATGCCAGCACACATGGACCCAAGGGCAACAATCAAGAGTTCACTGACAGAAACATACAATTCAGCATGTATAAACTGTACGCAGGATGCCACAACCTGGTAAGAGCCAATATTGGTACTTTGGGTATATATAACCACGACAACATTTATTTTCCTTCTGCTCTTTGAGTACTAAATCTATTATTTCCTTACACAGAACCGATCTGTTAAGAAACCAGCCTCTTCTGCGAGGACAACCTAGCAGAGGTCCCCAGCCATACGGGCTATAGGATGGGCCAGACTGCCTCAACATAACCTGGCCAACGACCAAACCACATGTTCCACCTCGCATTTCATTTACTCATAATGGAGCACAGGGCAACACCACAAGACCTTGCAGGATCTCACATCTCAAAGACATCATGGAGGGAACCGTTCAAAAAACATTTGGTGGATGACTGTCTTTGTTAAGAGTTACTTGTCCCACTCATGATTTTGGTTTTTGAACAGAAGTCTAACCGAGAAAGGACAATTGAAACTTGTTAAAGAACACTGAGCACATCACTACCAGAATATGGTTCACAAGTTAGATTTTTCCATACCCGTGCCGCTCCCCAGGCTCTGCACTGAGGCATCAATTTTAATTATACGTAATCTAAGGTTGTTATAGAGTGGGCTTTGTACTAGCGGGGGAAAAAAAAAAAAAATCTTTAACAAAACAGAATTTCTACTTTACTGGATAAATATACCAAAAGAAATTGTGGCATCTTGGTGGGTTGCTAAGCAACCAAGAGCTCCAGTGTCACTTGTTTGTGATCAATTCAAGTCATTCATCAGGCTCTGAAGCACCAGCTCAGGAATTCCAGCAAATCTGAGCCTTGGGAAAGCCACGGGGACTTCCTGCCTCACAATAACACTTTCTTTCCTCCAAGATAAACTTTGTAGATGTTCTTTTGATCTGTGTGATATGTTAATTCATTATTCTTAACATACTGCTAATGGGAAAAGCTATAATTAACTAGCTACAGCATTGTAATGCATGCAAGATAAACTGAACTAATTAGTAATGTTTAAAGTAGTCACTTGTCCTCTCCCACTGGGGAAAGGAGTGGATCCTTTCTTATCATAGAAGCAACTGTCCACAACATCATTTTATGTAATTTATGGCTACCTTTCTTTTTTTCTTTTCGTTTTTCCTTCCAAACATAAGTGATAAAGCGTATTTTTATCGACAAACAAGATGACTACAATCCAAGCCACCCAAGGTACACACACATGTTGAGAATCATGTAATCTTTCATTTAAATGAAGGCTTATCTGCTGGGTTTCTTGGGATAAAAGAGTGGACTCATATTTTCACTCACTAAGTTTAATTACTGAAGTAACACATGCTAAATGTCCATAACAACTGCATTCGTTCACACGGAGAGCGAGTTAAATGTAATCAAAGTGCATATAGCTGTAGTACAGTCTCTTTATTTCAGCCTCATATTCAGAATTCATTTTATTCCTATTTTGATAAAAATCAGTAATAAACTGCAAGAGCTTAGAGAATGACCTGGTTTAAAACCTGTGCGTTGCATATGGCAAAACTTCTACAACTCTTGGATTGCTGGGAAGTATTTTTACTGAAGATATTTAATGATACTTTCACATACATTATGCAATACTCCTGAAGGAACTCCATTGCCCCCTGCAAACCTGAGTATCTTACGTTTTGAATCTTATTTTCACGTAACATAGTGTGGTCTTGTAGTTCTGCTGTACGCCACACTCCACCACCAGCAGACGCTTGGCCTAAGTAAGGATGACAGAGCCTGGCTAATAAGAATTTTCTGATTTTTTAATGACTCATAGTTTTTTTGGTTTGGTTTTAGGTTTTTTTGAAAGACAAAGAAAATTCCTCACTTTTAAGCGACAGAAAAGTGCTAACACAGCAGTAGTCATGCACTCTTAATGCTTCACATCAGTACAAGCCAAGCAGAGGATCTCGGGAAGCAACGGGCAAAGGACCATGTGCACAGCTCCAACACGGCAACGCTGCACAGGTGCTCACGAGTGGGCAAAAATCACACCTTCATTTGAAGGTGCAGGTTTTCCCCCCATCTCCTTTCCTCAGGCCCGAAAGTAAACTCACAATATTTGTTATTTATTGCTTATGGAACGGTATTTGGGAGAGCTATAGAACACATATTTAACTCAGCCACATCAAATGAACCCTTGACAATCAAACAAAAACACCTCCTGTCAAGTCTCTGGTGAAATTTTCCAAAACATGCTTTGAGCAAAACTGTTTCTAGGTAGCACTGAGAATGAATTTACTCGCTTTTGATCTGCTGAATTATGATTAAATACCTGCATGTTATCCAACATACCATAGCTTACCTCCTTTCCACCCAAAAACATGCAGCAAAGTAACATCAGACATAGAAGTGACAGGTGAAAAGTCTGTTTGCGTTTGCTGCGTCCGACCATTAGCAAACAGAATCTCCTTGCGTTACGGAAACCTAAACCTAGCTGAGCGCACCGATGCTGCGATCCTGCAACACGGATTAGTAACACACAGCACACGACACCCAGGTGTAAGGATTCTCACAGCTCTCCCGGAACGCGGCACACACACAGTCGCTTCCCCAGCAAAAAACTGGAGACTTCTACAATTATGTAGGTAGTGCGGGGGAAAAAAAAATAAAAATACTCTCCGAAAGCATGAGGAAGGAAAGAAACAAGTGTTCGCCGCAGACGCGCGGCACTCGGGCTGCGCTTGGAAACTTGAACCCACCTAAAGCAGCCTGAGACGGAGCGCGCCAGCCCCCCCGCCGCCGTGCCTCTGCCTGCCCGGACC
>JAVJGI010000050.1:19923077-20083413 GCA_035590275.1 Ibycter americanus | reverse complement strand
CACGGCGCGGCAGGTGCGGCCCGGGGGGGCGCGGCGAGCTGCGGCCGGCGAGCGGCGAGGATAAGGAAATGGCCGAACTGGGGCGGGGGGGTGAGGGAAGACCCACCGCAGCTCGCCCTTCCTCATGGTGGTGGGGGCCCACATGAGCTGGGCAAAGAGGGAACCGGCGCCGTCGGGGGCCCGAGCAATCCCCCCGACCCCCTGTACCCTCCTCTCGGGGTGCACAAGTGTCGTTTCTTTCCAGGGGAGAGGCTGGGGAATCAGAAAACCTCACATGGGGATGGGCCTCCCCGCCCCGTCCGCCTCTGCACCCCCCTTGCCAAGAGCCCCATGCATCCCCCATCTGTGCGCCTCTTGCCGAGAGCCCCGCATATCCCCCATCTGCGCCCCCCTTGCCAAGAGCCCCACGCATCCCCCATCCCAACACCTAGTGCTTTACATCCGCAAACCTCTAAAAAACCTTTCCATCGTTTCCCCGACGCCCTCCTCCTGATCTTCGCTGCCCGCTCTACACGGCCGCAAAACCCCACCAGGTTCAGGTGTGTGCCTGGGCGCTCGGGCTTTCTGCCCCTGCGGTTTTACCTCTGTAACAGGTTTGTGGAACAGGCACAATTCGTAAGTGATGGATAAAGACAGTCGTCACAAACCTGCCAGTCATTTTCTTAAGCAGTCCACCCAGAGACCACGTGTGGAGGTGGCCAAGGTCACACCTAATCGTTTTCGTGAGCACTCGGATTCCTCCGACGATTTTCTGTCTCGCTGCTGACCTTTGGGTGCTTCTCTTTTCTCTGAGCCTTGTCTAATGCAATGAACAATAATCATCAAGTAACATTCACAGACATTAAACCATAAAACCACCCTTCCGAATCACAGTTAGCACTCGTGGGGACTGTTATCGTGTGGGTTAAAGATTTTTCGGACAGTAGCAATCAGAATTTGTTGATGTACTGGCCAACTCGTGTTCATCATCCAGCAGCTTTAGGCAGATAAGCTTACTTTTTTGGTCAGGAAGTAAATAATTAAATTTAAGGAAATGTATTATAAGCTAAAAGTGGTAATAAAATAAAAAAAAATCGGAGAACTAGTAGGGAAAAGGGTAGAATAATTTAATATACTTGTTCTGTGTAAAGAAAGCAAATGCAAAACTGGTCAATGTATGCTTGATATTTTAGTCGTGCAAAGTCAGGCAATTCATAGATACAATTTTCATCTTAAACTACGTTTAAGTCAACCTGTGCCAACGTGAATGCCAAAGCTCTCACCAAATGCATGGAGCAAAGCTCCTGTTCCGCCAGGGAAGCGTGCTGTGGTTGCTCGGAAAGCCCCGACGCTGAGCAGCCGGCTTTCTGTGCAGCCCAAGCACACATGAAGGAACGGGAGTTCTCCCTCTGAATCCCGCTCTCATAGCCAAATCCTGAATTGACTTACTGTTTCTTCCAAAGACAGTAAAATGCTGTATTTACAGCACATTGCTTTCCAAAGCAACCAACAGCTAAGCAACAGGCCTGTGCCCCCGTGCAGCGGAAACCTCTGAAATAAATGGAAAAGGAGACAGCTGGAGGGGAATGTCTCGACCGTGTCGGGGCTGCCGATGTATTCAAAAGCCAGTTGACCCAGTATAAACGTGGCCGTCGAAGATCGTGTCGAAATCCAGCGATGACTGGAGATTTACTGAAGCGTTGGCAAAAACCGAAGACGCCAAGGGTGGGAACCCGTGTCCTGCTCGTCTGGGAGCAGAGATAACAGAGCTGGCCGGAGAGCTGGGAGGGCTGGCGTTGCCCCTTCTGCCACTGCCAAGAGGATGAAAAACAGGGACAATGACTCTTACCCACTTCTGGCCAATACTACCCTCCTCCCGGGATGCCTCAGCAGTGCTAGAAGTTTCCAGGTTGACGTAAAGAAGAGAGACAACAATTTAATTACCTCCAGTGACTGCTTAAGGCAGGACTGCTGCCAAAGTCAACTTCCTAGGCTGCCCATAGCTACGTTGCCGCATCCACTACCCAGCTACGCCGTGCCACAAACAGAAGGAAACTGACCTTGCAAAATGCAGCAACCACTTGGACTTTCATTTCCCCGCCTTGCTGGCCCAAATTTTAGATCCTCTCTGGCAATGTGATTTCCCCAGGGAATTCTCACATTTTCAGGTTTCAGCCCATAATATGGAAACCATTAAATGATTTTCATTTTTTGACATGGAATCATGCAGGAGGTCTTCCTTCCACTAGGAAGGATGGAAACTGATGGAAAAGTCAAAGTACATCAGCTTACCGAAAACTGCTCCATGCTTCCAAAATAGAATGTGTTCACGTTCCTAATAAGACACGGCACTAATCACATCTATTTCCGAGGCTCGGGTTTGCCTTAAGTAAAGTGTAAATAGACATAATCCATTGTGCTTCAGATTTCACCGCGTAATGAAACAGGGCAAATGTCATAGCACTTAAGTCTGCACAGAACAAAAATAAAGACAGAGAAGCACAGTTCGGTCCTCTCCGTGTCTCCACAGAACTGCTCTTTATTTTGGGATTTCCTGCTGAAAATCAAGGAGCCTTTTCATCAAACCCACTACTTGATGTGAGAATGAGAGAGCAACACTGCTAGAAACATTGGGAAAATTCATTATCTCTCTCTAGGCTAGTACCGATCACATATTTAAAATACACGTTAAATACATAATATTGTCTCAAACCAAGTGTGAGAAAAAAACCCTTCAGAATATTTATCTCAGGACTTGTCTAAAGAAATCAGAAGGAATAGCGGGTGTGTTTGTGCCTGTCGCAACTCCGACTTGTTACCTGATTCACTGCATGGACTCCCTCAAGAAACACTTAGCATTTTAAAATCAGTTCCAGAGTCCAATGCGAGGCTCAGAAGATTTCCAGTTTTACTCTAAATGCCATTGAAGATACAGGAAATATTCAGGACAAAAGAACAGATTGGCCAGATTTTCTTTAGAGCAAATTCATTTTGCTTGTAATTGCCAACGCAGATCCCACCACCACAGCTTGTTACTAAAGATGATGTAATTCTTTGAATGGGTAGATATGCAAAAGTGTGAACATACTTGAATGTCAAGAACCACAATTTGGTATTGTCTTTTTTCAACACGGCTAAGTTTCTGGGGATCTGCTTTGGTCCTGGACAAATTAAATGGCTAAACTAATTGTCATCATGCCAAGTAGCACTTTTTCCATGTCAAAATTTGTTTTGGAAATTATGTTCTGCTGCAACATTTCGCAGTATTTTCATAACTGTGGAACGTTTCAAATGTTTGAATTATAGCACCTGAGATGTATACTGAGAAGCACAAAGCTTCATTAGAAACTTTGAGCTCATAGGGGGAAGATTTTAACTGTAAAGGGAAAAACATAGATGAGACAGAGAGTGATGCATATCCCTCTAATGGTTTATTAAACATGTATCTGAGCACACACCATCAGTGCTTAGCTTTGAAATGCTGAAAGTTAGATGGGTCTTGACCAGAACAGAGAAGCTACAGACATGCTAGAAAATGCTCGTCTATTCCTTTGTAATAATACAGGAAAAATCCACGTGATCACAGGACAGCAAATTTAAAATTAATTAAAGGAGCTACAACTTTTCGCAGTTCGAATCAATCCCAGGAATTTAGGCTTTGAAAAACCTGGAGTGAAATGCTGGTATTTTTTTCTTCATATAATTTTTTAAAGGCTGGATAATTTTATGACTGCTAATAACATTTGTAACTATGCAAGCTAAGATAATAACAATGGTAATCAAATCTCATGCTTCAGGGCATAAATTGATTGCTTCGAGGGGCTATGGAGGTTTTTCTTTTTTTCCCACTACTGAGTACATGATTTCACAACTGACTAAGTGCATTACAAGGGGAGGGTTTGCTACTCTAGCTACAGTAGCTACACAATTGATCTAATCTGTAGTAACAAATATGACGCCAAAATACGGTGAGCTGCCTATCTGCTTTGCAAACACTAATAGATTTAGGATCAAATTCAGTGAAATATTTGGTTTTTACTTTCCCATTTTTTCCTACAGTTCTTCTGAAAGAAAGCGGTAAGGTCTAGATTAAAAAACAAAACAAAACAAAAAACCCAAACACACACACACACACACACGCCCCCAACCAAACAACCCTACAAAACTTAAGAGCAAGAATCTCACAGTGAATCTTAAAAAAACCAAGTTAGGCAAGTGGGTTCCTCCACAGCTAGGTTCAGATCCAAAGATCAGGATGAAAAACAATCAATTCATCGAGTATCAAGTCACCACGCAGGCTGGCCCATGCATCTCCTATGGCCAGCTTGTAAAAGCCTGGTTTGAAGACAACCACGTTTCCATCAAAAAAAGAGACTCTGGTCTCTTTTCTTTGAAAAACAGGCACAGTAAAATGAGAGAGCTTAGCCCGTGAGATGGGGATTTAGGTTTAATTCCCAGCTGTACCAGAAAGCTCCACACAAGTTTGCACTCTGCTCCAGGACAGATAGGCTGAGCTCTGTAGAACATATTTAATCAAGCAGAAAATAATTGAAGATTCTCTGGACCCAACCTGGAGCAAAACTGAGTCTCATTTTTGTTCCAGCATTGGTGGAAGGAAGGCTTGAGCTCCAGTGGTGCCACAACAGACTGTTCATGCTTTTTCCTTCAAGCATTCACTAAAGATCCACTAAAGGTCCAGAAAGTTTCTTTCTGAATGAATATATAATATATATTGTATATAAGAACTATGTATAGTGTGTATATATATATAAAAATATATATACTCTATAAGAACAACTTTGTAATTTGTCATCTTTGATGTCATTGCTTGTTAAGTGAGACCTCTATCATTCCGGGTTTTAGGTTTGGGTTTATTTGGTTTGGGTTTTGATTTTTTTTTTTTTTTTTTTTTTTTTTGGTGGGGGGTGCGCTGGGGTGGGATTGTACTGTGCCATAGCGACATTCCCAGATACAACCCTTCAAAGCAGAACTCAGCAGCCCAGGTTTCAAGTCCACACGTGTATTGAAAGTAGAGATCTGTCTGCCACATCGGTCTGGTTGGCCACCCCACCACAGGACACCTTCTCCTTGGTAGCCTGCCCAGTTCCCTAGCTGGCATGTACCGGTTTCTGGGATGAAGCTACAAAACTGTAAGTCAAAGAGAAATGCTGTGCCTGAATGGCAGACCAACGCGTGCCCAGTCATCCACCACATGACGAGACAAGGTCATTTATAAAGAAAAGCAAGTACCATTCTCACAAAAAATGCTATCTGAAAATGTATCTTTGGTCTCCGCGCGGAACTGGCACGAAGCCCAGAAAGAGCAAGCCACAATATTTAGAGAAATGGAATCGTGACTCACGTCAGGGCAATGGCATAGCTCTCGTTCATTTGTGGAGGAGATTAAAGAGGCCTAGGAATAAAGATTTTCTATTTCCTGAACAAGAATGGCTAGTCACTGGAGAAAACATCAGCAACAAGGTCCCCTCGGTTGTTCTTACTCTTGCCTGGTGTGGAGGTGGGATATGTAGAACAAAGCCTTTGCCTGGATAACCCATGAAGACAGTCCCAGCTTTTTCAGGGATGTAGATGAGACCTATTGTTCACCAACTACTGAATAAATTGCTTTCTCTTTGCTTTCTGTCAAGGTCAACTGGCGTAATTTGCACAACACATCTACTGCCAAAACCCCACAGTGATATAACACAACCTGATTATCTATAGTCCCCTACACAAAAATAAGAACAAGTATTTTAAAGAAATGGTTTGTGCACATTTTTCCACCAAGAGTCAAACCCATTTGGATTATGGTAACAACTAACATTTACAAAATTATTGTAGCTACCCTTGAAAGCGAGCAGTCACAGTTACGACCGTAAACAGCTACTTCAGTATTACCAGGGACCCCCTCCCAAGTTCTGCAGGCACGCGAACAAGACGATTACTGAGGGGTTCATTCGGCTTTCATGCGAAAAGAAGAAATGACACTGATTTCCTAAGACAGGGACGAACAGTGGTCATAGCTAATGCTATCATTTGTATTCTTCCATTTTTTATGTCCATATAGTGAACCAATTTTATTCAAATGACCTACATTAAAGTCCAAATCAAAAACAAAACACTAGACGGGTTGTTGCTGAACCATTTGGTGCTCCCTGTGTTCCTTTACCAATTTAATCTGACTGGTGGGTTGCAGGGTGTTCAATAGGTCACCTGCATCAGCAATTTCAGTCCAGACAATTTGCTCTAAATACTACATGGTATGATACACATTTTCCAATTACATTTCAGGCTGCTTTTAAATTCTACCAGACAGACAAAGTTATATGAAGAATACTAGGCTTAGGAAACAACGCATACAAATAACTGTATATTAAAACAATTTTTTTTTGTTGCACAGTCAAGCTATCAGCAGTTATACAAAGTTATTAATGCAAGCAGCAAAGCAATAGCTTGATCAACAACATAAGACTTCTTTTAAAAATACTGACAATGTAATAGTACATAAATGATTTAGCCCTCTTCAATATCCTTCAGACAAGACATTCAAGGGTAAAAAACCTGGTACTGTGAATATCAGATACAATAAATGGGAAAACACTCTGTAAAAACAAGCATACTTCTGTATTACCCTTCAACCTTTTACATATATATATATGTTATATACATATATATATATAAAAAATAAAAACTGATGTTGTGGAAACCCAGGAAGTTTTATTAAAAATAAGCATCACTCAGTAAATACTTGAAATACTGTCACTAGGCTAAGGTGATGAGCGTGAGTCAAAAATTACATTCTTACAAGTATGAAACTAAGGACTCCCTTTAAAGTCTGGGGATTACCGAAATGGTCAGAATTATACTGGTAAGGTATGATAACATACCCTAATAGTTTTAGTAGACTGTGCAGGCAATACTTAGCTTCCACCCCCCCACCCCCCGCCCCAGTATCTGAATTAAAAGGATAAATGCTTCCTAAACTTTCAAATCCAAACCAACTGTAAATGGAGGTCCGCGGTGCAGGGTGACCGTAACCATTTGGTTAGCTGACTAAGCACGCAGTACCCCTTTTCAGAACAGCCAGTAAATGCAACGTGATGGAGCAAGGCACAAGGAATGCAAGTCACAGCGTTAGGATCCCTATGGAGAACGTACACTCTGAGTGGGACAAAAGTCTGGGAGGGATTTAGGAACCAGAGGTTGAACCTTATCTATTTGGTGTTCTACAAAATCCATAGCTGTATCAGCAGAGGATATTAAGTAGATATAAAAACTCTCTATTGCTTTTATATTTAGTGCTGGTACGTATTTTGGAATTAAAGTGTCTAGTTCTGCCATCTGCAGCTCAGGATGGATAGCAAACTACTTGTTAGGATTCAGAAAGCAGTCAGGCAACCAACTGCAGCAATGGAAAGTACATCTTACAGTAAGCAAAGAGAATTCATCAAGTAGCATGTTAAGAGATGATTAGTTCCCAGTCTGTGGTACCAGAGGGAATAGGTATTTCGTAATGGAGGGCTCCTCTATCCAGCTGACAAAGTTTAACAAGATCTAATGACTGGCAAATGAGAAAATTGTTTATTAATTATTTTTTTTTTCCTAAAGAGCGAGTTTAATTAACCCTTTAGCAAATTCTTCCTAGCTGTAGTACATTATTCATGACGGGCCACTGTAACACCAAGACCACATAGTTTTCTTAAAAATACTTTTTAGCTCAAGAAGAAAGATCAAATCGGGAATGTATAATATAAGAAATCCATGCTAGTTGATGACAAAGGTTGTACTGCAGCCCTCGCTGATGCCCAGCAGTGACAAAAGCACAGCGAAGAGCAAGGTCCAGACCAACAGGACCCTGGAACAAACCAAGGATGTGCTGCTGCAAAGATGACCTCAAAAGAAACCCATTAATCCAAGTCCTGTCAGCAAAAAGAAACTGTTTTTGAGACCTGTCTAGCTGTGGAGTGGCTGCAGCCGTAGCGGACCATGCAGGTTTATCCTGCTCTGCCATCCTCCCATGCCCGTCTGCATAGTCGGGCTCTGGGATGGAGCAGAACAAATCCTCAGTTACAACAGCTCCATCTCGCTTGAGGGCTTGAAAAAGCTTCTCAAAGAGGTAATATGCTTCCTCAGAACTCAACATCAGAAACAGGTGTATGTCACCTTAAACATGCATACTACTTTGGCTAGATGTTAAATCCCAGCACTGAGGGGAAACAATACCAGAGAAAAAGTGCTGTCAAATTCACCTGTATTGAGAGTCATGTGGATGTGCTATGTTACATACTGATTTAATGATATAGAATTGTCATGAAGTTCAAGCTGCGCTGACTTCCAGCTCCTTGAAGTTAATATAGCTGTGACACTTTCCATCAGCTGAAAATTTATCCTGTATACTTTTCTAGATATATCTATCATCTCTAACAGCTCCCAAATTTGAACTTCATTGAAACTGCTTTCTCAGTCCTTCTGCCATCTGCTTTTTTTGCTGGGCTCACATGTGTTTCTCTGGCCGTGACTCTGCAAAACATACTAAAGCAGTGAAAAGCACAACAGAAAGTGTATTTTTAAAGTGTCTTGCCTCATTTGGGAGTTAAATGCACTTATATCACAAATGCATAATGATTAAAAAATAGCAGAAGCCAATACATCTCCATTTGGGTACAAATTTCTCTGCAGACTATTTACTGACTGCTGACAAACTCAACCTCTTGCAAGGTCCATGAGCACAGCCTAGCATATATTCCACACTTGAGGAGTCGCACACATCCCTTATACAGCCACCGAAGAAAGGAATCCCCATGCCAACATCCAAGCTCTGGACAGGAATGCAAGTCAGACATCATTTTGCCATGATGACAGTAATCACCAATGTACAAAAGGAACTTTTCTAAAAGGAATTGTTTCCAGAAAGCTATATTCAATCCTCTGTACAAGTTGTGAACACCCGAACTGTTTATATGTCTTATACCTTTGCTAGAATGAGTATCCTTCCCCAGTGCCATCCACGATGCACTGAAATAACATTAACAGCCTTACACGCTGTCTTGACAGAGGGAGCAGGAAGGGGGAAGAGGTTACCCTTTTCTTTCAAACTATAAATATATTAAAAAAAATGCTATTTCAAATTGCACTTCTTTCTACATGACAACATCTTATTCCAACCTATATAGTTATCTTCTGGATTCATTGGTTAATTTATCCCCTAGTTTGTAGAAGGGGCTGTATTTTCTCTTCTTGCAATAGTCAGTTGATATAATGGTATGTATTTGTCGAAAATGGATGATTTCGTTCTCCACCCTTATTGCCAAGAGATGGGACAGACTGAAAATCAACAGCGGGATGTTAAATAAAGCAACTGCAGCAAAAGCAAAGCCAAAAAACCCTAACACAAACCATTAAAAAAGGAAATCCTTGTAAGATAACCTGTCTAGCCAGAGCGGGAGTAAGCAGGGTGAAAAAAGACTTCAGCATAGGCATGGCTTCCTCTGATCTGAGTTTTTGCACTCATAAAAGTTTTAATTCTACATGAAGATGCATTTCTTCAGGCACAGCGGTCGAAATATAATGGGGCCCTTAGGTGGAAAATTAGAATATAAAGGCTATCAACTGCCAATTAATCTTGTGAGGTCAATGGGAAACAGCCAGAATTGCTGTTTCCAGATGGGTGAAAGGACGCTGTGGAATTTAATTTGCCCTGTTACCAATGCACTCTGGCAGATCTCCGAGCCCATGCTTTCAAAAAAGGAACTGAAAGACCAATGAGTCGGCAAGATCTGGGGCCCTGTGTGTCAGCTGCTTATACTGCCTCGGCTGGCGATGTAAATTCACCCGCTAAGGGGAGAGATGGGACACGTTGCTGTGCCACCCTTATCCCACAGTTTAGAATGGCCCCTGCAATGGGTGTCATCGTCTGTCCGAAGGCGATGTGTTGGCTGCACGTATCGCATACAGCCCAGGAGATGCGCAAGAGAATGATTTGCTATTTAATATTATTTGACTGTTAATTTACGTATTAGTTGTGCTGCTTAAAAGTCTCTAAACGTTTAAAAAGCTAGTCACGTTTTATGTCGGGTTATATATTTAAAGAGAAGACAGTATTGACTTACCGTAAACAGTTGAGCACTTTAAATGTTAGGTGTTGAAATGTAAAATGGGCTAGCAAGTTGTGTTTGTCAAGAGCAGCTGAGAGAGATGAAAATTAAAAACCTGATCATGTCTTCAAATAAAATCACTGAAATCTTCAAAGCAATGGCTGAAGGTGCGAATGCTGTCACCAATTGATACAGCTTTGTGCTTCACTTGAGAAAAACCCAAAAAAACAAAACGGTGAGAAATATTTGTATTACTGTGAGTTTTGACTCACGTTTTCTCATCAAAAGATGCTATTTGAACTTAAATTACTGAGCAAGCTGCAGCATATTTATGGCTGTGGATCTCCAGAGAGAGTTTTGAATGCTGTGACCAGCCCTGTGCTGACAAAGCCTCTTTTAAACCACAGCTGATCTAGATGTGGCCACAGACCACTCAGCCAAGGCTGATTTTAAATACCCCTGTAATAAAGGCAAGTACACCAGATAACCCCTGTGGGCATCTATTATGGTTACTAATATATTAATTGACTAATGCAGTTAAAATATGGAAGTGTCTTAAATATGAAATGCTGCCTCTTTCAAAGATGTTTGATGTGTATTAGCTCATTACGAATATTATTAGTATAATACTGGGAACAGACAGTGGTATAGATGAAATAACATATTTTCCCTATGGTATCAGTACTTACCCTTCAAGATAGACAGTTAATCTTTATCCTAAGCATAAGTTACTCATCATGGCAAGGGAAACTTTTCTGACATGTTTCCCAGAAAAGGCTGCTTTGGTCCGCCAAGAAAGGTAAGGGTATTAGGTGGAAAAGCGAGGGGCCATAGATTTCCACTAGCTCTGTAGGCTGAAGAAAGTATTTCTTGGCTGGGAAGTCCCTGTGATAAGTTGTGCAAGGCAACGGAGGAATTCATGTTGCATGTTCAGGATGCAAACCACCAAAAGGCAAGGGAAAGTAAAATATGGCTTAAATCGTGATGAAGAGGATAAGGAAGGCTTATGGCTGTTTACACTGATGAGGTTAGTGGCTTGGAGCGTGACCCAAGGAGTGGATAAAATGGATTGCTCTGACGGTGCTGTCTCTGTCTGGTGTAGGAATGACAGTGAATAATGGGGCTTTAATTGGCAGCTGCCTTTCCACCTGTACTGAGTAAGTGCTCTCACTTGTGTCTGCCGGAGTTATGGATCCCAAAAAGGGCAAAGACAAGCTGGAATTAATAAGAAAAGACGACAGAGTAAGAGGCGAGCACGTTTTGACTGCTGGTATAAATCAGAAGTAATGTCAACGAGCAATAGAGTGGTACCTCTGTGAAACAGGAGCAAATGTGATCAGAATGAGACCCTTTCTAATTAAGTGGAGAAGTCACTTCTGAATCAGGACAGAAACACAATACCGCCTTAAATAAAAGCTGCTTGAGAAACAAGTTTTGTTATCCAATTTGCACAGGGTTTGTTTTGCTCACAGAATAATTTATCGTTATTCCTATTGCAGTAATGACTACGAGTTCAGCGTTATATTAGGCTGTGTGCCTAAGGACAAGGCTACCCAGAGGGGGACTCTGAGGTCCATCCTCAGGATGCCTGTAGGTCCAGGACTCACCCAGTGAGGCAGGTCCATGGGAGATAGAGCAGAGCACAACCACACCGGGGACACGTCCCAGCAGAGCTCAACCACACCGGGGACATGTCCCAGCGGAGCTCAAGCACACCGGGGACACGTCCCAGACACCACCTGGGTGCCTGGGGCTGAGCTTAAATGCCGTTCCTAGGTCCTTAGGGAGAAGGTGTGTGAGTGGAGCTCCTGGTGAGTCTGCTCAGGGCAATTAAACCTATTAGTGCCCTTGGGAGATGGGGTGAAAGATGCACAGCAAAAGGATGATGGATAAAAATTAATTGACTGATAGAGCTGAAAGGCATTAGCCTCTTGTGTGATGGTGCAGATCTGCACCGCAGAGCTGAGTTTCTCATTTCAATTCAGGTAATGACGGAATTTCAGTTTCCTTCATGGGAGCTGGCGGGGCTGGTTTTTGCCTTCAGAGGACATTTCAGTCTGGGGAAGAAGGGAAGTCCCTGGGGTCTCCCCCAAGCCTGGGGGAAGCTGTGGGGTTCAGGAGACCTGACGGACCTCCAGAGGCCACACCGACCAGCCCTGCGCACAGCACGGACTACTTCTCAGGCTTTTTTCCTCTTCTGTTGTTATGGAAACAGCCTGTCGAAGGGCTGCTGAGGTTCTGAATCCTGGATGTGCAATGAGGGCAGGTAGATAGGGGATCTCTCTGTGTAGTTTCAAAGCTGAATAAAGATGTGGGTATTATTTTACATATATATTAAATAAAAACAGATAGTCAAAGCCCTATCAGAGAGGCATTTCTAGGATGGCAATGCTCATAAGAAAGCCTGCTGATGTGAATTTTTCTATAACCACCTGTAGGTATGTACGGCATCACCGTGCTGAATGCCAAAGGTTTGGCTTAAGGAGGCACCTGGTTATACCCAGAGACAATTGTACGTGGTGCAAACCTCATTAAGAGATCCCTTATTTTTCTCCAGCTAATTTCAAAGCTGTATCCGACCTGAAGCTGCAGGAGCAAAGACCTTCAGATATAAAACCATGCCAGGATAACAGCAATGACTTGGAGAAAGAAGGCAGTCTGACACCAGAGATTATTCAGCAATTCTCGATGCTCTAAGGCTGGCGATAATAATTCCAGGTGTGTTATTTCCCCTGGGATAACATGCATCATCCAAGCCGCTGCTTCTAATTCCTTGCTTGGCAAACCAGACTGGTTTTTTGGACCTCTAGTCCTTTGTATAGTCAATCTGATGCTTTCAGCCTGTGAGCCAAGACAGTTTTCTCCGAGAGACTCATTTACTTCCCTCAAGAATGAACTTGCAAGAGGCACCTGTTAGATGCATGCACTCGTGTGAACGTGCCAGGGAAATGTGTCTGATTGCAAAAAGGTCAAAAGAGATGACTAGTCCCTCCGCGGGCTTTCTATCCCACCTTCTCTGCAGGCCATCCATGGAATAAAGCTCCTTTCTGCTTCCCCACTCCAGCACGCTTGGTTCGCTCGCTGCTCCCTCACTATTTATTCAGCTGCGCAATCTGCCTAAGACTATTCAAAGTCTGTAAATCAGACAGCAATATTTAAGCACAGAACAAAACCATCACAAGCCAATTCACACAGTCTCCACAGGACGAAAAAGGAAAGACAAATTCTCCAACACTGTTTCACTAATGAACCTCACACCTTTGTAGTAAAAGTGAGATTATCTGCAGTTCACTCTTTCTTCCAAGTATATCTTCAGCTCTTTGCTGAAGCTGCTAATCAATGCACCAGATAATGCCAGCTCTGAATGTCATTTGCTATATGAATATTTGTCCACTCAGTATTGCCTATAGAAAAATTTAACTCACACAGAGTGCTGCAAGCTCTCGTAGGTAAAAAGCCCCCAGTCTTTCCAAGTTGGACTGAGACGTATCTCTGAACCTGGGGTCAAAGGAATATGTCCAGAGGAGAAACAGTTGCCTGGCAGGAAACTTTGTCCCCTGCACTTCCCATCCCGGGGCACGCTGGAATAGCGTCAGGGCTCCTGGTGCCCTCTCCTGGTGCCGTAGCATCACGATCTCCTCCACAGCTCTGGAACCACTGGTTCTACTGGTGGTAGGCTGGTACTAGATAGTGGTATTTATTTACTGGTGTCTATGACAAACTCCACATTCAAATCACTAAACCTCATGCACTGGGAGAGAGGGCACTTGAGCGAACCCCTGAGATGTGTCACTGTGCCAAGGCTGTCCAGTCAAATGGACGATGGTGCAGTGACACACAGGCTTCCACTTGTGTTGGGAAGTACCGTAGCCATATGTTCAGGTCCATGCAATGATCTCAGCTTTCTAGCTAACACACACTCTTTTGGTGTGAAGCTGGTTTCTTCAAGGCTAGCTCTGCGCTGCTCTGTGTTGCCTGGTGTAGGTAAAACCAAACCCTTTCCTACTCGTAGGTCTTGTGGAAGGAACTGCTTGTGTAAGGAGTCTCACAAAGGAGACACAGGCTTGTGGTCTGGGCTACTGGCACTGGGGTGGGCTTCCCAGACAAATCAACCCACACACGTTAGACCTTTAGCGAAGATATCAGTGACAGAGGGGTCTTTTGAGCACAAAACAAAATGTAGAAAGACCTTTCCTTCACAAAGATTAGAAGCTGCCAACTTCTTCTGTGCTTACCTACAGGATGCGTGAGCTCTTTCCTCCTGGCAGCGTACCTCCTCATTCCTGAGAAGATAACAAAGATTTGGTGTGATCAGCTAGGAACATTACTATAACTATTGATTTCACAAGAAAAGCATCATGACAGCATGGTACAAACAACAGAACAAAACCCTGTGATGAACAGACAGCTTTTTATTACCTAGCAGTATATCAGATCTTGAATTTCAGTACAGAAAAGATGAAATCTGATGTTCTACAGTCTGTCCCTACCTTATTGCCTCCATCTGAAAAGCAAATTGCATAGTATTTTTCCATCAGTATTTGCCCATGAAAGCTACACTGCCTTCAGTTAGCCTGAACTAAACTGAAGGACCGGTTCTCTGCAAAGTACACTTCTTGGAGCAGGCAGCAGCCTGGAGAAAAGATTATCATGCAGGACCAAGACTGCACTAATTGGAAAAATTGGTGTTTCAGCTGCTGCTGTTTCGCAGTATTGGAATGAATTAAAACAGATGAAGCTGACATTAAATAAGTATTGAGAAAAAGTACCAAAGACTGGGAGAGCAGAGCTGTGTGCAAGATTAGGAGGTGTTTTATTAATGTGCAGTGTTTCATAATTTCGTAGCTGTTTGTTTCACTGATTGCACAGAGTGACCTGAGTCTTTCCAACAGCCTGTCTGTAGGACACAGCAGAAATGTCCCGCTGGCAATCTGCACCAGATGCCAGGGGACACGCAGCCACTCGGCAGGTCAGCAGGACATCTGGGCGAGAGCAGAGCATCATCCCCTCCCCATGGCTCGTGCTGCCTCCTCAGGTCTTCCTCACACAAACTCACCCCTCGATTTCCACGAGAAGTCTCTTCGACTTGACCGTGTATCATGTATTTACTGGGTTTTCTACTTCGGGGCAGTACCTCGCTCTCCGACACACACAGCCTCACGTGCACCCGTCAGTAGATGCAGATGCAGAGACAGTCTCTAGTTTACAGCTGCACTAACAAAAGCTATTTGAATGCAGGAAAGAAAGAAATTGGCAAAGGAGAAAGTCAAAAGGATACAAGGCATTATCCCCTTCCGCAGGGCTCTACAAGGCCATGAGGACTAGGCAGTATATTCTAACAAATACCTATTTTTGCCTTCATTAATCAGACTTAAACCAAAACAGATACAGACTAGTGTTGCATATAAACACCGTTTTCTATTTAAAGCAGCTAGTGTAAGCATTTTCCAGAAAATACTGATAAAATAAAAACATCCTCAGGGAACCACATACCTTTTCTTCAGCTGCTCATTATAGAGCTTGCTCTAACGGTTCATCGTACTGAATTCCGTATCCCAGGTGCTGATGAGGACAGAAACATTTTGCCAAAAACCAACTGTTTTGAAAAATTTCTGGGCACTGATTTTATCAGTGTGCAACATTTGGGGGACTTAGTGAGGTAAAGGCAGAACTAGATCCAAGCAGGTTGAAAGGTGTTACATGGAAATATTCAGAGGATAAATTGTTAATTGGGTAGGGGAAAGGTGGCGTCCTCAGGCATTCTTGCTTATAATCTTCCATTTACATAGTGGAATAGCCTTCAAAATAGGGATTATTATAATGTATGAATGCCTAATTGAAAGAAGGTGCTGCAGTTAACTCAGGAACCGCTTAATTTCCAACCCTTTTATCATCCCTAAATGTGAATCCAAATTTAAACATGGAGGAAAAATACATGGTGTATTCAGGAACAAAGGTATTGTCTGACATAAGGAGCTTATGTAAATGTGGGATGGCAGAGCTCCTTTTACAGTAAACCTTTCAAATACCTCAATAAATCATGAAGAACAAAAAAAATCTTTCTTTTAAGGAGGTTTGCAATGGGATTTCACCTGTCCAGGACTGCTGAGGGACAGCACTGTTCAGGGAAAAAAGGAGCTTTGCTAGCATCTTCCTCAGCAGTAAATTGCAAACAAATACCCATTTTTGTGTGCATGTGTGAGAAAGCTTCCATTATGTATCCACAAACAATTTGCTAATGTTAAAACAGAGGTGACATCATGCAGGGATGGATGCACCTGCAGGAGTGTTTTACATCCTTACAGTCCCCCTTTACAAGCCAGTAGATTTATTTTTGCTTTTAAAGGCACAGAGCCTATTTTAAAAATGATAATAAATAAATAAAAATTAAAAGGTGTCTGTACTACAGTGGCTTGAAAAGACATTGGGTGTGATCCAGTGGATAAAATGCAGGATCAGACACCCTGGACCTTTCCATTCTACTCAGTGCAGTTACTGTCCTGCCATATAATCTCAGTAAACTACTTTGCTCCTCCTTTCCCTCCTGCTATTCTTACCTTTTAATTTTCCATTGAGACTGGAAGTACTTTGGGGAAGGAACTATCTCCTACTATGTATATAGATGACTCTATTATAGAGTCCTTTAGTTCACAGTATTTTGCTCTCAGTTGTTCTTGGAAGACCAACAATTATAATTACATGAAGGCAGGATGCATGTGGATGCAACATTACTTTGTTCAGGCTAATCAGCTCAATTCTATCAGTGAAATCTCTCTCAATTATAGGAGAATCCATGTGTGCGACCGAGACAGCAGAAATCAATCCTAATTACTCCCCACCGCCTGCACAATTCTCCTGTGCAAATAGAGGAGAAGGGGCACGAGGTGTTCCCCGCGCGGGTGGTGGTCGGTGCAAATTCCTACTTGTAGGAACCTGTTACTGCCCTATTAGGAAGCGCTTCTGCTATGCCAAGCAAGAATACCAGCAGTATTTGTATCAGCAATGTTAACAAAACGGCCACTTCAAGCAGAAAAAGTTATAAAACTCTTAACAGGCCCTTTCTAGAGAGAGCGGCGTACGACCTGCCTCCCTTCTACTGGGATGTTCTGAGCAGGGAATTCAACAGCTTGTCTAAGGAAAAATACAGAGACCCCTATGTTTTATGCCAGGTGAGAACTGTCCTTGTCCCGACAGAAAAAGCTAATTTTTCCGTTCTTAGTAAATCCCCTTTAGTCAGATGCATGCTCCCAGATCTGTCTTAACCAAAACCCGTCCGTGGATGAACGCTGGGTCCGCCCAGTGCCGCTCCCCAGGCGCGCAGCCGGAGCGAGCTGGGTAACCTCTGCGGCTGGTTAGAAGCAGGGACAGAAGCAGCCACCAAAACTGACCCACACCTGGCAGGATCTCCTGGCTCTTATCGCAGCCAACTTCAGACTGCCCGGAGATGAACTGGGAGCTGGTTTGATCCCGATAGCATCAATGACACGCACAGGCAATTTTACAACTGTTCTAAGCACCTCTTGAGCATCCCTGACAATCAAGCTTCACATCTATGTGTACTATTACAAAATGAAGGAGTGAGTGGGTTGCAGTGTTTCATTTAATCATCTTTATTTTATTAGACTCCTGAATATGCTCCTTCACACACATAAGTCAATTTGAGTTACAAAAGATAGCGAGCGCTGTCTACCCAAGACAGTTATAAAAAGGGAGTTGGCGCAGGCAGCCGCACTAGTGGCTGCAGTGCCATTGCACTCAGGCTGCTCCCCTCAGCGTATAAACCTTCTTTTATTTTTATTCCTCGAGATCTGAGTGCCTGTATTCTGAAATGTTCGCTGTAAAACTACACAGCAGCCACACAGGAATCAGAAAGCTGCTGTGTCTCAGAAAATAATTTTTGTCCACAGTGTTTACACAAATCAAATGAAAAATTATTCTGTGGAGTTGAAAAGTCAGGACAAGAGAGTGTAATGAACCAAAGCAGAGCAATATCCAAACCCCTCCTGCCGCACAACATTCTCCCTTTATTTGATGCAAAGACAGAATGCTGCTTCTTCTTGGCATGAATTGCAGCTCCAGAGGTTATACCCATACATAGGAGAATACAGAAAGAAATGTAAAACAAAATTGGAAGAGACAATCAGAAAGATTTTTTTTTTTTTTTAAACTTACAGCCTGAAAATCAAGAAGGTCAGCTTCAAGTTTCCAGCCCTCCTTGTAGTAATGGCAGGCTGAGTTATGCCACTCTTCTCCAGGGCTGGATTTGGAAATTATATGCATTCTTTGTTATCATTTGACCTTGCAATGATCTGCCACAATAGGGATTATGATGTTGTCAGAAGATTATTCTGCACCTGTTTCCGTGACATTTGTCCCTCGCAGTGGAAGTGTAAATACTGGTGACATCTACCCTCAGTGATGCCTTGTCACTCCTGTCGAGACACAGCTGGGAAGCAAAGAGAAAGAAGAAGGGAAAAGGTAATGAAGAAATAAAAATAGAAGCAGAAATTGGAAAGGAGTTTAACTTTTCCCCCATCTACCACTCCTACCAACAAAGCAAAACAAAAAATAATGCACAGGAAGGTTCAGTACACGCCAGTAAAGAGAAAAATGTTGGAAACATACACAGAGAGATGCAGGAACGCCCTGGCGTTTATACTAAAGTCATATTAAAAACCGTCTCTCTCAAATATTGTGAAACCCCGGATAAAACATGTCTGCTATAAAGGATTGCTGAGATTGAACTGACAATATCCATGGGGAAAAAAAGACAGATGAAAAACAGGCTGTTGCAGCTGGATGCTCTGACTGAAGTTAGACATTTCTTAGCAGGAGAGAAATACAACAACTTTGCAAAGAAAATTGAATAAAGTTAGAAAACGTGCTCTACAGAATGAGTGAAAGACTGATATCACAAACACTGAAAACAAAGCTTGAAATGCCAGTTTTCAAGCAGTGCAAAGCACTCCCTCTCGTTCCTGTTAACCTTCCACTAACCACAAAAGGGATAAAAGGACTTAATAAAGTTATTAGCTTTTACTATTTTTATTACCTGTATTTTCGTACAGAGAAGCTGTTCCTGGCTCACGGTCCCATGATATTAAGTTCCCTCATCCCTTGGCTGTTGATGGGAAGTGACAAACTAACTTTGCAGGGCTGTTATAAAAGTTTCATTCTGTCTCAGTATCACTGATATATACTGCCTCTGGTATGCATCGCATCTATAACTCTCAGAAAATGACATTTGCTATGGAAAAAAGAAGTAGTTTTATTTACTGAACAACATGGTCTGCCACAAACAAATCTCTAGCTTAAAAAAGCTCAGATGGACACCTCTCTTTTAAATAACCTGGAAAGTTTTAATCCCATTTTACTTAACAGCAATATGAAAAGAAATAAATCTGAATTTTGTAGCTACGTGACACCAAAATCTCATTGGTTTGAGCTAGACCATAAACACATCAGTGCCCCGAATTCCCGTTTCTATAAAGACAGGTTGAGATTTAATTTACACAAACATATGCTATTTTTAAAATATTCACCAGTTTTTAATCTTCATTCATTCTGATGCACATATTTAAACAGTTTCCAGTATTTCAGTTTTCTTGGCCAAGCAGAAATATTTATTATACTTGTTAAAGTTTATATTACCCTGTAGCAAAGCAATTTATCATTACTCTACATGGGTGACTTTCCTGATTATTAAAATACTGTTAAAGTGAAAACAGTTCAGCTCACCACACTTCTCTCTAATGTATTAATGTTGTTTGACTTCAATTGGAATATAACTGCAAAATAATACATCTCATCGAGAAATTGAGACACAGGATGGATAGTCAGAAAGATGAGGAAAGGTGTCCTTTTGACAAGGCTGAGGGTATCCTGACATTTTGTACAGATATGGTCTGGGGTCCCAGACTGTCATTGGGGCCACATGGCCATGGAAGGTTGATTTTGCCTCTGGACAGTAGATGTGCTTCAGAGTGGCGTTAGCAGTGCCATACCCCCCTGACCTGAGGGTGGCAGGTGCTGAGGAATTCCCAGCAGGGAATCCACCTCCAGCAAATACGCTTGAGACAGACTTTTCCTTTGCTGCCTGCCCTCGTGCCCATCTGCTAGGATGACATTGCCTGCTGACAAGTTGGTTGCATCCTTGGGAAACTACACTGGTCTGGTAGGGAAAACATACATGTAACTAGTTAAGCGCTAAAATTACTGCAGGGAGCCCCTCCTGCGCTTTACTGAAGCCATCCTTCTGTGGGTCCTTATGAAGAGGCATACATATCGCCACCTGTGTTGGCGCTCAGTCTAACCCTCTGTCTGTGGCAGCGCATACATTTGTTGAGGAAAAGGGTTTAGCCCTGTTCATAGCAAGTCGTGGTGCCAAGAGGACTACCTTGATAAGCAGCAGCATCTCTGAAATATTCTGGAAGCGCATCAGAGATGCAGAAATAAAAACTTAAAAAAAGCCATTTCGATGAAGTAAGGGTTAGACAAGACACACAGCAGGAAGAACAGCAAACAGGCAAAGGGATGAGGCTGGAAGGCTACACTGAGGCCACTGGAGTTCAACTGGTGTTGGACTACCTGAGGGTCTGTGCCAGGCTCAAAGGACCGAACCCATTTCCCAAGATCAGAGCTTTACTATCAGTTTGTATCATGTTTCACAGGCATAACAGAAAAGGTAAGCATCACCCATCCTGAGCTGGACACAGCTAACGGAAAAGATGAAAAAGGCATCTTTCTTAACTATCACCACCTCACTTGATCTGACGGGCAATCACAGCCTGAAAATATTATTTCTGAATTCAGCTCAGAATGGAATGAGATTTGGGAACTGAGTGAACTTCTCATGGCCCTGAGGACAAGAACGATGGACTTTCTGTCCCAGTCAAACCAGCTGATATTTTATAGTGTCCACTCCTGTGCTACAGAAAACCTTCCATAACAAATGTGTACAAACGGTTTGCAATTAGACATACGTGCAGCTTTTATGGTAAGAGCTGGTTCCTATCTACATGCCTAGTACCTACAAATCCTGGCTTTTGCATGGTGTTCCTCACTGGAGACACTGCCAAAGTAAGTAAATATTATCCACGTTTTACAAACATTTACTTCGGGCTACGGGGAAGAAAAACAATTTGCTGAAAGTTAGATGGTTACTATGCAGGTGGGAGAACTCATATTAGTGAAACAGAAAAACAGTGAGAGAGCTGGGAACTGAGAACAAATCACCCCAGATCCAACCTGCTATCCACTGGACCGCATGAGATCTTCACAGGAAAAATGCCGAGATCAAGACGTACAGCTACAGCCCACGGCTAAGGCACGTGAACGCAGGGCTGTCTGCACAGCCGGCTGCCCGCTCAAGCCAGGTGTCTGCTCAGCCAGCTCCAAAATCTGCAGAGAAAAGGACCTGAACCCTGTTACTAGCAAGCACCAAATCACTTCACTCTGCAATAAGTTTTGGGTTTCCCCCTTTCCCTTTTGGTTAAGGATAGCTTTATGTCCAGAAGCATCGTGGTGCAAAAAGCCCTGACCCCTCTTCGTGAGGACGTTGGGAATTTGTGATGATATTAAGCTGTTCTGACAGTGTTTGGGGTCGGTCAGAAACGGCCCACGGGAAAAGTTAAGCAGGGAGCGGGGAGCAAGCCAGGGCTGCTGCGCTTCCCACGGCTGCGCTGCAAGCACGCTGCGACCGCAAAGGCTGCTCAGAGGTGATGTACCCAACGTGTCTTTATTTTTTCCCCACCGAATCTGGAGAAGGTGTTGGAGAAAGCAGAGTCATTTTAACAATCCCGTGGGAGGGACTTCAAGTTCCAAGTGTGTAAAGAGGAAAAGTAGATAAATGTTCTAGATCTTTTTTCAAATCCAGGAAAAATATTTTTTTAGGTTCAGATATTCCCATTGAACGAAACAGAAGTGGCAAACTCTTGTTGTTGTTTAAAATACCTCCTTTATGTATCTTTTTATGGACTCTATGACTGTAGTCTAGGTAGAATTTTGCATACTGGATTTCCAGCTAGCAGTGATGATTTATGGCTGAATTGTCAACTTCTGTACCAAGGAACCGCAATGGCAATGCTGACAGAGAACAGCCCATAAAAGCTGCAAAGGATTCTGCTAAAAGTTTTGTGTTTTTGTTTTTTTTTTTTAAGCATAACATTTCCTTCAGTTTTTGTGACAATCTTGTAAAATTAAACCATAACAAAATTCAAATGCTCGTAAGCAGATAAGAGCACTGAGCTCATTATGTCTGTGCTTTTCATTCACTAGCAGTTACATTTTTCTCTATCATTTGCCGTCTTTGTAATGATAACTCACATCATTTTAGAGCTGTCATGAAATGAGATTTGCAACAAAACATTTATTTTTCAATCTGAATTCACCATGTTTTAGGTAATATTTCCACATCCTTTTTTCTGAAACCGAAACTCAGGTCAAGTTGTAGGCTGTTCTTTGCTGACAACAAATAACTGTGCCAATCAGAGTATATGCTTTACTTCTTAATGAGCTGATTTTTTCTATTTTTCCCCCTCTGTGTTATCTTAAAATGCAGAAGATGGTAATTTAGTTTCCTGTACAGAAAATCCCCTCTAGTAAAAAATACGTTCTTCTGAAGCTATAGTGGCCAATAGCAAATAAAGTTCAGTTCTTTGGGTGATGTCAAAACAATGCCTGATAGTAACAAAGCCAACTGCTTTGATTTATATTGCCTTCCTCTAGCAATACAAGCCAGCATTCTGCTTGCCCTTTTCACTGCAGTTGCACATTAAGCTGAATGCTTTAGAGATTTTCTACAACAACTCCCAGATCTCTTTCCTAATCAGTATTCGACACATCTTTCCTTTTAGCAGATGCGCTATTTTTTCCCTTTGTTCCAAGATTCATTGTTCTCCATTAACTGCAGTTGCCATTTATTAGTCCAGATGCAGAAATGATCCAACGACCCCTTATGAGTCGCTGTGTTTACACCCACCCACACGTCTGTGCGCCAGCATGCAATAGGCCCTTGGATCATCATATATTTAAATATATGCACTGAAACTATAGGCTGTTTACGTGAGATTTATGATGTTTCTTAAATGGGCATATGATAACGAACTGTTAAAAGTGAGCCAGCTTCAAAGATAGTTTCTGAAGATGTGCTCTTCTGGGCTTTGAGAACAGCATAAAAATACATAGAAGCAGATCCTCAGCTGGTGAAAAATCTTGTTAGAATTAATGTCGCTATGTTGATTTACACCAGGTAAGAGTGTGATCAATTAAATCTGTGCTGTGAACTATATAATTTTTTAATGAAAATTTAAATGTAATCATGCTAGGCCACAATATTCATTTCAGCGAGAAAAAGGAGAAAAAAATTAAGTATGGAAACACTAGGAGTAACCATTCTTGAAATACAGACAAATTGGTAGGAAATGGAGTGTGTAATGCTTAAATATTCAAACTACTGATAATATAAACAGGTGGCAACCATATAATATAAAGTACATTAACTTGGAATTCTGTAGACACTTGGAAGATAGGAAAATAGGATTTCACATCGTATTAGTTCATTGGTCCATGAAATCCTATATCCTTCTTTCAACATTGGCTAGTGGATAATTCTTCAGTGGAAGACAAACCCACCCCTTATAATGCATCTCAGAAATACAGAATGCTGTAAGACAGAAGAAGCAGGAAAATAAAGGGCAAGGCAGCCATCAAAAAACTTGGAAAAAGATAAAAATAAGAGCTTATAGCTTTAATAAAGAGAAAAGATTCATGGTCTTAAAACCAAGCTCAGTTGGGTATTGGATAGCTAGAAGTATGCCGTGCTTTCTACCCTCAGGTTACTAACTCAGCTCATCTCCCCCATCAGCACTGCCTAAGATTTATGATCACAGTGCCCTTTGCGAATAAAGATGCTTCCACTTCATAAAATCAATGGTATTACTAGCACTCACTCTTCCCCCTCTCCTACCGGGGGCAGCAAGGGTGGCAGCTCAGTGAGCCTCCCGCTGTGACCCCCCCTCCAAAACAGCTCTGAGAGTCATTATTAGGGAAAGGCTGGGAAGAGAATATCAAACTCAGTGAATGTTGTCTTAGCTACCATGTAAGTAAGTTTGGGTCTAAATTAATTTAAATATTGTGGCATATTCTGGCAGCTAATACTTGCAATTGCCAGTGGATTGTGAAAAAAATAAGAATTCTGCAGTCTTGTTTTCACACTAGAAACTCTACAGTTCAAAACAGTTAGGATGGCCATAACTACTGTGGCATCGTCTTTATGCTGGTGACAGCAACATCCAGCTCAGAAGCCCTGACCTCAAGTATCAGTAATGCCCAAGCACAGGCTAGTAGCAACGTCGCTCAGCTAAATATTACCAGAGGAGGTTATGGGACAAGCAGGACCTAACGCAACTGGCCCTGAATCAGCCCATCAGTTAAAACCACACCCAGCATCAGAGACCAGGGGCAGAGAAAAGTCATGTGAAGTCAGATGTGATGAACAACCCAAATCAAGCGTTACCCACTAGAAAACTCTTTCCATCCCTCATTTGTAAAACCTACTGATCCGTTTTCCATCCCGAGCAGGTTCCCTTTGCGCCAGCTCTCTCAGGGCTCCGGCAGCCCCCTTGCAAACACCTTTCCCGGCAAAGCTGAATTACTGCGAGAGCAGCAGCTCCTGCTTCCCTGACCAAAGTGCCCTCCGAGGGGGCCAGCCGGGGGGCACCGTGCAAGGGGCAGCCAGGGTAGAGATCTGAAGCCTGCAAGGAATCAACACAAGCCTTTACCAAACCCATCAACTGGTTTCTGTAAGAACCAGGAGAAAATGAGGAGAAGGGAAAAGGACGAAGGGGCTGATTTGGAGCTATTGATGTTAACGGGAGACGTTCTGCTTTCTAGTGGAGTCACTCCCATGAAGACATTTCTGTAGCGTTTTTCTCCCTTACAACCCTCTTTGAAGTAATTATATTTCAACTTCCTTGCAATTGTTGGACGGTAAAAGACATAGCACTGACAAAAGTGCTAAGCTTAAGATGTGCATAGGTGTGGGGGTGTGAGTGCGTGTCTCTAGAGACAGAGTACCGACGGGTAACCGAGAGCAAGGGCAATGACTGCACTGGTGGCAGAAGGCTGTATACCATACATACACAAGGAGTTACCATTACAGCTGAATTTATGACTTCCAAGGGTTTTGCTTACTTCAAACTTCTCTGAAAATTTTCATTTTCTTTCCTTAGAATTTCAGCCAAGTTCTCAAACCTCCCGACTTCTTATTTCTTCTCAATACCCTGGGCTGCAGCTGCCACCTGAGCCATCCCCAGGCGTTCAGCTTGTCTCCTCCTCCCCTCCTCTTGGCCTCCTTCCCACCTGGCAAGCATGCTCAGTCATCACCCCGCTCCATGAGAAGGCTCCGTCTCATCTCCATACGTACGGGGAACGAAAAGGTATAGGCCACCCTGGGAGTCGCTGCCTCGCAGCGCACGCATGTGCTTGTCAGGAGGCATCAGGGACGCATTGATGCAGCTGCAAATGAGCGACGGTACCCACCGACCCAGCGCAACCTTTGCTGATCTCGCAGGGGCTCTGTCGGCATTCAGAAATGCCCTCGAGCAGCACAGGAATATTCCCTCTCTCTGTTTGGTCCCAGTCTTTTTTTCTACTTCAGTTCTGTGAAAACCAATACACCCTAAGGTGTCCTTGAAGTTTAAAGCAGACACTTAATTGTCTCTGATCCTGGCTTGAGCCGTGCAGAGGAAGAAAATGGAGAACCTCATTTTGTGTGCTTTCAAAAGACCTGGAGCAACCTGTTTGCTCTGTTTCAGCCCGAGGAAGAAAAAAAATATGGATAAATACCTTCATACGTTACAAAGACTTAAAGCTGCCATTTACTGCCATGGGATGATGAGGAAAGAGAACATACTGCAAGGCAGAGCACATGAATCTCCAGGTTGCTGCTCTAAAGGGCATGATCAGAAACATTCAAATAATGTAATTTATTGTCCTGAGCCTGGGACAGCCCACACCCGGCACCCTGGGCGGTGAGGTTACCGACGGGGCTGTGCTGGCTTAACCCAAGCAACTGAGTATAAGCAGAGTATTGTGCCACATCTTCATCGCTTGTAAAAATGTGTTTACACCGAGAAATAAGCAAGGAGCATGGTCAGAGGCTGACAGAAGGGACTGCCCGTCCTCCGGCTGCGGCAGGTCCTGGCACAGGGCAGACACCCCACTGCAGTGCTGCCACATCATGCCACCACCCTGCCCCACACACGGCTGTGGTCTTCTCCCCTCTTCCAGAGGCGACAGAGAGAAAACCCACACAGCGGTCAGGGGAAGCGCCCCGATAACCAACATAAAATTACATCTTCATACGTAAACTGAAAAGACACCATTTTCCTGCTAGATCCAGGTACAGATCCTATTAAGCAGCATGGTCATTTCTTTCCTTTGTTCCCAAATGATTATTCCACTAACAGACACCAATAAAATGACAATTTACAATGAAATGGTTTCAGAACTGTAAACCATTCTGAAAGCTGAATTCAGGCAGAAGCTAATGATGCAGTAGATTTACTAAGCCAGATCTAAGCATGCGAGGGTGATTGGAGAAAATATACTGGCTGATACTTTTTTTAATATACTTTGGATAACAACAGTACACAAAACAGCATCATTTAATATATTAAATGATCCATCTTGTCATGTTATGGCTTCATCTGATATGATCTATTACTTTACAGCACGCTATTATGTATATAGAAAAAAACCCTAGCTTGTAATAAATTATCACAGCATCTATTTACTTCACAGTATCTATTTACTGTCACATTTAACCCGTGCCACTGTACGTCCATTTACAAAAACACAGGTCCATTTCCTAATCTTTGTGAGCTTTTTATAAGCACAGACCACAAGATCTTGTGCTATCTCTTCTGCATAGCAAATGTTCGGTATATGACCACTAGACCTGAAGTCTTTTTTACTGATGCACACCAGCTTTAGGAATAATCTTGATCCACCTTTGGAGATGATGAGCAAGTCAAGTCCTACAGCTACCAGGAAAGGAACAAAATCCCTGGGAGATGCAGTCCCAATTCCCTCTTGTGTTTTGGAAAGTGTCTTCCATAATACTTGCTCTACCCTTGAAACATTTACGTGACGAAGAGCTCAAACCTAGCCTCTACTTGTGGTCTTTGTGCCTTTCCTGTAGCGTGATATTGCGCGGAGCAGATGCGTTTTCCAAGATGCGTATTACTCTTTCACAAGGCCTGAAGTTGTGTAGAGAAGGGGTTGATCCTGGGAATCGCAGCTGGGCAGGCATAGTTTAAAGGAGATCTGGAGATGCTCTAAAAATGATAGATCCCACAGATTAACAGGGCAGGCACCAAGTGCTTCCTAATTTATGTAGCAGCAAGCTGTTCTGCAATTCAGGTGCAGATACAAGCATAGCTCCAGATCAAGACTAAAATCACTTGCATTTGTCACACTGGAATTTCTAAACAGCTTTCCCCCTCCCATTCTAAATGACATCTTTTGATATGTGTTATCTCATTTTTTCACACAAATTCCATTGAAACAGTAGAACAGTATAACAAAACACCAAATTATTCCTGCTAGATCCAGCAACTAAAATTAAAGACTTTTTTTCCACTTGATCACAATTGTAATATTTCAGATTCCTTCTACAAAGAGTAGAATTTAATGGCTGTTATGGATTTTTTCACCCCCTTAGAGAATTTCTGCAAAATTCAATTATTTTTGGAGACTGCTTGAGTTTATATCTCACAGTGATGATGAATTACCCATTGTACTGGCTGACTTAAAAACAATACACAAAAATCAATTTTTTGACAAAAGGAAAGACACAGAGAATCCAGGATTGGCACGCACTGCCTTTGCCCTGAGTTTAAAAATGAGCTGATTTCAATTGCTTTGCCTTTTTAAACCACTTTCTGTAGCAGCGTCTGATTACATTTCAGCTGTTTAGGTCTCCTATAGAGATTGACTTTGCCAACAAGACAATTTGCCATCAAGAAATTGTAATCAACTTAATGAACTTTGTCTTTTAAACAGTTGGAGGTTTTAGAGCTAAGAGTAATGATTATCACAAGTATCAGAGAGTTTTGTTTTAAGCGTACATATGCCAGATATAAGCAATTTGCATGTTAACATTGTCATGCTCAGATGTCACAGTGGCATTTAGGATTGCTGGCTGTCTAAAATAAGAATAAAATTATGCACCAAATAATAGCGTTAGAAATAATAATAAATAACACTGAAAATGGAATTTAAATAATGCTTCTTATAACCAAGGGTTTTACAGCTCAAATCTGCTAATAAAAGCAAAGCATTGCACCAGACCAGAGCAAGCATCCTTCTGTGAAGTCCGGAGATGTAGTCTGAAGCCAACTTTTCATTCTGTCCATGAATCTACAAACAGATTATATCACATACTTTGGGTTGAGCAGCATATAAATTGTCAAGAAAAAAATATAGTTAGCCTGAAGCTACCAATAAAAATTATTGTACTGCTAAATGCTAGGTCTTTTGAACCAGCTGATCTTCCCCCTTTAAAAGTATTTTCATATTAATCTCATGATAAACAAATCAAATACCATTGCACTGGTAAAACCTGACTTTGTGTAGTGCTGTGATGTGATTTTACACAGCCAACACTCAACCGGTCCTCATCTCTAGATGATCAGATGTTATGGTCTGGGATTTTTTGCCATAAACTCAGCAACCTTGAATAAAACCCGGACCTTTCATGGGCAGTGATACTGAGCAGCGACCATGGCAATCCTGCTGTAAGACAGGCGTGCATCGTGCCCTCCTTCTGAGAAAGGCTGATCATATTGTCCACAGGAGACCCAGATCTATGTCTCTCAACTTCATTGCAAGCAACACTAGCTCTGAACATGATTTCCTATACAATACCACCAATGTAAAAGGAAGGGCATAAATATTTAACATCCATCTTCTTGAGAAAGTGGCCACTGTACCTTTTTCCCATCAGTGGGCAGACACAACCCTATTAGCTAGATGTGTAATTTGTCTTGCCTTAGAAAAGGAGTGTACAGACTGTCCCAGCAGTATAGCCCACGTACCTCCATGCTGCTGGGAGGCAGGTATGACCCTCATCACCTGCCTGGCAGTTGCCTTTCCACTGAGAAAAAAAAATACTGAGGAAGAGTGAATGATACATCTCTGAGAAGTAAGGCATGCATGGCACGCATTGGAATTACGGCGCCAGCTTGCCAGTTTTAATGGGTGACCTCATCTTGGCCACTTGGAAAAGATTGTTTTCAAAAGGCAATCAACATTTCCTGAGAAAAATCAGTTTCCTGACAAGGGGTTCATGCTGAGTATCTCTCAAGAAAGAGCTATCTTGCACGGCTTGGGTGAAGAGATTTGTCAAAAAGTGTGTGTTTTTTCTAACTTGAGGATGTCAGCATTTATTACTTTTCTGGGTTTTTCTTGTGTTTGGCTTTTTTTGGGGTTTTTTTGTTTGTTTGGTTTTTGTTTGTTTTTTTTTTTTTTTAATTAATATTGCCAAGATATTTTCAGTCCAGGAAAAATATTCCTGCTTTGAATGTCCCTCCATGGATCTCCTGTCAAAACACACATACAATTCTATTGTGGCTGAAAAGCAAGGCAGTTAAATCTTGAAGTTCTTACTCACTTGAGTAACCTCACTGAATCAAAGCAGTGGGATCGAGCTCCTAACTACATAACCCTGCAAGGCATTTTGTTATAACACTGCTGAATATCTCCTCTGAGGACCCTCCGTGACCCCCTCACGTTACAAGAGCGTTGCAGTAGCTCCCGAGGATGCTGCAGCTCTGCGGATGAGCCACACAGGGCGCGGGGTCTGGCTTGGCTCCTTCCCACGGTGCTGGCAGCCACCGCGGTGCTCTCCAGCTGTTTATAGACAAAACTTTCCCCGGTGGTTTTCACACTGCTGAGTTACAGCAGGGAAGCACTGAGCAATTCCTAAACTTGCCAAAGGTAGAAACAAAAGTTTTCTCCTTGTCTGTAGCCGCTGCAGGATTGGGTTCGAACCATAAAGTGTAGATTAAATCACGTGCACAAAGGTGTGATGTTCTAGTGATTGTATTAACTCATCATTTCTGTGTGCTGGCTGTCTAAACTGCAAACCCATCCCCAAACGCCTTCCTAGCACAGACATGGCTCATCCCAGCAAACAACCTTAGTCTAGGTAGCTTTAGCTGCCCAAATTAAGTTGTACTGAAGAATAACTGCATCCACATGAAGGCTTTCGCAGGCACAGCCATGCAGATTTACATGTGTCCACACACATGTATGACAAATCCAACCTCCGCCTTCCTCAGGACCACCATGGTACGCAGAATTAAAGTTTAGGTAAACTCCTGCGAGGCTATGACTGCAGTGAGGCTGTTCCACGCCTTTGGGACTGCCGAAGCGGTTAATGCTAAAATAAAACCACAAATTGCCCGCACACGAAACCCGACAGCCTAATGGTATAGGAAAAACCTACAGCCTAATGATACAGGCAGTGTGCTTCGATCCCTGCTTAACCAAGAGTGGCAACAGAGCCCACCTCCGTACACCATGGCAGCAAGGGGAAAGGCACTGGCAGGGGTAGGAAAGGCAAAGGAAAAGGGTTAGTGAGCCAGCTGTCAGAGACCAGGGGAGGAAGGAGGTAGAAAACAGCAAATATTCTCAACATAAAGCCAGCCGGGAATAAAAGCACCACCACACGTGAACAAGTTTCTCTCGGCAGCAGAGAGCGAGCGAACAGCTGATGGTGCCGCAGGACATCAGGACACAAGGACCCGGTCCAGCCGGTCCGTTCGAACCTGAACTCGGCTGCTGCGCGCTCACGGCTCAGCGCCAGCACACCCGACGCTTGGGGGCTCAGGCTGGACTTAGGCAACACCATTTTTGTTGCAATCTTCCAAAAAAAGCCCCAACCCCCAAACAATGAACCAAATTATCATTTGTGAGACAAAATAAAACATTCTCTACCCTGTTTTAAAACACAGAGGCACGTGTGTGCGCCCACACACAGGCACATGATTTGGGGGAATGAAGACAAATCCTGTCATTGCAAAGTGCAACCAGCTGACAATATTTTCTGACAAGTACCTCGAGGGCAGAAATCAGTTACAGCGGCTGGGCAAGCTTCCGCTGCTATTACTCACCTATGCTGATAAGCCATCCTGCCAGCAGCACTATACAGCTAGTCCTGGACATGTTCATACTACATATTTCAACGGCTTTCATTTCTATGAAACTCTAACTGCGAATGGCAGGGCTCACTTACTTTCTGTAAGGCTCTCTCGAAATCAGGACACCTTTGATGATCACCGTGCTTCTGGTCTAGAACCATTATTAAGTGCATGTACTTCTTTGCCTTTTCCTGAAAAACAAGTGCTGAGAAAATGATTGGTGCAGATATAATTTATGTGGGCAAGCAAATGCGTTGCAATGTAGCGACATTACAAGAGAGGCTCAGCACCTCCATGTGCTGAAATAGGAAAGATCAAGAGTTATTATGCTCAAGAGGAGGACAACTTGTCACCATTCAGCATCATTCCCCTACATTGCCAGGGGCAGGCACATTTCCATACAGCTGGTAACATTAATTAAGGTTGCCTTTTAGGAATTCCTTAAGGGATCCATACTATCCCCTAAGTTAAGCACTGCATAAGCAGAAACGTGCAAACAGAGCAGTTTTTAAATCAGTGCTGCAAAACACCACCCCACCTACACCAAAATAATAGAGATGAAAGTGAAGAAACAAAGCCACAGAGAGAAGAAATATGAAAATCTTGTTCTTTTAGTGCCATAGTTACAGTGCATACCACCTTTACTGTGCACAGAAATGTTCCAGTGCCAACCTACCTACGGGTTTCAGTTGAATCCTTGATTTTTCCATTAGGTGAACCAGAGCATAATTCTGCAAAACCCAGTAAAACAGACACCAGTGAGGTCAGGGATTGCCCTGCAAGCACCATCTGCCCAAGGCAGGTGACGGCTGGGGACACTGCCACGTTTCAGGCTGTGCCCTCCACATTTTTTCCTTTTATCTGTTTCTCACAGAGGTTTTGATGCTTCCTTACTTTTCATGTTCTCATTGTTCTCAGCCAACTAATTTTTGGGAAAAGTTGAAGCCCAAGCCTGTAGCTAAGAGGCTGCTCTCCTGACCTGCCATTTTCTGCTTCCATAATAATAGGGGGAGGAAAAGGATACATGCAAAAGCAGGGCTGATAAAACCAAATGCCTCCGTTAGGGGTGTTCCTCTAGTTTTCTAAAGCCTTCACCAAATTTTAGTAAAACAACTGTTACAGATGGGTCACGGGTAGGTGACAGGCCTGGTAGGGTGGAGACATCTGCATAACCTCAGGGCTAACTTCTGTGCACCAGGGCAGAAAAGCATGCTCTGAACTTAAAGACAGCGCTATGGTCTACTGGGCTTTGCTCAAGTGTGTCCCAATTTCTTCCCATTGTGGGAAGCTTGAATTTTCCGCTGGCTTTGTACACACAAACAAACTAGCTCACCAACTTCAGGAAGCGCCTGCAGAGACTCATAAACAGTTAGCTGCAGCTGTCATTTTACACAAATGTTTCTCGCTGTGATGAACTGGAAATGCAATGTGTTCCTCATCAAAATCATACTTAATTGCAGCTAATTCCAGTGCTATCAGAGGAAGTCTTTGCACATTTGCTTATCGCAGCCCCACTGGCAGACACTTACACTGGTTTCCCATTTATTTCATACCCAGTTCAAAGCTGCCTGCCTTAAAATTCTCCACGGACCATTTCCAGTCATCTTCACAGATCTTGTGCCCATGCTAGGTTTCATTGAAGTCACTGGGAAAATTTCCATTGATTTTAATTGAACAGGCTGTTTAGCCTTTTTTTTTTTCCCCCCTCCGGCAACGAAACATTCCAACCAAAAAATTCAAGACCATGCGAGTCTCTTATTTTATGGCAAAACTGAAAATCAGCTCATGACAACCCCAGGTTTTATTAAGATTTACAAATAGGAACCATTTTGTGTGTTTTCCTCTTGAAATGCACACCAGTTGTGTAATTGGTTTGGATGTGATGCTGTTCCCAATTATGCATTGAGATTTGCTTGAGCAGGACTTTTGAAAACAAAAAATATTTTGCATTGTATGTTACACTGTCAGTTTTCTCAATTTGTTTGTCTGTTGTTTTCTTTTTCCCCAGGAAAAAAAAAACCCACCACAATTTCCACATAATTACTAAAACAGTAGACCATAACACATTTTGAAATAAGATTTCAGGCAGGGCAAATTTATTTCTATCTATTGCATTCCTGTTTTCCAAAGTACCAGAACATCCGAGCTCCCGCGTTGGTTTGCTCTGCAAAGGAGAACTATGGAAAAATGAAAAAGAGGACATTTGCCGTGGCTCTCACCCTTTCTGAACTGAATGGAAAGAAAAGAGCAGGACAGGGAGACAGCTGGAGGAGACCTGTTGGGTGGCAGCAGTGAGGAGGCTTGCTCGCTCCCTGGATAACCGTGCCCCAACGCTAGGCGTATCCCGGGGCTGGCACTCCCCTCCTGCCTCCCCTTCACTCTTAGCAAGGAAGATTCCTTATCCTTGTCAAATTCTATGAATATTTTGCTTACAGTGTTAACAAAGGTTTGATTCCACTCAAGTGCTGTGACGGAGTCTATTCAGGGTGGTTATTATGACTGCAGAAGCATATGCCAACAGCAAGATGCCTTCCATGGTAATGAAAAGAAATCTGCAACAAAAGAAGTCCAGAAAGTTCAAGTCTACCTCAGGTTCACTGGTTTCTACGCTCTTCTTTCATGCTATTCATTTACTCACAATGAAGTACTGCAGAATTCAAACACATTTTCTCTATGCTGCTTTCACTACACAAAACAAGGTTGATTCGATGAAAAAATAAGAAATAAAAAAAAGCAAACCAAAAATCAAAAAGCCAAAAAAAGCCCCACCAAACAAAAAAAAAAACAACAAAGCACCCACAAGAACAACCACCCTCCCCCCAAAAACCCCAAAGCCAACCTGTCTCTTTTGGACTCAAGAATACTAACACAGAGCTTGCCCATACCAACAGCTAAGTGAAGTTCATTAATTACCTGGATTGCTCACAAAATTAAGTCCTAACATAATCAAATTCCAAAATTTTTGTCTCTGACAGAGCAAAGAGCAACACCCCCTCCATGTTTGGCCAGGGCAAATAGGCACTACTTAATGACTGATACTCCACTCCGCCCAACACAACATTCATTGAATGTATTCCATTACAAGATGAATAAGAAGGACCAGGTTAAAAAAAAATTAAATCTGTAAAGTGAGCCAATTATTTTAATGGGAAGAAAATAAAGGTTAGTGGCCATGTGGTGAAGTGCATCAAAAAGTTAATTGCTTACAGTTACATCCTTCTGAACTAGTGGAGAGGATGATGAAGATAAGGTTTAATAAAATGTCTTTTCAGATAGCAGAAGTTCTGGTCCTTGGTTATTCTGCAGTGGAAACAAATAGGTAAAATAAGGAATATTTGCAACTGCATGGACTTAGTGCTTAGAATGAGTTCCAAAATAGTGAGTCTGTTTTGCCTTTCATTTTTACCATCATTTACATCTATGCAAAGTGAGGACAGAGCAGATATAAACATTTCTATTCCAACTTGGAAGCTGTTCTGTAGGCAAGAGACTTCAGCTCAGCCAAGCAGGGGCAACGTAACTGCCAAACACGGCTCGATGCCACTTTACTGTTCTCGTGACTGATTTCTGCATATAACAACGTTTCTAGCAGTCGCAGGACCAATCCTGGTTGCATACTGCTGTAGACACCTCAAAACACACTCACAGACGAACCTCAGAGCAGTAGTGTCATCCCTTTCCTCCAATGCTGCATTTCAGGATACACCCTGGACTCCTCAGAAAACCAGTTGTGCAAATTCATGACCTCAACCTTAGAGTGAGGCCAAGAAACCAATGTATAGCCAAGGTCCTCACCTACCTACACACCAGATGTAGGGTATGGGAAGCTGATATTAGTAATCCAAAAGGATTATTTTTCGCATGTGAGTAAAGACATTCCAGGACGTAATTTTGGAAGCACCAGTTTTTAGAAAGGCTCCGTCCACACCGAACTCCTGCAAAACCCACGTTTTCTATGATGCATAGGGAAGAGCACAGTAGCCAACAGTCATCTAAGGCAGAAGAAACTGTGGAAAATCTGGTCTCAGATGCAAGTCCCAAGTTCAGAAAACTCCCGCCCTGTGCTCTCCAGACAGTGCTATCCAGGCATTTCACAAAGAGCTGAGCATAGCTGCAGTCTGAATCTGACTTGTCTGCATCTTCCAACTCCAAACCACATCAGCCGCCTAAGGAAAGGCATGAGGGGCTGCCCACTGTGACTCCTCAGCTCCTCAGTGCCTCCTAAGAAGAGCGGGATGCACTACTTTCTCACTTGTGTGTCGTTGGTAGGGCTGGTAATTAAACTCCGATGCTAAAATATTGACAACGGGTGATGATATCCAAATCTGAAAGAACCATGTCGGTCTTTCTGATTTTAGGAACAGGCTGCAGAAGAAATGTCCTTTTCACTGGTGAAGTGAATCAAGACATAGAAAGAGAATGATTAAAGAAAATTCTGTTGTAGTCCGGATGGAATAATGGTGCATTCCTGTAACATTAAGGGAAGAACTACTGGTTTTAATTTGATGAATCCCAAATTACATGAGGTTCTCAAAGTCACATGGAGCAGCCTAGATGAGCTTCTTCTAGCTTTCGTTTCGCACTCGTAACTACAAGATGTCCTTCACAAGTGTGGTAATGGGAACTTGGAGGAATGAGAGTCTGGGGAATTTTAAAATGTCAGAAACATGCAAATATTGCGGCTTAGTATTCCACGCAGAGCCATAATTTTCAGTGTTTGCACTCATTTTAGCGTTCCTTTTAAATTAAAGGCACAATAGGTAAGCTGGCAGTGTGCAGATGGTTTAAAGAGTTTAAAACATCCTTATTCATAGTTTTAATTTTTTTATAACACAAGTTTTTTAGAACCCAATTTTTGCGCTCTTTCAAAGGTAAGGGGATTTGTTCTGAAAACTAAATTCAGCAGGAAACCAGCAGGTAATTTGGGTTAATAGGTTTGCATATTTTAAATACAAATAATATGAGTTAATAATATCCTCCCCCATATTTAAACATACCTTGAGATACAGACACCTGGCTGTGGAGGAAAGATTACAATGGAACAAAACTGCAATCGCTAGGGAACAGGCACAGCAGAAACGTGCCACTTAGGAGAGCCCTGAAGTAGATCCGGAGAGCACTGCTGCACTCGGATAGATGCAGCTGGGGGTGGATGAAGGATGCAGACACTTTCACTGCAGTGCCAGCTGCCAGAGGGAGACTCTAGAAGGGAAAGTGCATAAAGGTAACCAGGCATTTGACAAAATACATAGGAAACATCCGCAGACGGATCAAGGGGTGGTTTTCGAATCAGCCATCAGCAAACCCTAAACACGAACCGAACTCGCACTGCGCTCTGACTCAGAAAGACGTCCCTTGCGTTTGCAGTTGTGGGTCCCATTTCAGCTTCAGAGGCTGACCAAAGTGCAGAGAAATTGGTACAGGTCTGATCTATTTTACAGTTTCCTGACCTCTAGAAGTGGAAGATCCGTGTTCCCTTTCCCCTTCTGTCTGGCGAGGACCTGGCACGCATCAGAGGAGAGCGTATGACCAGTCAGCAATGGGATGCGAACTGTAAGGCCAGTCAGCGATGCTGGAGCTGGCTGTCCCGATTCCCCACACCCCAGCGAGCACCCTGAGCTGTGCGTTACGCTCTCTCCAACTTTTTCCCTTTTTCTGGCCCCAGAACTTGCTGACTTTGCTGTGACAACCACGAGCACTGCTTGCTCTGACCAAGCTGTGAACTGACCACTGCTATGGGAAAAAAAGGTGATGGATGCTCATCTTCATCCCTGAGCTCTCCGAATACGGAGCCTATGCTCCTCAGAGCAGGGCAGCAGTTAGGCCATCTCATCTTGTGCCACCATTGTGTCATTGTACAGAAGACAGCCACTGCTGTGGCCACCTTGAGAGGAAACCCCGTAGCTATGGCGCGTTGAGCTGGCCCTGAGAAGACCTGTTGCCCATCTCAGCCCACCCGGCTCAGGTGGAGGACATATGGCTGCCTGCTGCTATGGGAGCAGCTCCAGGCATGTACAGCACTATGGCAGTGAGAGGTTTGGGAATTCTAATGTCAAAGAGAAGATGAAAGATGTTTATTTCTTCCTCTGTCCTGGCTCCTTAAAAATGCTGGTCCCTGTCAGGTTGCTTAAAGCACTGTCCTTCTGCACCCGTGAGCACGTTCCTGATGGAGCCTCACGGGCTGATAGACCTCCCCTTGCTAAGCAGGGGGAAAACACAGAAAAACCACCCCAAACAAACAAAAGCTTATCCTATTAGCTAGTTGTCAATTATCCTTGATGGGTAATTGTACCAGTGGCCAGAGGGAAATGCTGGCAGGTGTAATTACTGGCTTCTTTTTCCAGGGTTATAACCTCTGACTTGCCAGGCCTGTCTTCAGGTACAAAAAAAGAAATCCCTGAATAAATTATGATAAGCTTCTGCCCTTCATGAATGAGGAAGATTTCAACTGGAGCTGGATTTTAATTGCAAAAGCATTTTACTTCCAGTGCTTTTCCACTCCTGAAAGGTGATGTGAGCAAATATCCTCACAAAACATGGTCTCTTGTTCAAACTTACAGGTACCGGTAGAGAATATTATAAGGAAAAACATTTATGTGGAAAAATATTGCATGCTGAGTTGACAAGAATCTACTTATGCTTATTACAAAAAGATACAGTGCAGTTTAAAACTGACAATCCATTACTAGAAATCCATCTTTTGCTTAGCATGATAAACCAAGATTGAATTATAGATTTCACAGCAGCAGCTCCTACATTCTGCATTTAAATCTACACTTTTGCTTTCTTAAAGCTTTTTTAATCCATTCATTTGAAATAAATGGTCATGCTCAAAAATTTCCTCAGTTCATGAACATTTTCATTGCAGGAAATGTACCAACACAATCCCCAAAACTGGCTGCAGAGCTTGTTAAAGGGAGCCCTCTCATCAAAACCTAACTTTTAACATTTATTTATTTATGTATGTTTAGTTCAATTTGTAAACAAGTACACGCCCCAAGTGCACGGCTGCATTTCCTACCTATTTCACATTGGCAGTGTTCAGATGTAGTTACGTTTGGGGCAGGATTCTGATTTCAGGCCACTGCCATACGTACAGGAATATTTAGTGACCTGTGCAGTCCATCTAATCCACAGCCTGCAAGGCAAGCGAATAGGGCAAGTTTGTTACCCGCATTCTCCCACTAAATTAAACCTTCCTGTCTTGTATGAAGACATTGAAAATCAAGATTTCCATTCACTATACTCTGTTCAATGATGTGCCCCACAGCTCGACAGCTGTAAATATGGGCCCGTTCCTTCAGAGTGATTTTGCCCCAGAAAGGGATACCAGCGAGCGCCCAAATCCAGACTGCTGGTGCTTTCTGCTCCTTTCACTTTGATAATTCAGTAACAAATAAAAGCAGCTAAAACAGTCAAAAGCTTACTGGACTGAGCAGCCCGGGGCCAAATCTCCTGTCACTCTTCCTAAATAGCCATCCCCAACTTGTAAACAGATGTGTGTGGGGGAGAGAGAAAGACTTCCTAACTCCCCCCCATAAATCTGAAAAAAGTTCAACATTCAAACTCCACCAAATGTTAATCAGTCTGCCGCCTTTTGTTATTCTTATGAATGACTGTAGTCAGGCTATTTAAAGCAACTGATGCATTCAGTTGTTAATTGTAAGTGCCCATTGAGGGCACCTCAAATGAACCACAGTCTCCCTCAGTTCTCATCCCCCTCCCCAGCAAAGGGCTGGAAAGGCTTTAGGAGAGAACAAGAAGTTCATCTGCTAAGCCAACAGTGTCCTTCAGAAATTATTATGGAAAGGGAAGGGCAGTCCTGGAGGAAAGAGGAAACACCAGCATTTTAGTAGCTTTTTATTTACTACCCACACCTGCCATAGCTCTGCACTTACTTGTTCTCAGACCTCCCAAAGGGAAAACTGCCCAAGCTCTGTCCCATTTCCACATGTCCCATGTCCCATTTCCACGTGTCCCATGTCCAAGCCAGTGAAGAAGGGTCCTGTGTGAGAAGGTGCAAGTACACTCTTATTGCCACGGTCAGCATCGTTCTTACAAAGTCAGAAGAATTATTCTGTGTCGCAGGCTTTTGCCTTTCTCTTCAACCTGTCTGCTCAAGCGGGGGCAGAGGTTGCGTGCCATCATTCCCTAAGTGTTATTTTACAGGCTAGAAAACCTCCGTTTCAGCCCACCACATAAATTCTGAAGTGCCAATCTTGCAATGATTAATGCATGATTTCGACTTAAATGACCAGTCCCAGTATTTAAATGGTTTTATTTGCAGAGTGCAAAAATAAATACAGTCACATACATTTGCTGTGTAGGGCAATAACCGGCTCAGTGCCTATGCTCTGCATGAAGGTAAGAAAACACCTGTACCATCCCCTTGAAAGCCCATGTGACCATCTGTGGGATATGATAAAAAATTTAAAAGTACCTTCAGGGAAAAGTCATGCATCACTAGAAAGAGTCACGGAACTGCTTCCTTTAACCCAAGCAACATCACATGAAAATAAAACAGTGTTGGTGCTCCTAGATATGGCAATTTCTACACCCCTTGTCTGCGAGGCCGTCTGCTGTGCATTCAAAGCCGGAGGATGCAGATGGGTACCGCTGCCCCGGGCAGGGCCAGGGATGCGGGCAGTGCCGCTGAGCTCAAGGTGGGAGCGCTGGGCAGCCTGGGCTGGGTGACGGGCGGGCGGGTGACGTGGAGCTGAACAGCACGAGCATGGCGATGCTCATCCAGCCCACAGCGCTGAGGAGAGGGAGGGAGTTCACGTATGGGTAGAACAGAAGGCTGAGGCCCTGGGGATCCATAACAGATATTTATCCCAAGAACAAACACCCCAAATCCGAATTTACACAATCTGCATGTGCACCATCTTGAAGCTTCAGGCACGTCAATAGCAAGCCCACCAAGCAGCATTTCTGCCAGACATCAGGCACAAAGTGGCTCGACACCACCATGAATCTGCCATGAATACTGTCGAGGGGTGTCCCACAACTGTTTCATCTCTGTAATGCTTCAAACCCTGTCACGTTCAGCTTGTGGCTTTTTTTTTTTTTTTTTTTCCTGCAAGAGGTGACTAAACTCCACCTCCCTGAAAGCTGTAGAAACAAACATCTTCTTGGTCAAATTTTTTTTCTCTCTTTCTAACTGGAGCCACACTCCAGATCTCTGTCTAATCACTCCATCCTCAGCACACACACACAAACACCCTTGGCTCCTCATTTGCAAGCATTGCAAAATACTTTTTAAAGGAAAAAATCCTAAGGCTTGAGATTTTTTGGCAGTTGTTTTCATAACAGCTTGTATTTGCCTTTAATCAACATGTAACCAAAAATAAGAATGAAAAATTGTAATGATATCTCTACTCTTTCAGCAGAAGTGCTATTAACTTCACTGGGGAGAAAAATCCTAGAAAAAAAATGAAGTCAGCTCCACATTTGTAGACTTGCCAAGCTTTTTAAAAATTCGATTGAAGTGAAATATTTTTAGCGCCAAACTGGAACTTATTGTAAAGCACCCAAACACTGTCTTAAAATTTGCTTTTGTAAAAGGCCCACAAAAGATCATTCAGAGAAGGTTACATTTGTATTAGTAAAGCTGATTTTTAATAGGAGCTCAAAAGGAAAGAAAAAGTAGTCACCAGTTTTTCCTCCTGGTGATTCACTTGTGAGTGAAAGGTCTTACCCTGCTGCTTATAGATGTAGTTGTTTTAAATACTAGATAACCAGATTTTATTTCTAAGGTATCTTTCCTCCACTGGCAGTTCTGTCCTACATCTTTGTAGCTTGAGAGACACTTCTAGGCAGCAGCACTACCTTTAACATCGCGTTTTAAGCTTCTCATTGAAGTGTCACAATTACAAGACCTAAAACCTGGCTTTCCATGCAGCCTGATTTAGCAGCCACTGTCCTTCATAAAATCCGAATTCTATTACCAAAGAAACCCTGCCAATGACATGATAATACACAGCGTGAAATCACTCCGACATCTAATCTTCTGAGGGACTTACATGACAAAAAGAATCAGGAAATCTACGCAGTCATCATTTCTCAAAATTTTTCCAGTTTCCAAGCTTAAACCAGATACAAGCCTGTTTTCTGAACCCTGCATGCATTTCAGCACCATTCGGCGTAAGGAGCAATTTGCTATTTGACCAGAAACGACATTGGGATTATAAATGACTTAAATGAATTAAAACCAATCCCCACACTGTCACTGTCTCCCCGAAGAAACAAAGGTCTGAGGCTGAACCTGAAAGGCGGTGGGTTACAGCAGACAGACGTTTCCTAGTATATTGTTTTGAGAAAAACAGTACAGCAATAAAGCCCTGAGGTATTATCCGTTTTCTACCTGAAAAGACGGGAAAGTGGTTCACTCTACATTCTCTTCGTAGCATTTTCTTACCATCTGCAGTGACACCAGACCATCACCTCTGGTGCTCACGCTGCTGAGGATGCACCACAGGGACACGTGTGTGGCACTGGCAGTGATCTATGGTCCCAGCTCTACAGGCACCCCAGTGAGAGCACAGGTACCGTTTTTTTTGTTTAAAAATGTAGAAAGAAGGAAAATTCAGCCACGGAAAAGTGATCCGCAGAGAAATGCAAAGGAAGATTTCATCCTCCCTCAACACACCACACAACAGCGTGCAGGGCCAGGATGCTAAACACAGTATCTGCATTTCAGACTAGCCAGAGCGGTGGTTTCAGGAGCAAAAAAGGGACTAAAAAGCAACTGCTTGTGCCAGTGCGATGTGACCAGATACCTGGCCATGTGGCTTGTAGTCAAGCTGAATCCTTCTCACTCGAGTTATCCAGGAATCCAAGCAGCCCAGTCCCAGCTGCTGGAGCCAGAGACCACCACACTGATTTTAGGAGAGCTCAACCATCCTTCAGAGACACAGAAATACAGCTCTCCACTGCCACAGACACCAATGAGAAACGGGGAGTCTGTAGAACAAGGTAAATCTGAGCTTGGCAGTTTTCAGAAGCTCATTTTTACCAAAAGAAATGACCTGCCTCATAGCAGGAACAGCCTGAAAGGGTCCAGCCCTTCATCTCCTGGTACCCATCACCCTTCATGGGAGCTCAGCCAACGTGCTGGCAACTCAGAAACATTTGGGGAAACAGTCACTGATCGCTTACTTTAAAAAAAAAGAAAGGTATTTTGAAATACCTGCAAAAGCAAATGCTGTCAGTTCCCCGAGACATTCTTCAGAGGTAAACAATCCCAGTGCCAAGATTTTAAGGAAAGAACCTGCAGACCTTCAAGTGAAAACAAACCAGGTTTATTTTCAGGAAAACTGGGGCAAATGGGTCACAGGTAGGTTAAACTCACTCACTTTCTCCTAGACTCATTGAGGCTTTTAACACCGAACCAAGGACTCCAAACAGGAAGAAAGAGGAGGTAATTAGCATGGGTTCCCAAGGAAGAGCACTGATATCCACAGGAATTATACTGAGGAATATTTTTGAAAGTTACTCTTGAAATTTTATTTGCACTATTGCGATCTATACCAAGGAGACAAATAAACAAACAGTGTAACTGAAAAAAAAAACCCTAAAAAAAAGGAAGACTGGGTGCATGTGCTAAGGTGATATTGTTGCTGGGTTACACCTCCGTGCTACACGAGCCCACGGTCAGCGGTGTTACTGCCTGGCTCAGCTCTTGAGAGAATATCTAAACGCCCGTAATTTCGACGTAACTCCAGCCTACACCCAGCTGTAATCAGGCACTTGCAAAATAGGAATAGACATACAGCGTATGCCAAACTGGAGCCTTGAATCTCAAAGTAAGCATGACATCATTTTGATCTGTTAATAAATAAGCTCTTCTCTGCTTCGTCTGGAGCGTGTTTTGCCGGGGAGGTGATGGCAGAGGCACACGGGCGAGGGCAGGGGCACGGGCAAGGACCCCTTTCCCAACAGCTGCCCTTTGGCCCAGGGAAACGTGATTTAAAACATCGGTGCAGATACCTCAGGGCTTCCACAGTCCCTTCTTACAGAAACACAAACACACAGAAATAACCAGTATTTAATGAACAATAATATAAGACAGGAGAAATTGCATTGGCAGACTGAGACTATAGCCTTTAATCTTCATTACGGATTCAAACACAAGCATCTAAAGTAAGATTCAAGTGGGATGATGAAATTCTTTTTGTTTAATGGATAACAATCAAGTAACGCATAATCCCTTATAGCAATGATTCTGCAACTACTCCGTCCCTTTTATGTGCGTAATATATCTTAATGGGTTTTACAGCAATTTAGGCCACAAGACAAAGCATCTGGCAAAGACTAATTTACAAGAATGTCACTCGTGAGTAACATATACCATCCACAGAACTGAAATATTTGATGGTATAGGCACTTAATCTTACTGCTATCCCAAAGTCCTGTAAATACACTTCAAAAAGATGAGAATTTCTAGAGAACAAGAAAACCTCCCCAAAGCTGCTACACTTCCATACGACACTACTTGTCTTTTAATTGTTATCTTCTGAACACCACACTTACTTCTTTTTCACTCATTAATAAGATTATCTCACATTAATAGAGATATCGCCCGTGCCTTTCCTAGACATCCTGGCAGGATATCAACACCGCACAGCTCATAGGAAAACCAAGCAGTCACCACATACATCGAATTATTCGGATTTTGAATTATAAATGATTTTGAAGATAAATATAATATACAGTGTGGACTAAAACAGCCAGCAGGAGGGAAATACAAACAGTCTATAGATTTCAGTCATTTCAAGGAGGAAATGTAGAGGAAAATCATGATCTCAGGTTATGTGGGCAGGCAAGGCAAGCTAGGAAATGATGAATGTATGGAAAAATGGGATTAGCATTCCTTTTTATTTTAAATACATACAAAGACGTGAGATGGAGATACATTCGTTTTAGAAGATCCTTACTGATCATGGCTATATTCTGTCAAGCAAAACCCACATGTGCTGTAAATACACGCACAAGCAATTCCTCTTACCACAGCATTATTCAGATACTATTGAATTTAAAGAACGTCTTTCCAGAAGGACCTGAATTATATTAATGAGTACTGTTAAATTCTATAGGACTACAAGTAGTTTAGAAACCTTGATGATATCTGCACTAGTCATTAATTTTACCCCATGGGCTAGCACTGGCCCTGGAGGCCTTTTGAATGAATCCTTGCTTGAGCTAAAGCAGACCTTGCAGGAGGTGGAATAATTTTATTTTAAAAAATTGTTGTTGAGAGAAAATCCACAATAAATATTCAGTTGTTGAAGTGGTTAATTGCCATGTCTGTTGCGACTATGATTTCCCGCCCCCCTCCCTGAGAAACAGCTTACATTAACTTTTGAAAGTAGCTGATTATCCAGATTTGGGTTCTCATAGGAAAAAGCAGAAACTGATTTGGTGACTTGTTAACATTCACTTTGCACCTGCAGTCTCCCACTGACAGACAAATTTTCTAAGCACTTTACCATTCTCTGCGTCTTCTCTGTACTCCCTGAAATTTCTAAATTGCATAAATTGTGTGACTACTACCCTGTTCATAAATCCTGGGACGTGTGTGACCTTTCGGTCACTCACTTTAACGGGAGCTATTTTCCCACACGATTTTCCCAAACGATTATTAAACAATCGTTTTCAGGTAATTCTGTGGCTATTTTGCAGGTATTCACCAATTGTGTGTTACTCATATTGATCCACAAAGACCTGATAGGAAACAAATGAAAACTCAAAATGTTGTTTAAAGGATATGAAATTTCCCAAGTGGATTCGGATGTTGAATTTGTCTCTCGATTGAGAACCACCTTGATGTGAAGAAGCTAATCCAAAAGCACGAACGCTATGTGAAAGGACAAGCTTAGGTTTTCCTGCTTGTGGTTCAGGGATACACGCTGAGAAAAGTGGTGTCCACAGTTTCAGTGATTTTATCTCACCATTTCACAGCTGCTGTATTAGAACTGTGCCTGTAATTAGAACGTGTACCAGAACTTCTCTCTAACGTCTGTCCTGCCTTCAAAGGAATTAGAAAGGTGAAGGTTGAACACAATTATAATTCTTTCCTATATTCTGGTCAGGAGAGCTGAGAAATGAAATGGGAATTACAAGGTTTGCCATCCCGTCAGTGGGGAGCAGGCACTAAGGTCTCATTCCCTTTGATCCTCCTGGATCCAAGCTGCGGCATCGCACCAAAGGTGACTCTTCTGGGCCAGAGTCTATCGCTTTGCATCATTTGCAATGTGATCTTGTAGCAGGATTTTCATGGTTAATTTTAGTTTGAGGGTGGTTTTTATTAATTTTTTTAATGACTGTGTGACCAAGCCATCTCCCTCTTCATCTGCTCAATAGATTTATTTTGTGTTGGGCTACATCTGTTTCAGTGCCTTAACTGTTCCAATCTGAGGACTATTGACATTTTCATTATGTGTGAGTTGACAGTACATGGCTATATTAAGGGATTTCCAGTGATGGGGGGGGATGGAGGGGGCTGTGATCTCTCTTTGCAGAGATTTCTAGTAGATGATGCTTTTCAGTATGGCAAGATGATAATGCAAAAAGAATTGTGACATTTTAGTCAATGTAAGAGGACAAAATCACAGCATCCTTGTGAGATGTGCTGGCTGAAGAGCAAGGTACGTGTTATTAATATATATCAGTATCTATATTCCAGAAGGAGATAGCCGAAGACTATAATTAGCTCTGAAGCTAAAGTATGAGCAGCATAATAATAACTATTAGACTAAAAAGGAATGTAATGAATAAAAGCTCAATTCACAAAGGAATACAATGTTAATATTGAAATTTGGACATGTTAAAATGATAAGTTGTAAAAGAGGAGCATTTAATGACACTTTGTGTCTGTGCAATTTATTCAGGATGGATAAAAAAAGAGGAAACAATTATAATTTACAAGAATAAGGAATGTTTTAGATATGTTTTGTGTTACAGTCTATCAAATTGCTCATGGCCTACAGTGCTGTCCCCAGTGTATATACATATATAAATACATGTATATACACATATACAAGGTCTGTGCTGCACAGATACACACATATACATACGCATACACACACACACACACACATATATATAAAATTAGGTTTGCCATTTTCCTACAGCAGTAAAAAAAAATAAAAATAAATCGGTAGGGAGAACGATGTTGAAACAGATAGATATCAAACTTCACAGGAGATCTATTTCGTTGTTTTGCAGATCTGACCTTGACAGACTGCTTATGGGTGATTGACGGTAAGTGCCTGCTCCCTTTCACTGACCAATTGTTTACACATTTCTATTCAAACCTAAGGCTTGAGAAAATGGGGAAAGGGAGGAAAGCTAATGCTGCGGCTTTGCCCTCTTTAAAAGCTAGCTGTTGTTCTGTATCAAGGCAAAGCTAAGTTGTTTAAACACAGCACAAAGTATAAAAAGGCTGGTCCCTGAGTTCATATTTACTCAGTGATCTGAGATTTGTTATGAGAAGGCAAGATCAAAGCATAGGCATTTCACAATCAAAGCTACCATCCCAAAGGGTATCGAGATAATATTGCAATATTTCAAGTTAAACTAGAGATTTCTGTTCTTTTCTACAAGATTTGTAGTATAATCATTTGATACATCCTTTTTAATATAACAAAATACTTCTCTTACTTCAGAATTAAATTCCTTACTGATGAGATTGCAACCAGTGGGAAAGGGGAGAGATTTAGATAAAAAGAAGAGAATTAATCAAAAACCATGAGCTGACAAACTAGTTACATTCTTATCCTATGGTTCTATCACCTCTTTGATTTCACCAGTGACTTACTATTCAAGACATTAAAATAAAATAAATTATGGCACTACAGGCAAAAGCTGCCATGCTCTTGACCTGGACCACGTATCTGCTCTTCTTCATCCAGACTCTCCATTCAACTTTTCCTATTCTTTTCCCCGTATCTGCACTAATAGTAACACAACTTTCTCTATACTGTCCGTCATCCTGTCACCTGTACCTAAAACAACCTGCTATTTTTCTCTACCAAATATTCTATCTCACCACATACAAATCTCTCCTTATAAAATAATAAATAAATAAAATAATCTATCTCTTTCATAAATTAACGTTCCTCACCAGCGATAACAGTGAACTTTCATTATTTACATGGCAGTTGACTAGAAACTTTATGAACAATCTTCCTCCTTCACCTTACCTGAACTATATTTAAGATATACTTCAAAAATAACTTAACTCAAACATGATTCATGCAGGAAGGTTCTAATATTTTAGTTTAAATCAGGTTGCAAACAAGTGTAAGTTCCTACCTATTTATTAAAATAAGTCACTCTCAAACCCAGAGTAAGACAATTTACATAGCCATCAAGAATGATTTAACTGCATTGGCCCTACAAAAACAATTTTGTGAAACCCATATAAATGGAGTGGGCAGAACCACAGAGCACAAGATAGATCACCTACTTTTCTATACAACACTCTGCCAACGCTTCAGTACCACAGGATGCAAGACAGCACCAGATCAAGTCTGTTACTTATATCAGAAAAAGCCCAGAAATTGCAGATTTTCTCCAAAACCCTAGGGGTTGTCTCTGTTGAGGCTAAATCTCACATGTGTAATATGCATCACCAGAGTGAGTTAAAATATGCCGCATATTTTGAGACTCTATCAAGAGTTCATGCTGCAGTGGCGTGCAAGATTAGCAAGGATGACTAAAAGTTAAAATAGCTGTAGACAAAACAATTAGCATCTCTATTATGTAGATATTGATCCAGCTGATCTCTCTGTTAACAAACCTTCCAAAATGAGGTAAGAAGGCACTTGCTAATAATGCTAGATGAAACAGATAACAGCAAAATAATCAGTTAAATGGAATCATGTGATGCTTACTTTGAGGATCAAGGAGGAGCAGAGAGATCAAATAAAGAAAAAAAAATATAATTTACAGTTGGGAAAACTCTGTAAGATGTTTATTTGAAGTCTGAATTGATAAGGTAATCCCATGAAACAGGAACAATCAGCATCCTGGAGGGATAAGAATGATCCTCTCCTACTTGAGAAAAGCCTTCCAGTGCATCTTCTCAAGGTGCAGAAGCGGCTGCCACCCACAGCCACCGCGGGTGCTGCAGGGGCAGGAACGCACTGCCCAACGCCTACACGGACAGAGCGCGCCGCGTGCTCCATCGTACACAATGCGGTCCCGTTACATGGGAGGGCTGGGGCTGACTGCCACGACGTCGCAGTTAGCTCTTTTTAACTCTTCTCAGACTCCTGACGCTATTTATCTCTCTTTCCCCTGCCCCCCACCCAACTGCACATTGCTATCATGAGACCTCGTCCCACACTGGGTCCCATTTGCTCCACATGGTGCAATGATACTCCGTGGCGTGGTTGGGATGCACTGTCAGGAGTTTAAACAGGACTAAAGAGAAAGGCAGTCGCGTGCCTGACTTTAGCAAGCACTGTTAAAGCCAGGAACAGCATCCACGTGCTATCCCATAGAGTCCAACATAACCGCTACGAGGTCCCACCGCCCCCGTTCTGTACATCTCTTCATCTCTGCTTCACGTGGTTTCAGAAAAACAGTTTCACCTGTTGGAGGCATTTCTCATAGTCAAAAAGCCTTTTGCCATAAACTCACGTTCACAAAGAACACTGCCGAAATTACAAATAGGAAACACTTGGAGCAACTCTGCGAATGAACACAATGCGAACTGCTGAAGGAATAAGTAAATCTGTCCTAGGTAGATTTAAAATAGAAGTATTTGTTAGAACCACAGTCTGGTAACAAAAAATTCATAATGTATGGTAGATTTATTATAATTAAAACCATAAATATTTTATTATGAAGAGTCTGTCCCTTTTTATTCCGAGAAGCTTTAGCTCAAGGTATTTTTTTTCATGAACCTTCCTACAAAAGTGAAATACTATTTTATATATTCTATCTATAGTGCTATTAAATTTCTTGTAGTTGGAATTCTTTCAGAAGGACTCATTTTTGAGTTGGTTCATCCATCCCATGAGTACACAACTCCATTTGAGTATATAAAAAGAAATACGTCATTTCTATTCCAGAACCAAGAAACTACTGAGGTCTTTTTTTCCAAAGTTTTAAAAAAACACATTACCATTTGCCTGGGATAAAGCATAAATTTAGTGTGAAAGGGTGTCTTTGTCTGGTTTTAGTAAGCTGGGAAAATGAAAAAAGGGGTTATATAGAAAAAAACCAATATAGCATTCCTTTTCTTTGTGAAAAATGCAATGAATCATGATGCTGTAAAACAAGGTTATGTTAGCAGCTGAGGAAGAAAAGAATTAAAGTAGCCTTGTTTTCACTTCATCTTGTAAGCTCAAGAAGATCTGATTTTGTCCAGACCATGGAAGCCAGCTACACAGAACAGTGCGGCTTCTTTGCATGTGTAACTCAGAAATAAATGTCATGAATCCATTTCCCTTTACATCTAGGGATTGTATGTGTTGGGATACCCTGCTTTTTTCTAAATAGCTGAGAGAATTTTATTTTCTGTTTTAATAGTAAATAGTTAGAGTAATCAGTCATTAAAACATTTCAACCAGCATACACAAAAGTATGGAAAACTACACCAACAGAAGTCTTGTTGGCTGCGCATGTATTTTAAGTAATAATCATGAGCACGAGACTGGGTAAAGAACTAGAATGAAGACATCCAAATCTTTTTTCTGTCCTTCCTTTTCCGGCTTGATTCCCAAAACATCTTAAATCCTAGGTTTTCATTTGTCTGGGACTTGCAATAGTTGTTACCCGATAGGAGATAATTCACTAGATAAGCACAACAAACAGACCTAACAGCAGCCCACCAGGGCTTTTTGGTTAACAATCTTTAAAACTTCTAAACCACCACATTCAGGGACCTTGGGTACTTCAGCTGAGTTATGTGAGAACTATCTTTCTCCACAAATATACAAAAAAAAAAAAAAAAAAGATGTTTCAATTAATTTTGAGTAACTTACAGAGTAAAATTGACACACTCAATATCATGTACGCTATCATTTCCATATAAATGGACTGGGGAAAAAAAAAAGTTTTGAGGGGTTAAAATATCCCATCTGAAAATATGATGCTGCATATTTCTCCTTTACAAAATATTTAAATATTAGCAATCATTTGAATCTCTGCTGTAAATTCTAGAATGGCATAAATCTAAGGTAGTTCTATTTATTTAAATACTGGGTCAGCAACTTCTAACATATTGAACACCAAGTCCGAAGAGTAAAATACAAGCCAGAGTTTACTCAGAATATTTCAGTGGTTTTTTAAACACCCCCCACACTGGTGAACATTCATTCATTGCAATCAGAACCATGGTTCGTTGCAATCCAAACGCCTTGGGCAAACGTAGCCCTGCCGAAACACCGGCACGGGCGGGATTTCAGCCCGCTCCCAGCCGGCACCCTGGAGAAACACCTGGTGTCCTGCAGCACGACTGGAGGGTTTGTACAAGGCAAGGAGTTGGAGATGGTGAAGTAAGATGGTGACACGTCACGTGGAGCACAGAAGAAGTGGTGTCACCTATGGCCAGAAAGACTGAACTACAGGAACAGGGGCAAAAAATAAAGGGCTACTGTGATGAATGAGGGACAGGAATGCTTTAATGAGGCAATATTGACCAAGTCCTGCCAGTTCAACCCCCAGGAGCGAAAACTAAGAGTAGATGTCCCTGTCTGTAAATACACCATGTGAACAACAAGGAGGAGGAAAAGGATTTGTAAGCTAAATGAAGAGGGGGAAAAAAATTAATATAAATTAGCCAGGAATAAATTTAGTCTGAAATTAGATGAAGGTCTCTACCCATTATTGGAGAAAGGTTACAGAGCAGACTCCCGAGAGAAGAAAAATTCTAATTAGTTTTAAAACGGTGCTTGATCACTTTATGGAAGGTATTACACGGCGCAGATATCTCCTACAGCAGAGAACTGAACTCATGACCCAGCAGATCCCTTTCACTCCTAGGAGTTTCTTCACATTAATGTGCATGTACAATCAAAACCTGACCCTCTTTCATGCTTTTAACGCTTTAGGTCCATTTTAATGCCAGATTTTGTGCTTTGAGGAGTTTCATATATATTTTTAATGTTTTTTATGCTTTTATGTTATATTGTTTGAAAGAACCAAACCAAACAAAACCTGACACACTGCTGCAGCCGTCTCTTCTACACGTACTGTTATGGTCCCTTTATCTGAATGTTATTTAATGAGTGTCCCTGAAGGGATTAGCATGTCAATGTGTGTATATTGATTTCCTAATCCAGTCCATCAAAGCTGTTATGATCTGGCGACAGCACAAGAAACAGGAGTTCAAGGTTCTTCACACAGCTCCGACAGTATGTTCTCAAGCCCCTTGATGTGAGAATTAGCTCAGTCCTGAAGTCCAATTAATCTGATGAGACTGTCAACAAAGATGTCATTTCTAGTCACATTTTTGGGGATGTGGACACCTGTCTAAAAAACAGAATGAGATCACCAGCTCATTAGCATTTTCCAACAGATGGTAAAAAGCTGCATTTTATATCGTTTTGGACTGCTCCATGTTTTATAGCCAGGCCTCTAAGCTACCCGTGTTGTGGGGCTGCACACTGAATCTAGTTTTAGAAATCAAAATATCTGGTAGACATGTATTTAGACACTAGCATCACGATGTTACAGCAGAAATAGAAAAATCTTTCAGTCCCTTACCAGACATCAAAATGAAATAAACAAACAAAAAATAATCAGAACAACCAGAGGAGGGAAATTGGTTAAACAAAGCCTTTTTCTGAGTAACTTAAAATTTCATCCAATATGCCTCTCCCCAGAATGTTCCAACATGGAATATTTCAATTGCCCGTGGTGCCCTGACCCCATCCTTTCCCAAGGCCTACAACCAAGACCTCTGCCTGGCGCTGCACCAGACAGACTTCCATGGCACACAGTCCTCCAGCTATTCCCTAATGCCATGAAGCCTGTAGGAACGGGAGCCTCCGCGTGAAGCCGTGTGCCATCAAGCAGAGTAAGAACCAGTTTGACAGTTCCTGTACAGACAAGGCACAAGCTGCTTTTCCTCAGCAGCGGTGCTGAGGTCTCAATCCTGTTACTACTGCGTTCAACAGGGAAACTACTTAACGTAACTGGAGGAAAATCAGATTCTAACAAGTTCCCCACTGAGCTGAATACTGCAAAAAGAGGACGTGTAAGTGCACATCCTAGTTAATATTATTGCAACAATACACAATAGGGGAGGTTTATCAGCTAACATCTAGCGAAACTGCTGTCAAATTAACAGAATGTTTTTGAATATTTTATAAGGAACCCCCCTTTTTTTTCCTCAACCGCTATACTTTCAAATGAACTCTTCTTATCCTGTCCTCATATTGCTCTTGCTGCTCAGATGTGTCACAGCGCAAATTGGCATGCTTCCTATTTTTGATATTATCTAATTCCCTGGGTCATTAGTTATGTAATCATAATCATTTTTCTGCTGGGCAGATTGGTGTTATCTATCTCATCTCCTTTTCTCATCTCACCTCTTTAGTGGTGTTAGAGCATAGATGGGAACATCCAAGTCCCTCAGGGCACCATCTGGTACTACCCTGTACAGAGAGGGCTAAATGAATGGCATACTGTATGGTACTTCCTACTCATTAGTTACTGATTCCTTATGTTGCTGGTTTTTTAAAAAAAATTCATTCCGTTACACATTCTTCAGTTTTTTTGTTCACCTCGATCTCCTTTCTTTTATACCCGTATCTAAAATCTTCATGGAATGGGGAAAATAGCCAATGGGTAAGAAAGCAACGCTCTGGAGAGTGCTGTGTATCAGGAGCAATATGGTGAGGATGGGAACAAAGGAGATCGCACAGGTTCAGTGCTTAAACTATATGCAGGACATGATGTAGAAAATACTCAGAGGCATCACAAAGTAACGGGGAAAGAATATACGTGTATACATATACACAGCCTATACGAGTCACCTGCCCATGGGTAAGTGATGCTATACAGCCCGTTAACATGAACAGATGAATCTTTTATACGTAAATAACACCAAGTCTAAAAGCTATTGCCTCCTTTCCCAAAAGGATTAAAATCCGGTCTGTACTGAGGCAGAAACAATTAGAAGATGCCTTCTGAAGTTCTGATTAACGCGGGTGTACCCGCCGTCACCTACCTGCACCGCTTGGCGAGAAAGCACTGCCCGCGGGTAAAAGGAGCCCAACATTTGCATTTGTTACCACTTTATGTTCATCTCAGTAAAACAGATTGCTATCTTTTATTGTACTATGTAGCACCATAAATATAGATGGCCTTTTAAAGCCAAAAATCACTCTTGCTAAGTAATTGTCAATTAAATTTTGTATTAATTGTTCTTAATAGCCCCATCTCATGTACTGTTTTCCATGTGTCCCATTTTTGCGTGGATGTGAAGTCAGAGCAGATGAATTTCAGTTTGGAGGTTTACTTAAACCCTGTATTTAATGAAATTGCTGTGTTGTTGGATGAATGTGTAAATCTCTGAAGTGAAACTGCAGGACCGGTTACAAAAACTAGCTACAAAAAGCGCAGACCAGCCACGTGTCCAGCTCTTGTAAGTAAACATCAAAGCACAATCTGACAAAAATGCAATAACTTAATAATCAATTCAGGCTATAATTATATAGACAGTCAAAGCCTTTGTTGTTAAGATTTAGTGTGAGAAGACATGTTTTCCAATCCTCATCAAAACAGAAAAAAATGCCAAGGACTTCATTTCTACCTGAATTCCCAGCCTACACTGTGGGACAACCTGCCTGGAAGGATGGAGAAGCGGTGTGAGTGGCGCAGGATGCCCTAAAGCCACGTGCCGTGACCCACCAGCATAGCAGGACCAAGGAGCCGGGGTTACCCGTGAACGGGGCAGCAGATCTCGCAGAGGCTCGCTCCATCATTTCATGGACGGTTAAACGGTTCCTCTCCGCCATGCCCGCAGGGCGAGAGCCTCATCTGGCAGCGCTCTGCTGACGGGAACAGAGGCTGCAAAACCCCTCTGAGAGCAAAGCTAAATGAAGCCTCAGGTGTTTCCCTCCTTGATGTTGAATCTAGTAAAGCTTAAGGGTTATTTCTAATGGGTTAGTTTTACCCTGGCCCGCAGGATGGATGTGCTGGCATTCCTCTATAGCCTTTTCCACGCCCTACCGACAATCACTATGTACAAGAGCCAGTTCTGCAGCAGACTTCCAGCTCTGCCTGAGCAGTTCAACGCTCTCAAATAGCCGGTGCCTCATTAGGCAAGAGGCAGCAAGAACTGGGAAGGAAAAAACAAAGGTGATAGCCCACCTCTGCTCCCAGTGCTGTCTCCAGCAAGACGGAACCAGCTGCTGTGCTGGGTTTGCACTGGGACAGGGTAGCTGCTCATCTCGGTCTCTAAATGAACACCTGCATTTTTCAAAATGTGCTTGTATGTTTTGCAGTTTGCACTTGTAGCACAGAGAGACCTCGTGCACAAACAGGGGTCAGCGATGCCCACAATCAATCTGTCACCTTCTCAGTGAAGTGAAAGGAAACGTTAAGCAGTGTTACAGATCCATGAAATTCAAGGGAATCGAGTCAGCTCCCTGAAATGGGGGTTGTATTTTCCGCGTAAGAGCCTCGTATCAAACGGCAAAACAGAATGTAGGATAAAATTCATAACAAACAAATTTAAACAGATCCTCAGTTCAGAGACTGTAACATGCATTCCTGAGATGCCTCACAGGCATTCATTCTTCCTTATATCCATTTGAATGTTCCCCCTTGGCCTTTTGTTTTCATTTTAGCTTTCTAAGCCTCTGTGCCATTCCAGAAGCCTTTCCCCCCCTCTCCACTGCCCCTTCCCTCCCAGCCCTATGCATTCTGCCTCTGCGAGACCCTTTCTCCTGTGTTGATTACTCTCACTTTTTGGCACGCATGTTCTTTCCAAATTCTGTTTTGCTTCTTAAACCTTTTTATTTCCCCTCCCTGGACTGATTCCCCTTTTTCATTCAGCCAGATTCTTTCCACCCCCACCTCCCACCCTTAAAAAGAGCATTTTATTCTGGCCAAACTAAGGGGCTCTCCATATTCTCATTTACAAATGTCACTGCAGCATGGCTAAAATCCTGCTTCGGCTCTGAAAGCTGCACTGGCACAGAACAAAAGCATTGCAGTGCCTTGCACACCACTGCGTTGTTTCCCCTCGTTCCTCCTCCAGGCTTGCTTAATAGTAACAGCTTGCAATGACATTTTAGCAAAAGCCACGCTCTTTACAGCTCCTCCCCCTGCTTATAGCAGAAATTAATAGAGTCCATTTAAGAGAAGCAATGAAAGGCTGGCCCCAAGCAAGAGAAAAGCAGATAGACAGCCCCTCATTCCTAGCTGGCCTTTTTTATTTCAGTCCATCCCAATATTTGAGATTCGCCCCCCCCCCCTCAAATATTCAATTGTCTTTTGTAATCCTGCAGTTCAGCACATTAACTTCAGCAGGGTTCAGCGTGCACACAAAGGTAGGCAGGACCAGAGGTAACGTTGATGCTACACGGACCGAAGCGCTAAGTGCAGGTTTCTAGCATAAGCAGCGTAAGACTGCATTCAGAAAAGCTTACACGAAGTAACCCACGATCTAACACGTAAGACATCACCAGCTAAATCCGGCTCAAGATCTCGTTGCCAGACCCCTCTTGCCCCAGCAGCATCCCTCCCCTGCCAGTGGGGTCTGGTCGGTGCCCTCCAACCCGCACGGCCAGCTCTGGGGTGCGGCTGGAAGGAGACCTGTGAAGCCTAAAGGGTTCTTTGTGGCATTGCCTGTTTTGCCTATGAGCATATCTCTTCATCTTTATCCACTTAAAAAAAAAAATTAAAAAAAAATCAACTGTTAGGTGCTTAGTAGCCACTCTGACGGCTCCCTGCCGAAGTTCAGTGTTTGCTTTCCCTGGGTTGCCCGCGGAGAGGAGCTCAATAGGCAATGCCCTGCCAATGGCCAAGGACAGGCAGGGAGGGTGGAGGAAAAGCCCATCTCCCGGTGGCGTGTAAAGGCGCGGGACAGCACAGCAACACCGCCGCGGTTCACCCGAGTCCACCGCACAAAAACAAAAGGGAGCTGGGGCTGCTGGAGGCGGCTGGCACCGGCTGTATGGAGATATCAGGGAGCCATCAGGAAATCCTTGGCGAATGGGCGAGAGTCTCCTAGGCTGGCTCCAACAGCGAAGTAAGACAGTGGAAAGCCTCCTACCGGCTGTGCTGGCATCTGGGTTAGCCCCCTAAAAACAAACAACCCCCCCCCAAAACACCAGGAGAATTACATAATATTTGCTGGTTTCAAAGGGGATTTCAGCAGCGCCGGTGCAGATTTGGGGTGGAACAGTCTCACTTCGCCTCGGCCATTACTCCTCTTTTCCTTCTAAAAACACCAGAAAAGGGACAGAATGACTGAACGCCTGATGCCCTGAGCGGTGAGGTGAAGGCTGGGCAAGCAAGGGTAGCAAAACACTGCAAAAATGATTCAGTGGTGTTATAAAGAAGTAGCGTTCTGTGACAAGTGGAGCATCCCAAACTGCCTCTGGCTCCCCTCCACCCGAGCTGCTAGCACGGCCACCAGCCATATTTAATCTCATTTACCGTTTAGGCAGTACAAAAAAAAAGGAAAAAGAAGCAAAAAAAAAAAAAAAAAGCAGCTGTTTGGTTTACACTGTTGGTGTAAACCTCTGTCATTCCTCTGAACATCTTTACAAGTTCTTGCAAGGTGGAGATTAGCAGAAAGTAGTAAAATTAAACAGGCAGGCAATTTTCCCAAAGATAAATGCAGAAATGGGGAAGGGAGGAGGATTTTCTCCCTCCAACACAGGCAGGTCCTCCCCGGGGAAGAGCTGAACCTGCCGCCAGCTCTGCACTGCTCAGAAGATCAAAGTGATTTCTAGCAGGAATAAAAAAAAAAACACAAAAACCCCTGTTTGTTTGGGGGCTTTGGGTATGAATTAGTATTTCTGGGCTAAAACTGATTAGTCTACTGGTTCCAGTGCAAGGATTCTCAGTCTAAAGAGGAAGAAGATTAGAGGAATATTTCCAAATTCATACCCGGGTGGCCAAACTGCAACTGATTTAGTTGCACTTGCAGGAGAGCTGCCGTGGGGCACCGGGGCAGGTGCAGGGCTTGCAGCTCCCCAGGGACCCCCTTCCCCGCAGCCCCTCCAGCGGGCACAGCATGCATTTATTCAGCTCCTCATTTGGGTATTTTTGTATGATCCTGCTCCGCGTGCAGAGAAATAGGAAGTTTAAGATTCCCCTGAAACTAACAGCCAAACAGGATGGTAAGTTCTGTGCAAAACCTGAAACTTCTACCTTCCAAAAAGCCAAATCTGCCCCAATTTAACCAGCAACGTTGCTCATACCTATAAGGCTGTGCCTACAATAACTTTCTGCTGCACATTGGAGTTAATGTTTTGATGGCTTTCGTTTATAGGCTGGCACAACAACAAACGGTGGTTTAAATGACCATAATTAAATGTCGTATGTATGAAAGAGCTGAAATGATTTATCAGCCAAAAGCCACTAAGTGCTTGATCACTTCCTCAGATCATTAATCTGTCTTTCAGAAATGTGCTTGGCACTTATATAGTCCATTATATGCATTTTAAGTGACTGGAAATCAGTATATATTCACAAGATTAGATCAATACTGGGCATAATTCAGTTTATACATCTCATCACGTATTTAGTGATGTTTTAAGATGACAATTTTCTTTTTATTAAGGCAAATTAATAAATACTCCAGTGCACATATAGTTCAGAGAACGACCAATGTGGAACAGAAAAGACTTCACGTTGACAGCTGCCAAGTTCTCCCAACACTTAGCACTTTAAAAAGTTAAGACAAACCTGGCTTGTCTCCGAATTTTTTCTGCCCTATGATGAAGGTGCCTCCTGAACACATTGGGTTGGATTGCTACCACCTCGCTGCTTTGTAGCGTCTCCTTTGCCTTCCTTTCTGACTGGGGTTGGTGCCAGGGTGCCTACAGATGACTGCTACAGCCAAAGTATTTCTGATAGAAATACGGTACTAAAAATACGTGTGTACACTTGGAGAATGTCAAAATAATCCCGAGTGTTAAGTACAAGGAAACATCCTCAAGGAACAGCAGCTTGTAATCTAAATTAAGAAGCAAAATAAGTATGAGCTCTCTTAGTTTTGACTTTTTCCTGTAAAAACCGCCTTGTTGTAGAGACTCTCTTGGATCATTTTTGCTTCCGAGAGGCTTTGTCTTGTCAGCTCCTCTCTCGCAGCTAAGGCAAGTACTGCAGAAAGTTGGGCACATCACAGAACTAGGGCTTCCAATTCTCTTTTATCCTTTTAAATCCCATATGCCTTATAACAACTCAGATAGTGAGAAGCCAGCAGATGTTCGGGATACTATATTAGAAAAAACAGTTCAGGGAGGAATCAAACCAAGAGGCTGAGTTTCTTTCCATGAAATCACCTAATTATCTTTCCAATGTTGTATCTTGGACAAGAAGTCCCCCCTCAGCCTAGGGTCTTTAATTTACTGTTTCAGAGGACTAGAATCCTTAATTTACAAACTCTGGCCATGCAACAAGGCCATTTATCTTTATTAGCACCTCTTCAAGTGTCCGGTTCACTCTTTTGCTTGGCATACCAAATAACTTCTTCAGCTCCAGGCACTGGCCTGAGTCAGCCTAAGATCTCCCCTCAACACCTAGCTCAAGCATTCCTGGTCTGCTCCCAAGAGCTTCGCTGCTGGCCAGCTTGCCTGGATCTCTTTAAGATGTCCCTCTTTTCAACTGGCAACCCTTCACCTTTTTTCATGATTTTGTTAGCAGCCCCACAGTAAAGGGGAGCAGTTCTCCAAACAGCTGCCTGGCCAGAGACCCTTTCCTCTCGGTTCTCCTTCAACAGATTTGCAACAGAAAAATACAGCCAAGACCAAACAGTCAAGACTGGACCGAGAAGGATTTTTTGAGCTGTCCAGAATGACTCGGTTCACCTTCCTGTTACTGCTAGTAAGAAAACACACGGGTTGTTCATTACGTCTCTGAAGGCAGCGTCTTCTCCCAGTGCTGCTTGCCTCACTCTCTTCCACGTGTAAGAAAGAAACTGCTCTAGCACAAGTGAACCAGCCGTCCCAACCTCGTCGGAGTGCTTTGTAGCCCATAAACAAACGCAACTGCATCCACAAAGAACATTTTAACTAAGCAAATAGAAAAATATAGGCACTAATAAAATAAAACGTGCATACCATAGTAATATTTGCCTATGCCATTTGCATACAAATTGTAGCAATATATTAGTTATGTATTTCTGAAAGGCTCAGTTTCATGAAAACTGGTGTTCAATGCCTGGTGAGCTGGCTTTTGACTCTTGGCAAAGAACATAAATTAATTACCTGTTTAGTATTCTGCGTTTGCCTTAGTAAAATGAGCAGCCAACTTTGCAGTGGGCCAAAATTCAAACAGAAACTCAATTCACGGAAAAGCGATCAGCCTTACTTTCCAGCCTTCAAACTTGGATCGGCACCATACTGTCACAGCGGCTTCTGCCAGCCGGGAGGGCGATAGCTGTGCAGTGCAAAGCAAACACCCTTGTCGGCAGAAAAGGAGAGCATGTTTGCCACGATACACCGCGTGGTGAAGTACATCGAGACCTGTCTTACAACACCGACAAAGATTTCTTCTGTTAAAGCACCCAGCTTCCTATGTACCTCACGAAATACGTTATAAACGCCATGTGCCAAAGACCAGATTACTGGCAGTCGTATAATGGCCAGTGGGGAAATGAAATGGTTTTGTGATAGAGCTGGAAAATCCTAGGAGAAAACTCCAGGAAATACTTGGATTATCACACGGGATGCAGGGGGTGTTCCCCATTCAGTGCAACGCTCACCCCATCCCAGCCCGACTTTGATCTTAGAGGGCTTTCTATGAATTTAAAGCATTGCTGATGTCTTTAGTGAAGGGATTTCACTGTCCTGCACGCTAGACTGAGCACAAGGAACCTTTGCAATATTTTATAGTTCCAATTTTGTATTGTTTTGAGAAAACAACTTGAGCCTCTGGTAGCCGCCGCCCCTGGGTCTGGCTGGCAGTGACTGCGCTCTGGCGGGCTGGTGGCAATCCCAAAGGGAAGGCAGCGGCAGGAGCCTGCCTGGAACTCTGCTCCTCAGGCCTGGCTCCTCACTCTAACAACCGAGGAAGAGAAAAGAGTTAAGAAATGGGTGAACCCAAAGCTGCCCACAGTTCCCCAGGGGATGCAATGGCACGTAACCACCACGGTGCCACTGGGGATTTCACACTGGTGCTGGTTTGATACATGTCACGATACATGCACAGCAGCACAGGGTCACTGTCCCCACGCTCACGCTCTGAAAGGCAACTTCTCCAGCTCATTACTGACAAATTCATCGCCGTCATGCCCCGGCATTGCAAGGCCTGTCTGTTTTAATGGTGTAGCATAAAAAAGCGCCACTTCGAAAGCACACCTCATCTTCCAATTAGTTTACTTGCCAAGCCTCGACGATGATATGGTAAGGCAGACAAAAGCCCCCAAAAATCTGCAACAGTACAACCTTTTTCCCCCTGACTTCTCCACATTAGCTAATATTGAATAAACAAGATAATATTTGAACAGCGATAACTCCTTTACATGTTGAGTAAAGAATGTCTTTAGCCTTGGGCTGGGTATGGACCTTTCCTTTCTCAGAGAGGACAGCTGTACCACTCTTCAGTTTATCCACAAGAAAATCAGATAATTGCTCTGTTCTGGAAGTGGAGATGGAAGTAAAAAACCCAAACAAAACCAACACCACCCCCACCCCCCCCACACCACCTCCCCCCTCAAAAAACCAAACCAAACCAGCATATGAAAAGATAATTATGGGAGGAATTATAAAACACAGCTAAATTGCTGGGGATAATTTGCTTACAGTGTATTAGGTAACTGAAAAAGCTGGAACTAAAATATGCGATTAAAACACCGTTACTGAAATAAGTAACAGGAAATCTGTGAACTCGCATTGGTTTCCACGGATGCTTGTTCCCATTCTTGAAATCCTGGGGGTGTAGGGAGTAGGGCAATACAGAAAGAAAGTTAGAAAAGCTGACTTGGGATCTCAAATAATTCATTTATGCTGTACTTAAAAATCACTTTTAATGGAAATAAATTATAAAATACATAACACATTAGTTGTAGCATTTAATTACCCATCTTAATTAACTTGAATAATGAAATAATCTGGTTTTGATTTAAATACAGCACTTTATGTACTGAAAAAAGTAACACAATTAAAAAGGAACACTGTTTGAATCTCAGAGCTGAAAAAACTAATCCTGAAACATGCTTTTGTAGATGCTGGAACTGCAATTGAAACTTATTGATTAGATTTGATTTCTATGCAGGGAAAGTACTATGAATTTTCACATCATGCCAGGATGCAGAAAGAATGAGAAGTAATTCTCTTCTTCATTTTTCTGACCTTTATCCGGTGGTGTTATCATGAACTAGTTCATTGCTGTTAGCACTGCAGTCACACTGGAATTTCTTGCTGTGGCAATGCGAAACACAATATAACGAAGGGAATTACCACAATTGAAACATTCCTTTAAATTATCCACCATTACTCATCTGGAACTGCCAAAGTCTTGAAACCTGCATACCTGAAGGTAGGTTCCTAAAACGTACATAAAGACACCAAAGTCAAAACTATCTGATTACTGAAGGTATCACACACTTCCAGGTTGTATTTAAAGCAGCAGGATGGCCGAGTTTTCAGCAGCAGTTATTAAATCAACCTAACACTGTTCGTCTGTCTACATTTGGAGCGGGGAAGTCTACCTTTTGGAGATCTACCTTGTACAGGCAGAGGTGGGCTGGCAAGGATCCTCTCCAAGAGCTCCCATGGCTGCGTCCAAAGCTGCCAAATAGCATCAGCAGGCACCCAGACAGTACCTAACCTCACAAGTGTTGTGATCAAAGCTGTTAAGAGACCTCAACCTATAATTATGTCAATGGAAGTCAAATGTTAAAATATATCGCTCCCTGGGCAAGATACCTAGGAAAGCTGAAGAAAACTTCATTATGGCATTAGTTCTCTATCTTGTTATATTTAGCAGCTACAGCCCACATAGAAGAGACAGACACAAGATCCCTAAATAAGATTTTTCCATAAGGCATTTTCCCAAATCAAATTATTTGTCTTCCTTTATTGATTATTAGCTGTAGCAGGCTGGGAAACCAGCTCTTGACAAGGTATAACTGGAGACAGCTGAGGGCCTGGTGTATTACTGCACGCCACCGGAGAGGGACATCCCCTCCTGGAGGTTTACAGAGCACGGGCAAAATGCAGCAATCCAAATTTTAAGGACTTTGCATGCCGAACACATACAATCTCTCTGTTGTTGAGAGATGCCAAGGGATGCGAGCTTGGGGACAAACCTTCAAAATACTTGTTTTTCTTTCTACTTACTCTCCCACCTTCAAATTCATATCAAACTCTCACAGAAAAACCACAATGGTCTGAATTAATCTCCTCCACCCATCATTTTAGGTTTCTCCTGTGCTTGTCACTGTTACAAAAAGAAATCCCTTTAAAACCACCAACAACAGGCCCTCATTCAAGCCCTCTTATGCTATACTCCACTGGCCAATTGAAACGTTTGGCTTGTATTTCACATTACGTGCAGTTAAAAATCACAGCAAAACTCAGACATAGAAATGTGGTTTTAAAAGGATGAGATTTTCCTTGGCAGCTCCCCACCCGATTTCTTTACCTTTGTGTTTTCATCAGTTCTGTCCTTTGGTGCACCTTTGATGTCCTGCTACAAAATCAGCAAAGAATGCGTTTGCTCTCAGAAGTAATACAAAATAACTAAGCACTTTGTATTTTGTTTCCCTGAACACTTGCCTCGCCTTTTGTTCTGTTCCAGAACCACACAACACATCCTCGATTAGTATAGTGACCTCATTTGAATAAACTCATTACAACAGTGGAAATTCCTAGCTGTAGCCACAATGATTTTTGATCTGAAGAGGAACCACCGTTAAGCATGCTCTCGTCGAGCAAGTTTTTTTGTTCGTGAACTTAAATACTTCCAACATCTTTTGTATATTCATCCATCTGTGATGTCGCAGCTGTGCGGAACATGAAAGTTCAAAGTTTTGTGGTTTTTAGGATGGCACGAGATGAAGCAGCAGCATTGTAAAAGAAGTTCAAGACCTCAAACAGGACTGCAGCCGTTTACGAACTCAGATTTAGAATACTTTACATCATTTAAGGACATAAAATACTCTATGTCATTAACAGGGTTCAATACAAATGAGCTTCAAGCTCCCCTTTCTTGCCTGAGAAGAGAAACCACTTCTTTTTACTACAGTTGAGAGCAAAAGGAACAGCATAGCAAGGAAAACAGTAACGCTCATTTTTGAGATCAGAGCATATTTTTTTAGTACCTTCTGAAGATTACACAGAATATCTGCCTTTTTAGAATGCTTTCATCTGAAGAATGTATTTCTCTTAAAATGGCCTGCCTGTGAAAAAAATTTAGAATCCATTTTGACGGTGGCCAAATGATGGACTTTTAACAAAAGAAAAAGATGTCCCCATGAGTATGGAAAACATTGGGTTTATGCTTTAAAGCACTGTGGCTCAACCAGCCGTCACCGTAAGCACCCTAAGCCAAGTTCTGAGGCAGATGCAGAGATGTGCTGTATCTGGCTTTTGGTCTTTGCCACAGGCTTGAATAGCTGAGACAATTTCACAGCCCTATGCCTGTTAAGCATACTGTGTTTTCTGATGGTAGCAGAGGGAAGGACTGCTTGGATCACATCTAATTGCTCAGGACTTCCCTTCTGAGAAGGATGGCAGAGGATGCCAGGACAGTCGTCTCGCACTGGGAAAGCCTCTCATGAAAACAGAGGGGTTTGGTTCAAACAACACAGCTCACCGCTCGCCTACGGCACATGGAAACAGAGATGAGGAGCCCCAGACAGTTCAGTCTCAGTTTCCTAGCCAGAAAAAAGATGTGGATTTATGAAAAACCTGCACGTCGACTTTCTCTGAAGTCCTGCTCAACATCAAGAGTTGCAAGGACAGCTGGGCTCAGGACAAGGCTGTAGCTCAGCCTGCATTTGCAATAATTAATTTAGCTGTAAATAAACAACCAAACCACCTGGAAAGGCAATCTCAACAAGATTAATTTATTAATCCAAACAATTTATTGAGTAGTCTAGGCCAAGTATTGCCACAATACTTCTGCTTTGGCAGCTGCTTCAGCAGCATGATGCTACACTGTCCTACAGGTGCCTCTGTACTGTCCCTTATGAAATCCCCCGTGCGATGCTGCCAGGGCTCCAGCCGTGGAGCAGCAGAACTCCCCGCTCCTCAGAAAACACTACTGCACATTACGCACAACTTCAGCTGTAAAAAGAAAACCAAGTTTCTGTCCAGACAACTTCGGTCTCGCTGGTGCTTGCAAGTTAATTTTGCACTGATTATCCAGAGGGGGTTGTATTTTACTGGTCTGTATTTGAAGGTGAAGGGCTGGTTCAGGAGCTGTTGTCTGGGGCAGTGTTCCCTGGCACACAGCACCGCACCGCAGCCGTGCCACCCTCCCGCCTGCTCCTTCTCTCACCTCATTTTCCCTTGACACATTCCCAATGCTAAAAGCAGGTGGGAAACCTCTTTTCTAACAGCACTTTTCTGCTCAGGAATATTCTGCTCGGAGTGGTTTCCTGCCCTGCTCAGCTGTAAGCGTGTTTGGAAGGAGACATCATGCAAGGATGAATCGAGAGCATCCCATCTCTTGTCAGACATAAATAAATACCTGTTATTCGGAATTAAAACTTCCTTCACTCCCCAAAGTGCTGTATTATAGCACTATTTATACACAACATTTATTTTACATTTCTACTGAGAATTATTTATCAGCGATAAATCCTGTTGTGATGCCTGAGAAACCTTTCCATTTAATACGCGTCTTGTCTTTTATTTTCAAGAAGAGGAACATGCGACGTCTCCGCAATGGGTGGCAAAATAGCAAAATGCAATTGCCCAGCGCCCTCTAGTGATGCCAGGAGAGAATAGCTCCGCCTGGGTGCCTGGCAGGGGTGCTGCAGAACTGATAGTCGCACATTGTTGATAAAAAGATCCCCCTTTTTTTCCCCCAGATCTTATCTTCTGTTGCATTGCATTCCTGTATTTACCGAGAATTTAAATTTATAGCATTTAGAACAAGCTCACTAGAGCCACTCCAGCAACACAAATCGAAAGGAAGATACAGCTTTCCTCTATTTTTATTAGACTTGGGAAATCAAATATGTTAAATTACATTTTACCTTTATCCTCCATTGTTTCACCAGTCAGTCCTTCCTGAGCGAGGCAAACAGACGGATCTCTCCTATGACTATTTCCTATTCTTTATTTACACCACAGCAGCATCTAGAGGTCCCACTGCACTACACAGCAAAAAAAGAACCCCCCAACACACCTGTAGGGTAATTTAAAATAGAAAGAAAGCAAGTGAATTAAACTTTTTTTGTTTGAGCGTAGGCTCCTCTCTAGGGTTATGGTTTGGGTTAGGATCAGCAAAACCGCACATCCATCATAACGTCTGCATATTTGCAACTGCACAATTCAATATATTTCAAGCTATTCTCTCTTCTTAACAATACTGCTTTCCTCTGAGGAATATTCCTTAGCTTTTGTTGTATTTTTGGCAGCCACATAGTTTCACACTAGCCCAGGTTTCAGGGTCAGGCTAGGGTGTGGGTTTGTGAGGGGGCTGTGAAAGCCAGAGGCTGCAGATGCAGAAAGATGGCAGCACTTTACATGTGCTAGGGAAGAGCCACAAGAGCTGAAATCTGTAGTTTTGGAGTAATTATTCTGTCTTTCTGATTACAAATGTATTCCCCAGAAGGATGGGAGGTTCAGGTCCGTGATGGGGACATGCAACAGTTGGAAGAGGAGCATTAGGGTGACTGGCATTTCCAGGAGCTGGGTTGGGATGGGCACGGGCATGTTCTCAGCTACCACCCTTTTTCTTCCAGCATCACTGCGCCCCACTGCTGTGATAAAATCTGAGTTAGAGTCAAGGCTGAAGCCTGAGAAAAGGTCACAGTTAGTCCTCAGGTCTGCATGCTCTAGAGGAGAGCAGGGAACCACCAGAAGACTCCTGCTGAATAGTCCTGCCTGTCGCATGGGTTGTATTCTCAACAGGTCTGTCCATGTGCTGTCAGGAGATTCCTCCCTTCTGGCCATTAGTTTATTCCTATTATGAACTGGTCAGGCTAAAAGCAAAGAGGGAAATGGGAGGGGAGAGCTGCCGTGTCCGCATGGCAGCGAGGAAAAGCCTGCCAGGCACAAGCATGGGCAGGGGAGGACCAGGGACTCATCACCAGAGCCCCAGGAGACCAGTGACCGAAGATGAGCGATGTACGGCTGTTACCTGGGAACCTCTGCATCAACAGCCTTCCCCAGCAAAAGGGGTTGAAGGTAATTTTTCAATTCCAATCTATTTCAACAGCAACAAAGCGAAAATGCCATTAAAAAAAAAAAATAATCAAAACTTTTTTCCATTCTGGTTCCAACCCTAGCCCTGGCTTTTCCTCAAACGCTCTGCCCTGCGATACACCGATACACCCATCATACCCTCTCTTCTACCTTTCTTTCAGTCCACAGTCTTTGAAACGTGGCAGGATCGACCCAAAAGCTACATCATAACCCATCAGCTACAATCAGGATAAATTACAAGCATAAATTATCACTTTTAAGCAGTAAATGCATATTGCAGGCTCATAAATATTTAAAAGAAGGTTCTTCTTGGTCTGCTCCCAGCATTCTGCTTCCTGCAGGTTGTTTCTTGTGCAAAACGTCCATGACCTTCCCCAGGCTTTTTATCAGGCCCAGTAATGCAGGCTCTTCGCCAAGTTTGAGACTACTTTTGACATACCAAGAAATCACTGGATTTTAAGACAGTTTATGAATCTGTGAACTGCATTAAAAAACAAACAATTCACAGAACACATGTCTTGAGGTATGAATAATTCAGATCTCTTGCACTGCTTCCGAACTGATTCCTTTTCCTCTCTGAGGTTCCAGCCCATTTGTGTCGGCACCACAAAATACACTGTTTGTGCGAGAGAGATGCTGACCTTGTGAGCATGATATAAAATGATTCATAAGGGGTTGATAAGGATTAATTAATTTACCTGCATTTTTATTCTGATGACTTTCCTGTTATTTCTGGGAGGTGGAGGAGGAGACGTTTTCTTCTGATGATGGAGCATCATGTGAGCGTCATATTCTATAATTATGACTGCTGCATGCAACTGATTTCAGTACCATTGACTTCCAGACTATAATTACCAGGTTTCTTTATGGATGAGTCAGTCATCTAACTGTATGATTTAATTTGATTGACCACCATGCTGTAACATTTGCAAATCCAGCACTATAGGACAGACATTTTCTGGTTATATACCCATATCCAAGTTATTTCTAGAGCACTTTTTTTTTTTTTTAAATTGCTCTAATGGCAATGTTAGCATATATACATCTGAAGAACCTACAGAGGCTGCCAATGAAGTTGCTGGGGGAAAAAATAAAAAAAAAAAAAAAAAAGGGAAGCATTCCTGATTTTATTTTAATCCATTTTTTAGATCAATGATAATTTCCCTGTGTTCCTGAATCCACATAAACTTCAATACTGTAATAAAGGCGCAGAAAAAAACCAAGAGGCTTGTCTCCAAAATTGTTATTCCACTTCACTCACCAAAATATGAAACTATTTGCGACCCCCGGAATTGACAGCAAGCTCCACGGGATTTGCAGGGCTTGCTTGGCATCTAATTCACAACACGGCAAAGCAGGAAGTCAACACTTCATTTCCAGCCCCAGGTAGCCTCCGCTTGTCCAAGACTGAGGAATATACATTGCAAATGTTCCTTCTCCCTGGGATGATACCAGACTGTCATCCCACCCACCCAGCCCAAGAAATTTTTAACTGTGTCTGCAGCAGCAGCACTGCAGTGCACACGCCTGAGTCAGCACAAAGTGACAGCCTTGAGAAATCGCGAGCAAAAATGGATGGCAGGTCTAAACCATCATTTTACTAGAGGAACTGCTTTTGTAAATGTAAGGGGGTTGCTTTCCTTATGACAAGGAAATGCTTGAATGACTGATTTTTTGTATTTTTTCTAAATTTATAAGCATATCTTTATAATCTCTTGCACTGTCACTAACTTTTCCATGTGAGATAGTTGTAATGATCTTTATTACAGTGTACATTTGCTTTCCAAAGCAGCTTGTTTTCCTTTTGCTGCAATGCTGACAAAAAATGTCTTTTAATAATAAACAGTATTTCCTAGAGGGAAAGGCATAAAAATTGTGCCAGTCTTTGAACAGCCCTTTTCATCCTTGCTCAGCAAAAGTAGAATTTGGATAGCAATTTGTATATTGAAGAGTAATTTACAGATTTCCTTCAGATGTTTTGTTTATTCATTTTCTTTAAACATGAAACAAGTTAACAAGTCAGAAGGGTCTCATTTATTATCCTGACTCTACCTGCAGGTAACCTAAAGAAATACATTATACCTTTTTTGTGCTATCATTGATTACTGCTTAATTCAGCTCAACCCTTACCCTTCAACCAAATATTCACTGTTTTAAATGGAAAAGCAAGAAAGATTTTAAATATCTGTTTTCTAGTTATCATACTACTTTGCTATCGCTAGTACTGGCCAAAGGTTTTCAAAACACCAACAGGATTTTGACCACAACAAAAAGTTACACTGTCAGGGAGAAAGCTAATGAAGAGATGAGATAATTAATAGTAATGAGAAACTGAGATACAGTTACTGTGAAAAAATTATGGGAAAGTGTCACTTTCATTTTCTGAAGAGGTGCTGGCCTGTCTGAGGTATGCTAACGTAGGTGAAGCTCGCAGGGATGCCGTACCGGCGGGCTAAACTTTACGCAGTAACCACCCTGCCAAATATAAGCTGCAGCTAAATAATGCACTAGGCGTGGGGGCTGCTTGGAAATCTAATTTGATAAAAAAACCCACCACAAACCTAACAAAAGAAACGATGAGCTGGTAAAACGGTTTTTGAGAACTGCAGCAGACTCAAAATGACCTGTATTTTGCACACTTTTCTCAGGTATTCCATCAATAACGGGTGACGGTATGATGATGAGGACTCCTTCCATAACCAGAGCTGTCTCAGGGAGAGAAGATACTCCATGGGCTATCCAGCACCAGGGGTGATTCCAGAAGGAGGGCAGACAGCAGCAGAAATGGTCTTTAAGAAGCAACAGCCGGAGATGGGCTGCAGACAAAGGATTTGCCAGTGGGCGTCTCATTTTAAACCCTTTAAAGTTAATGGAAATACCCTCAGTATGGCAAATTAACTTTGGATTTCAGTCTTAATATGACATGTGTACACAAGAACCTTTTGAGAGTGTGCTTATAATTTACAAAAATGTTTGGAAGACAAATTTGTAAAAGTTCTATAAAAAGGAGTTTGCTTTCTATGTCACACTAAGTTTCATCACCTCTATTAAGCCACAAAGTAATCTTTCTTAAAGTGCATACACTTATCAAATACATAAGGAAACATTACTAACATTAAAGACAAACTTCCAGTACCAAGAACCTTTTTCTTCCATGAAAAATTAATCAAAATATCTTCTAGTAGCAGGAACATTATATTAATTTTGTGTTTTTCTTCATCACATCTCTCCCTCTCCAGTCTATAAGTGAGTGAAACCTGAGCTCAAACCAGAACTGAGATGAAAAAAATAAATTAAGGAAAATGAAGCTACCACACTTAGACTGTTCAACTGGAATTTTATAGAAGCACATAACTGAAATTTCTATGTTAATGGATAGACTCATCTCAGAGAAACGTATTTTCAAGGTAATGTCTAAAATAGATACCCAAAATATAGCAGCATGTGAAAATGTTCAACCACTTCCCCAAAGCAGTAACGAGCCCTCCAGAAGTGAAGCAAGAGAAAGAAATTAAAACCTTCAAAGTGCAGGCTTCTGTTAGACCCACATTTCTTACTTGATTTTCTGGCGACACTTCCATACCTATAAGGTAAGATGTATACAGCGATTTACAAAATTTATAGGAGCGTTTTGGTTTGCCCGTGGCAGCGGCCGCACGGCTGGCGTGGGGCGGCACCGACCCGGCACGCTGCCGCGAAGGGCAACCACGGAGCAGCCGCGGGCGATAAACCTCTTGAGTTCCAACGGATTCAACTTCATTGGTGATATATTCCATCCAAGACCTCTTTTAGATGCTGATTAAAATGATTAGCAATGCTTAATGCTTCCATAACCATTTTTTTTTTTCTTAAAATCTTCAGGCCACCTTACTCAGTTAATAAAATCCCTTGTTCTTTTCCCCTTCCCTTGCTGCTTTCCTCCATTTTCTGCTTCCAGTTCAGAAGCCTTGAAGCATATTGAAAATTTAGTGTCATCACACTGATTTCTGGGAGAGAAACATAGAATTACAGTGTTTGGCCTTTTTGTTATGTTTCCTCAACCCAGTTGACATTTTGACGACCATTTTGATCAAGAAGACCCTAAACACGGCACACTCTGAAAAGAGACTTGCTCCTGTAGACCTACAAAGGCTGCAAAGGACCAGGAAAATCTCTGTTCGGATGGAGACGCAGGAACAGTGGGCTGAAGAAGTATGAAGAGACCAAATAAATCCCTATTCCTCCATACCACAGAAATTCAAGCAGAAAATCACACGTTCAAATGGCAGCAAGTTCCTGCCTTTGAGAGATGACGGTACGGTCTTTCCAATTACTGTTATTACAGAGAACCAGAGAGAAATTACCCTGTACCATTACAACTGCTACTTGTAAAGTTAAAAATAACAAGATAGTAACAAATTGTAAACCTTAAGCTACAGTGATGTTCTTTCCATCATTATTACATTCCTTACTATTTATCCAAAGACAGATTTCAAATAATTACCAAGTGCACACATTTTACCAAGTAGATTACATTCATATATAATTACAAAACTAAAATATAATGTCTATATGGTAGTGAGAAAGTTAAGCCTATGAATAATGCACTCAATATATTATTTAGAAGCAGTAATCAAACCTGATTTTATTCCATTTGAAATATTGCATTCCCATATTATACATTTAACTGGAATAGAATAAACCACTAATTCTAAAATGAATAATGTCTTTATATGTCACTGCTTAATACCTTATTGGAATGTATGTTTTCTACAGTTGTTATTTGTAGCTCAGAAAATTATTAGTAAACCTTAACGATACCAGAGATCTGCTGTAAATCTGATCTATCTGCATATAGAGGGTCTGAAAGAGAATAGCTCAATTCTTCATATATCTCCTCTAATGAGTCTGTCCAGGCAGCAAAAGCTGAATGAATATGCCAGATATTAGCTCCCTACTGAGCCTTTAAAAATTAAAAATTCAGTGCTTTATACTCAACTGACCAAATTAACCTTCCTTCTAGGAAACTGCACCCAACAAGGAGATTTAACCTTATCTTAGAAGTTCTAAACCAACAACTAATTTTACATAAATCAGTCTAAAAATGCGTATCTATTTTATATTCTTACCTCAAGACGGTTATCACAAAATACTTGAATGCTATAGCTGACTGGTTAAGAGTTGGGCTACACAGAGTTGCACAGCCTCATCTGAGCATTAATAAACCGGGAATAAGAAAAGAAACACAAAACCCACCCCAAAACAGCAAAGAACTCTGTGGCAGCCTCACTGTGTTCGTACTCACACAAGGCAGAATCTAAGTCTCTGACCGTGCAACGCAGCTGGTGATGACTCCTGCAAGGAGTTGTGTGCCCGATGCCCTGGGCAGCAGGGCACTGCAGTAACAGCAGTTTTCCAGCGACACCTTTAGTATACCAACCTCGGTAATGTAATGATTGCATAGGTCAAAAGTACAAGGAGAACATACCTCAATCAAAACCAAGTTGGACACAACCTTCAACTTAAACAACCTCAAGCAAGAGATGCCTTGCAAGCAGCAGAGACCTTGCACCACCACCCTCCCTGCAAGCGAAGTTCCTTCAGCCCTGGGACCAGCCTCGAGGTCTGAGCCACGCTCATCTCACCAGGCTTTGCCACCAGCCTGGTACAAAACCACCTTCTTCTCCTCCTAACCTTTTTCTCCCTTTCAGCTCACATGAGTTTACAGTCTTGCTCAAGGCGTGACAAAGGCTAACAGGTCCCTGGGGCTCACCCAGAGCTTAAACTGGCATAACGTGTTTATTTCTGTCTTAGATGCACTGAGATTCATACAGAAATTTTACCAGAAATAAAGGTTTACAATCTCCTAGTAAACATTTATTCTAGGGTTATTTTGAGGGGAATCTAGCTAAAGAACTCCCATCATATCTCAACTAAACCCAAACAAATGTCAGAATAATATAGAAATTGTTAAGAAGATATTTAAATGTTCATTGTTTTCTGGCCTCAAGGATAGGTACATTGTCATAAACGCTTTCAGGAACCATTCCTATGTCCACAATAACACTGAGTCTGTGATCAGGAGACCATGCTACCGCTCCTGCATGACACATGTAGCACTTGAGGCAGATCTGAAGCACACATGATGGTGGTGAGAGTTAAAATTCAGATAGCTTGGCAGTATTAAACTGAATATAATTACTGGCTAAGTATAGCAGTGCCATCAGAGAAAATCAAAAAGCGTATAAACAGCTTTGTTCTAGACCACATGTACAGTTATTATCCGATTATAAAAATTCTGCTGCTCTCAAGATCTTTAAAATAACTCTCCAGAAAACACATCCACTTCTCAATAAAGGCCTACGTTCAGTTATAGAAGTGTTCTCCCTGCCTTAAGACAGACATCATCTTCCTCTTCCACCTTTCACCATGAGAGGTAATATCAAGGATGCCTTACAGTCTAACAAAGACTGTGCAGTTCTGGAAACCAGTCTAGTTTTCACTATTCAGGTTAGCTAGAGAATGAATAAATTAAGAGGCTGTGAATTTACCACAAAGCAAAACTCAATAAAATTACACTTTCAAACACTTTTCATCTAAACCAAGTTGTTAATATCCAGCACAAAATAAATTCTCAAGGAAAATTTGAAACAGTTTGCATTCTACTTTTACATATCATAGTAAACCCAAAAAGAATAGTATTGCTTGGGTCTCGTCAGCAGCTTGTGATAAGAGCTGGAAGGAGGTAAAGTAACAAATCCTTAGTCCTGGGAAAGATCTATATTCAAGTAACATCACCCAACTGTACAATCACAGTGTAATAAACCTTCTAGTTTTAACTTCTTCACAAGCTGCAGATCAAAAGACAATTGTTCATCCCACTGACACACAAGAAGGGATTCATACCTCCCAAATTCTGGCCACAGCATGGTGCAGGAGACAAGGCACTCTCCGTTCCCTCTGAGTTCACAGGAAAAGGGAGGGAGCTTTCCGCAAGAGCAATTCAAAATGCAAATCTAAGACAGGTGCTCTGAGCTTCTCCTGGAATAAATCCCCCTCATTCCACCAATTATAAATGATTATTTTCTCTAATGACTTTGTGAGCTTTAGATATGACTGTAATGCCAGCCTACAAATGGAAGGTGAAGATAGCCCCGTTAGTTAGGCTGGTTGCACTGGCATTTTCAGGTGTAACGGATTAGTAGAGACAGAACTGCCAAACCAGTTTAGCAGCCAGCTGAAAACAACGGGGATTGAAAGATTAAGTAGCAAAGAATAGACCCGTTAACATCATATGGGATGGATCAAGGCAAGAAAAAGGGCTATTGCACAGATGCCCCAGGCTCCAATCTGGTTAGAACAAACCCACAGATGCCCCAGGCTCCAATCTGGTTAGAATAAACCCCATTTCTAATCAGTAGAAATTAGGCTTTTTCTGTTTTATCGCTGCACACTGAGATTACCCAACAGACAAGCATTACTATTATACAGATTTCTGAAACACGGAACGACAGGAATCTGGTGCAGGAGATACTGAGATCCCACCTTGTCACAGCAGGGAAAGGAGGTGACTGGGACCCAGGTCACAGCTCTATCGTGTCCCTTTCCAGGGTGGATGCTCTAAAACCGCGCACAGTACTGGGTTCTGCTCCCCTTCTGCTCTCCTTCCCCAGGCACAATGGGCTCGCCAAGAGCCCTTCCCAAATGCTCATCATGTAATTAAGCAATGTCAGCCAAACCAAGGACCACAGTCATACGGGTTTTAAGGACGTTTCAGGGATCTTTTAAAATATTTTTTTTGTTAAAAATACATAACAAATCAATTCTCACAACAAAAGTTTCCTAAAAATGTCCTCGGTATTAAGCGAAGAAGGTTGTCCTATTTTTACGTACCCCTTTGGGCTGCAGGCAGTTCAAAACAATCAGTTCTGGTTTTAAATACTATAGGAAGTGAGATGTTTGTTACCAAGTTGCATAAACGTGAGTCATAAAAAAAGCCACAAAGCTTTGACAGCTTTACTACAAAGAAAAATTTACATTACAAAGTCACAGAGCCATGCATTGCCCAATGTCTATTAAGAGAACTCATCAAAAATATAGATATAAAACATACACCTTACTTTTGTCTCAGTACGTTGCACGATTTTTATCTCCTATCCATAAATAATGGAAGCATCAGCACATTTGTCTGTGCACAATAACAAATCCCATCCTCTTGGTAATTGTAAACACACTGAAGCTTGTTATTGACCTTGTATAAAATACTGACACAGGAAAATGGGAAAAAAAGAGAAAGAAAGTTTACCTCCCCCCCAACCACTACATCCAAAGCCTACCATGAACTAAAACACAGTTGAATTTATAATCTGTGATGTGGAAGGAATGAACGGTCATAAAAAATGAGCTGCAAAATAAAGTGTGGAGCAAATATAAAATCCAAATTTAATAAAGTAAGGTGTACCCATCCACATAATGACAATTTACATACATATTTTACTTGATTTAATCAGTCTTAGTTTTAAATCTTAAAATACCGGTCACTGTAATGAAACAGAATTTATTACCAATCTGTACAACTAGCATCGCTGATTTTCATAAGTAATCCATTTATATACTTTTGGACATTTGAATGGCTAAATTCATTAGGCACTCAGCTCTCACTGACTGCTTGCCTACCTCCTTCATGTCCCTTTGAAATTCCCTATGTTAATGCAGCACTGCCAGTACAAAATAAATTATTCATCTGATTGAGTAAGTACATTTCCTGAAATGTTCTTCAACTTGAATGAATGTTGGAAAATATATTTTTCTATAACGATAATACAGCCATAACATTTTGACATAAAGTATCCTTTCCCACATTATCAGTTCTCAAGGACCGTAAAGGATTGTACTTATGTACTCTATTCAAAACGCTCTGAATGAAACAATTCTTCCAACATGACTCTAAGAGGTAACAAAGTGCTATTTCAGATCCAAGGACGTATCGGTTTAAAGGGACCACAAAACTTTGTGTACAGAAATACTGTGTTTGATGGGCCATAAGGGATAAATGGAGGGGTCTGAACCATCATAGATCATAACAGGAGATATACAACTTTCACTGGCAGCAGACGCGCGTGAGGCACAGTTTAGTGTCTAATACAACACTTTCTTTTTCATGCTCGTAACTTTCTAGAGAAATTTTCCATGTCTGGTGTTACTGCAAAGGCAAATCCATTTATGAATGATCTATATCAGAACCTATTCATCCATTGAAGATATTGTTCTGTAGAGCCTGGTATTGTGAGATAGATGTATATTTGTCGTGGTTTAACCCCAGCCGGCAACTGACCCCTCACTCACTCCCCCCGGCGGGATGGGGGAGAGGACCGAAGGGTAAAAGTGAGAGAACTCGTGGGTCGAGACGAAGACAGTTTAACAGGCAAAGCAACAGCCACACACACAAGCCAAGCAAAGTGAAGCGAAGCGAAGCGAAGCAAAGCAAAGCAAAGCAAGGCATTCATTCCCACTCCCCACGGGCAGGCCGGTGCCCAGCCACCACCAGGACCGCAGGGCTCCCTCAATGATGGGCACTTGGGAAGACAAACTCCATCACTCCCAGGTCCCCCCCTTCCTTCTTCTCCTCCCAGCTTTATGTGTTGAGCATGGTGCCATATGGATGGGCTATCCCTTGGGTCAGCTGTCCCCACTGTGTCCCCCCCAACCCCTGTGCCCCCCAGCCCACTGTTGCTGGGGGGTGGGAGCAGAAAAGCCCTCGGCTGTATGTAAGCGCTGCTCAGCAAGAACTAAACTTGTGTTATCAATATTATTCTCATCCTAAATCCAAAATACAGCATTACACCAGCTACTAGTAAGAAAATCAACTATCCCAGCCAAAACCAGGACAATAGTGTGTGTATATATATATATATATACACACACACACACCTATCAGCATATCCCCTTTTTCCAACACGAAAAGCATATAGTTGTATTAGAAACTAAACATTTGGACTTTAAAAACAACAATTCTTATCCAATTCATAAAATACTTCTAAAAAATGTTAAGTTTTGTGTGCAAAGCCACATGACAGAATTGTCATTAAGAAACTGCAACATGGCAGTGCAAAATAAAGCCAGAATATTCCCAAATTAGAAAAAACACCATTGAAGGAGCTAGCCTGCAGAAATGCTCGTGCAAAACATCGGTCAAATTGCTTTTAAAAAGATCATACCTCATCTACATGCAGTTTATGACTGTCCAACTGCTTCTATCAAGAAGATCAAGTTTGTATTCCAGTGGCAGAGGCTGAGAGAGCATCCAGGCAACATGGAGGGGCAACATCTAAGTACTGGCTGAGTCAGGTGAGGATGCAGGACTTAAATGGGAGTTTTAGTTATACCAGATGACTCCTCTCACTCTCTTTCTGTCCTGAAAATACTAATGCTGCTGATCTTGTTCCACATCACAGTACAACCATACGTGAAATGTTCAATAATGTCAGTAAAAGTCTTGTTTTCCAGCCAGAAAATGATTAGTAGAGATTGAATTATCGTTAATGCTGTTCTATTTTATAGACTGTTAAAACTTAGAAAGTGTACTTATGTGCTCAGCATCTTGTAAAATTGCTAATAAGTGGCAATTACAGTTATTAATACTTCCCCTGTAACTGAGAAAGCATATCCTTTTCATTAGACAAAGTATTTTCTCAGAGAAAATTAGTGAAATAACAAGCCAATTTCCTATTATAATAAGGCAATTTCAAAGGATCTGTCTTCAGATAATTCAGGGCTCGATTTGACAAACAGTACACACTGCCCAGGCTGTCCGCAGGCTTTGCCACTGCCACGCACTGCACAGCTCAGGGGACCAGGTGAGCTGCCCCCAGGTTTGGTACCACCTCACTCGTATGTCTCTGTGTGCCGCTTCACTCCCCTTCAATAGCAAGTAGAATATTTGGCCTGAGATTTTATTTTGGATTTTTGACAATCACTACATGTTGCATTGACTGTTGCATTGGCTATTGCATTTTATTTTCCCCAGTATTTCCCTGTGAAGTGGATAAATCCTAATTTCCCCAGCATCAGAGGTCTTCAAGGGGGATTAAATGCAAACACGCACATTTCTTCTAATCACTGCTTGAGACTTGTCAATTGTTTTTGAGCGATCATTAACGAGCACTCTGAGCCAGAATGATGAATTTTGAATGGAACAGGTAGACTACCCAACAGTACAAAGCAACACCCTTCTAAGGCAGGCAGATAGGTGTGCATGGCCCCGAGGCAGCGAGGCTGCTAACTCCAGAGTTAAAGTTAGAGCAAGAGGAGAAGAAACAATAAACATCTACAACAAGTTTTGAGCAGCATGTTCCAAGGGTCCTTACACCAAGTTTCCATAACAACCACTTCTCCTTGCAGACAGATATTCCTGAATCTTGGCACCTAGAAAAAGCAAAAACCCATGTCAGTATACTATAGCTGAAAAATTAAACCTTGTAAATTTACTTTCATACATGGGTTTGCACTGAAGCGTTTGTTTATTTGTATTTGTGGTTTGTTTGGGTTATTTTTTGTAACATTTGTTACATTTGTAACAGTCATATATTTAAGACTCAGTCAACAACTTTCATTTTAAAATAACAGCTTGGCTTTAACAAAGTCTAAAGTATATTGTAAATTTCTACCTGGGATGGGTGGACTCATAAGACAGAGATGCCAAAGTTTTTCTAGGAAGCCAGGAAAAGTGAGACAACCACGGCTTTGGCAGCTCTAGCTACCACCTTAAAATATTCTAGGGTTTTAATATGTCTTTTAATGCTGAAATGACTGAGGAATCAAGTTTGGACTGTGGAGTTCATCTTTCCTTCAAAATGTACGCTTAACCTTAAAATTATTCCCCATCTGGGATATCATCATGGAAACTAAGAATCATAAATGGGGATCAGGTTTTCAGGTAGAAAATTGAACTATATAATAAAACAAAAGAAAACCTGTATTTCTCCACACACCATGAAACTGATAGCACAGATGAAGAGAATAAATTTTACAAAGATATTTACAGATGTGTTTTTAAATGTAAGTTTTTGAAATTTCCTAGGAGATACCAGCGCCTGTTTAGATAACCAGCTGAAAAGAAATAGTCTAGCTTTACTTTTATGCATCCATAAAGTTCCTTCCACTAAATGTTCAGTGAAGTATCAGACAGTAAACTGTGACAAACAGAACCATAAAGCTAAAAGGTAAACATGGGAAGAATATACAAGCTTTTAAAAGAAATCTATTTTTATCTGTTTAATAAGTGTATTTATTTTTGTACAGTACAGGATGTAAGAACCATCCAAGACACTCATACAAAATACCTGGACATTATGAAAAAATGCAGCGAGTCCAATCTCCAATATTGTTTAGGGAATGCTGATTAGTAACAAATTGAAGAGCCTATTAGATTAAAAAGAGGTTGGTTTAGTTAGTAAAAAGTTCCCCAAATTTATACATTTATATATTCAGCCTTGTGTGGTTTTTTCCTCTGTATACTCATAACACCAACCCTATTAGAAAATTTTCTTCATAGACAGTATGTTGGTTACAGTCAAATCAGGTTGAAACAGGTTAAGAAAAAAAGGCAAACGTGAAATGATAAAAATAAGTATTTTGCTATTAACCAGAATAAAACAAAGGAAGAACATGAGAATACCTCTGGCAATAAAAATAATTTGCTGTCTCTTGCTTGCTTGTTTGTATCTTCAATGCAAATATGTCAGTGTTAAGAAAAAACAAATCACCAACTGCATTTCAGTGGGTTATCCAGAAGCTTTAGATTTGCCCACAGCAGGGTCACTTTGGGAAACGGGGATGCTGTCCCTCTTGCCAAGCCTGTGTGGCAGCCTGAATCACACGAAATCTGTTTGAAGTTGTTTGCAGGAACCGCAGAATTCAGAGCAATCCAGTTCTGAACTGCCACAGAAGTGGTGCAAAATCCTCCACACGCTCACAGCAAACCCGTTTTGACAGAGTTGCTGTACATGCTCTAGTCCGTCAGCATCAGCCTTGCCCCGGCAGCAAAGCGCCGGGTCTCCGCTCGAGCGGGGATGCGGCTGGTGGAGTGGGAGGCTGAGACCGGGCAGCCTGGCACCGACTCTTGGGCAGTTCTGGCTTATCACGTTCTTGCACAACATCGCACAGCAATCTAACCTACCCAGAGCAGCCTGGAGCCTGATTCCTCGCAGGCAGCAGAGAAAGTCGTTCTTAACCTTGGGAAACCCTCAGACAGGATTATGGAAATATGCCACAACCATGACAATATGAAACCACATATTATATAGATACACAAGGCATAAACATGATGTATGTGCAGTGTAAGTATGTGTACTGCTGCTAACAGTATGTGCAAAGTCCTAACGACTCCTTAGGTTTTTTTTAAAATAAATTAATGCAACTCTAAAAATCAAGCCCACAGTTTTGATATTAAGGATGTGTAAGTGTTTGCTGTCCTCGTGAAAGGCATCGCTTAATATCAGTTGCAGAAACATGGCAGAATTCATGGGCAGCTCTAGAATTCTACTTAGTTTAATTTGGGGATGCCTTCCCACTAATTGCTCTGCAGGAGGAACAGTAATTATGTGAGCTGCAACATACCAGATACAAAAAAAGCAATGCAAATTGGTCACACCAATGAAAAGGCTGAGAAAAACAGATTTTTAAAAAAATAATTAGATCCAAGCACTAAGCAATATACCAATTGCTTTCTGGCATAACTTTCCGACAACTACAGCAAAAAAGTAAAGGTTTCCAGTAAGTACATATGAAAAATAGAATTGTTTACAGTTTTGTTTTCATTAACTTAGGTCTCTAGACACCCACAATTCCGATATAACTTTCCTTTTTCTAAAACAGAGGGTAGAAAATTCCTAGACCTTTTGAATGAAAAGTTGCTTCTGAGTCTAACACTACAGGGTTGTTTTCTTCTTTTCTTTTTCTCGACATTCCCATAGTAAACTGCTTAAACAGTCCTTAATAGTAAGATGTATCATTAGCAAATACGACTCATATTAAAATCCAGTGGGACATAAATGCAAACAATATTCTAGCCCCTCCCAGTGTTATCGATGTGTAGCACTGAACAGCTGTTACACACTTAGGAGGCATGGATAAATTGGTCTAATATGCTTATTTCATTTTTTTGTAATTGATCCAAAAGCAGCATAGACATTAAATATGCAAGAAGATGACAGCAAGATCAGGGCCTTTTCATGTAAGAGTGATAAAACCCAATGCTTAGAAAGAAAGATTAATTTCAGACAGGTAGCCTGAAGTGCAGATGTTCATCAGAGCCTTTGAACTATTTTCTCCTATCTGAAGTGGCCAGGTCTCATACACAGCACGAGTGATTACAGTGCCATGCAGAACAGATGAGCAGCACCAAAATTTCTTTCAGACAGCTTATCACCCTTTCCTGGTGGCCCAGGTCTTCCTTCCTCTGAAAATTAAGTGAGGACAAAATAGATATGGCAGTTCTCCATTTAAGATCCCTGGATCTTACCAGATACTCAGGCTGAGGCGGATGAGTCCGTAAAATTGGATTTAGGCTTTAGTCCTGAACCTAAATCATTAAAACAAGAGGATATAAAGTACTGATCTTTGTGTTCAATCCTGTTGCAAAAAAAAAAATCAAACCCCAAAACTTTTTAAAGGTAGGCTTTATACTGGATCAGTCATTAACAGTCATACTGCAGCCAGCTCACGTTCATACGTTCATATAGGTGTAAAGGCTGTGTTGTGTCCTGTGCTAGCCTGGAAGGAATACAGTTGCACACCCATGCCTGATCTAGCTCCTAAACATGTATTTCTCGGTCATCCAGAGGAGCACAAGTCCAGAAATGTCTGTAAAATGACTGTCCACAGGACAGCGGCTGATGTCCTTTAGGACAGTGCAATGGTAACTGGAGAATTTCAGTGGTGGCAGCTGTCATGTTTGTGGAGACAAAGTCAAACCTAGAGTTGAAACAGAAATATTTTGATCACTGAAGAGTTCTAGAAGAGAAACATCCACTTTTGCAAGTAGTTTTGTATTTTTTAAGCAAATGTTTTCCCTCAGGGAAGCAATGAGTCCAAAACCACATTTTTTTTTCTCCATTCTTTAATGTTTTCACAGCTAGAAAAAGGTAGGAAATGCTTTGATGAACCACTGCCACCTGCGCTGCAATCTTACCTCCACATATTTCTGAGTGGATGAGCAGGTGAAGAGGACAGTGAGACAAAAAAGGCAAATACATCTTTATAGAAAAGGCACTAGAGTATTTAAGACGTCATCTTCAACGGGCCAATTTTAGTGTCCTTTTACCTTGTATGAATGGGAGCAATAATATTGTAGGGTTGCTGGATTGGTTAATGTTTCTAAGTGCTTTTTGGATGGAGGAAAAACCCTCGCCTGCCATTCAGGTACTATTTGGGGCTACAGTGCTGGAAAAACAAGTGGCATGCATTCAGATCCTGAGCATTCACATTATCGATATCCATGCCTGCCATAACGCTTGTAAGAGTTTATGTGAGTGGTTGTGGTTGACAGGAACACTTGGGAAACGACCCTTCTTCCCAAAAGACACAACTTAATATAGAAATAGAAATTCACTTTCAGACAAAGATATTCATTATTTTTAAGAGCTGCATGTTGTTATTCCTCAGTTTAGTGCTTTAAAGAGGTTAAATTACCCAATCCGGCAGCCAAAGCAGTGCTTGTGACCTAAGAAATGTATCAGACAGGCAAACAGTCCCAGTGAGTGGCACACTCGCTCTCTCACAGTGTAACACCACTTCTGTCACAAAAACAGATGGCTGTTTACCAACGCACCAGCAAGCCACACAGGCTTAAAAATACAAAATGACAGAAATGCTCGGAGAAGTAGAGGCTAACAGCCATCTCCGCACACTTTCCGTGATTTCCATGAGCGTCTGTGACCCCGCAGCAGACAGTTCTCCCTGTAACTGCAGGGATAGTCCTAGGCAGGTTGTGAAAACTGCGGACAGTTGGGTTTACAGTTTTCCAAAAAACTTCTAGTCACAGTGTTCCAATTATGTGTGAACCTGTGAAATTAGAAATCCAAGAAGGTGGGATTAACAGCACGACTGCGGTCCCTGTCCCTAAGCACAGGCCAGGGGATCAAACGATGTCGCTCAGACAGGAGCTCCCCACCCTGCGGAATTTTCCTGTAATGGGCTTACGCTTCGCTTATCAAGTGGGAAAATCGCGTGACTTGGTGCCTATTTGTAGCGTAAAGCTGAAATTTCTTTCAGGCTTTCACACCAAGTTGAACTAGTTGCAGTAAGACAATTTGTGATGCCGTTTTGCCAGGCAGGTTCCAGCCACCTCGGAACCGCCGCGATGGCGCACAGGAGGCTCGCTGACATCCCGCGGCGTGCTCGGGCTCGCACATCCCGCTCCCGAACTCCAAAGGTTTCGCGTTTGCTATCCTGCCACCATTCTCTAGTTTTATGCTTTCAGCTTAATATAAATTCCTTTGTGTATTTAGGTTTCTAATCAACATGGCGGAAACGTTGTACAATTACTCAATTTATGGGGCTTTTTGTAATTTGAAAAGAAAATTACACCATTTAATTAAATTTTAGTGCTGTCAAACCTGACCTATAGCACTGATTTATTTCCAGGTACTCTAAGCCAAAGCCAAACATCCAGCCGTAGAGACGCTTTTCCCTTGCAAAACCTTATCACAGCTTTGAGTTCTGCTATAAAATTCAAAATGACTAGTTTTGTTTTTATTTATCCTGAAAGTAATAGCTGATCCCAGTATGGATCATCTTCAAATGTTTCTGTTTAGGAAAATATTTTAAGCTGATCCCAGTATGGATCATCTTCAAATGTTTCTGTTTAGGAAAATATTTTAATGACATTATCAATAAATTACTTTAAAATTAAAATGCTATTAAACATTTATTTTACATTAAACGTCTTTGTCAGAAAAGACACTCAAGTATCAGAGATGTTCATAGAGTGGAAAATTCTGAGTACTGAATGTTTTTACAATAGAGTCCAATCAATCAACCTTTTGCAAATAACTGATTCTAATCTTTCATCTTACTAAGACTGAAATCCTACCTCTCTTGATTTTTCTAACTGTTTCATAATTAAATGCTAACTCCACAGCTTTTGGAGCTGACTTTTGACTCCAACATGAAATGTAAATTTAACAACCCATACTAGCATGAATCTAAATAGAAATGCATAAAAGACAGCTGAGAGGAGCAGTAGGTGTTGATCACCAGCCCAACATTTTTAATGCTGCACAACTCCTTTTTCAGCAGAATTTTTATTTTCTAAAAATTTAGTGCTATATCATAAAGCCTTTTCTTTTTTTCTTTTTTTTCTTTTTTTTATAGCTGATACATAATGTATGACTATGCATAAATCTAGTCCGAGTCTAGCTTTGGACATTCACAGCCACCACTGTAGAATAAATTTATAACACAGACTGACTTTAACAGCCTTCTTTTACAGAAGTTCAAAGCGTTCTGTATCTGTCTACACACTTCCTAAAGTTTGCAGTACCTGGAAGATTTTTAACCTTTCTTTTCTTAAAAAAAACCGCCACCAAAAAAAACAAAAAAACCCCAAGCAAACAAAAAACAACCTGAGAAAAAGGCAAAGCAAAGAGGAACCGTTATACTAACTCCTTGTAGCTCTTACTAGTCATGCTATTCTGCATTAATGGCACTTTGCAGGAGTAATGCTGCCGCAATATTATTTAAAGATATTTTCAAGGAATGGGCTTCCAAAAGCACAGTGAGCAGCAATCGTTTTCTTTGGAGGCAAAGAAAGGTGTGTGAGCCTCCTTTTGGTCCTTTTTGAAGATCTGATGGTGGATACTTTGGAAAAAAACTTTTGTGGTAGCTTGCCTTGTGGGTCAGCTCTACAAACCTCTACAAATACCAATGTGAGCTCTTCCAGGGTGACCAAAGCAAGCAGCTCTCCCTTCCTAGCCTCTGTGAATCAGTCTTGGGAGAGCATTTCCACACGCTTGTATTTTCTTATTCTTTACTGGGTTAAGACATCATGCCAAAAATACAAACAATAGCACAAGCATGTGGAATGATACCCACAATACCCATTTAGCAAAAGCGTTGCGCCAGGAATGCAGTACCAGGGTTGGTACAGGCAGATGTTGGCGTGTTGACTCTGCATCATTTATAAGGAATAACTGAATTTGCAGACCCAAATGCTGAGCTCACTTGACATTTGTTCTGCCAGGGTCTCTTTCTGCTCCTAGTGACATGGCCACAGGTCCCATTAAGTGGCAGCAGTATTTTTTTAACAGAGGGCAGGACCTTTCTAAAGTTAATCCATTAATAGACTACATGCTGTCAGCTTTGCAGCCACTCAAAGTCAATCAATTCTTTTAATGAATCAGGAACGGGAAGGACAGAAGGCAATTATCTTTACTTTTACATAATTTTAGAGACTTTTTTTAGACACAGAAGATGAGTCAGAATCAGTTCTCAAGTTAACTTTTTTAATTAAATCACTTAAATGCACCAAAATTAAAACTTTTCCCACAAGCCCCAGATCAGGGCTAGAAACAGCAGCTAAGTCATCCTCCTGCAAATGGAATGACTTCTTTCTCAGGAATAGGGGTAGATCTGAAGATTTTGGTTAAAAATAAACTACTTGGCTGTAGAAAAATATTTTGGATTAAATCCTGACCAAAAGAAATCAAGGGAAACTACTCGAGAGATTTACTGGAACCTAAGTTTCACGTTTGAACCCCCTTTTAGCTGACTGTAGAATAAAAATGACAGATTAGATATTTTGGTTCTTAGTTACCCCAAGGACAATTTATGTCATCGCTACAGTGGTGGTGGAAGCTTCCCTTCAAACTTCATCTCACCGAAAGGGCACCTCTGGCTGACACATACACTGCCCACGGCCCCAGATGGGAACAACCAGCTGCCCATGTTTCACACGGGAGGTCAGAACATACATGAGGGCAAATGATACTGTATGCCTGACACCACCAGAAAACATGCATTAAAAATGTCTTCTTCCTCTCCTTGCTCCTATTTCCAGGACAGAGAAAGAATAACTAGGAATTAGGCCATAATTTTCTGGTTTTCAGATATTACGAGAAAACGGCTAAAGAAAATATTATTCTGAAGAATTCTTAAAAATAGTAAATATCAAAAGAAGTACCTGGAGAAACCTTAATTGAAATGATGCAGTATCCTGTAGAAACAGAGAATTTGCTGACGGAGAGAGGACAGCATCTTGTACCTGGGGCGGGCTTTTCTCTTTGTGAGCAGTGCTGCAGGAGGAACCCTCTGGGGCGCAGAGTGCTGGTAGCTCGCAGAGATGCAGGAAGAAAGGAGCTTCTTGCAGTTTCTGTTGCTGGGAGTTTGCATCCCCCGAATCTTGCTAGGAGCAAAATAAAATAAAATAAAATAAAATTTAATAACAACAACAACAACAATAAAAAAATCCATACTATCAAAATGTTCAAGTCTGACTTGGCTTTAAGTAAAAAGTTTCATTACCAAAGAGCAGAGCATGCTCCTCAGGTGAAACCAACAGGACAGCTAGAACTGACTCAGCACCCGATGCAGGCTCAGCAGATGTTGGACCCCAGTCCATCAATCAGCTTCACATATATAAATACGTGCTGGGAGAACAGTTGATAATGAATAACCAGTGCTCAGTGCTCAGGAGACCTTGTGTGAGAATTTGTGCATACGTGTGTGTTTCAGAAATACAAGGGAGTCTGAAAACCAGAAGGGAAGAGCGTGGTTATCAACTCCAGCCCCATACGTGACACAAGCCACTGAATTACTGAATGCAAACGCAACCTCAGACTGCACCTGTCTGAAAGACACCGACTCTTGCCCTATGGTTCACCCATAGTCCTACGGACTTGTCTGAATTTTGCGTCTCACTATTTTTGTCAGCAATATTTGATTTCTTAGACACACCTGGAAAGCAAACATTTAAAATATGAATATGACCAAAGCAAATTAACTTGCATATTGAAAGGAAATACTCAGTTTTTCTGTGCTATATTTACCAACGTGATGAATTACAAAACCAGGAAAGTTCAATCACTCTCTGAGAAGTTTTCCTTAAGACTTTCACAGACACACACACATGTGTATATGAGAGGATATGTTACATATATATCTCTGTATCTCCTCACCTACCATAGTTCAGAAACAGGGGGAGAGCTTTCCATAAAACACCACAATGGAGAAGGTTTACCCTGTTTTAAGATGATGATTAATTCGTATGGGCAACATTCAGGGATGTGTAGTTCTGTAGGGAAAATATTCAGGTATTTCGCCTTTCTGGATGGATAGGATAACTCTACAGTATCCTTCAGACACTGGCTGGCAAAAGCCCAAGGTTTCGAGGCACATTTATCTTGGCCATACAGTTTAATTTTAAAGCTTGTCTCACCATTTTTCCATTAGTATTACCCTATTGATTGCAGCAAGTTCGCAATTGATTTATACCAGCAGATAAGATGACATGGGGCATTTTTCTCTAGCTGTGACTGATTCCATAGGATATACTCCATAGGGACCCTGTGCACTGGGTACCACAGCACACCTGTGGTGGGAGCCACTTCCCTGGATCCAGGGAGAAGTGCTGGTATATGTCCAATGGAGCCAATAACAACAGCTTCAATGATTTCAGCAGTGTGGGGACAGACCCATACTGTGCCTGTTAAGCAGCCAAAGAAGTAGATATTTGATAGCGATGTTGGTCAAGTACATTTTATTTTTAAAAAGAAAATTTATGAAGCCTACATATTCTGGGAAACATACTATTTGTTCTAAACAGATGTGCAGCTATGATACAGAGTCTTTATACAACACAGCTGGTGCTTCTCAGCAATACCTTTTCTTTGAAATATTCTGAGATTGTCATCAGTCTATTTCCTACCAAATTTCAACAACATCAGTACTTTGTTTTGGGTGTATTTATTTCTCTGTTTTAAATTAGGCTTCTTAATTTCGATAATGTGTCTGTCCTCCTTTTTGTCAAATTTGTTCCCAATTAATAGGGCACTTCAGACTTTCAAAATGCAATCATATGCTAATAAACCTGGGTCTTTCTGTAGAAGAACCGATTAGAGAAAATATTTCTCTTTCAAAAATAAATCTGTATGTTTGTCAGTTCTTTTTGCAAAGCAATCTGATGAGAGCTGCTAGGAGTTTGAAGAGAAAAGTACACTGAATGTTTGAGAACAAAGAAGAACAGATAATTACATGGAAATTGTAGGAAAAATGGTACAGAGAGTGCCTTGTTTTGAAGTTGGACTCTGCTAACACTCTGAAGTCCACTTGCCTTAAAGACAGTATTTGAGATCCTTCACTAAAACTTCATAGCGTGATACTTTAGCAGGAGAACAGAAGTCACCAGTCTGGAAATTAGTTTTTTTAAAAAAACCCTTTTTTGCATGAGAAATTACCAATTTGTCAAAACCAAATCTGCCTGCAGGAAGAGACTGGTTTCAACAAATTCTACAGCTTTGAATTTTTCTTAAGGTATCAAAATTATCAGAATACCTTGTTTTGATATTTTTTAAATTAAAATGTGGTTTCCCATTTGAAAGCAAGTTTTCCCTTCAAAATCTGAGCTAATTAGGAAAATGACAGATCAAGGATATAGCAAAAGGAAATTAAAGGCTTCAAAATTATCAAACCTATTTTTTCTCAATTAAAGCAAAGAAAATAGTTCATCAGTTTGCAAAAAAAAAATAATTCAAAACAACAAAATGTAATAGGCTTTCTTCTCATGTGGGCTTTAAATCAGGGGAAAATATCAGAAAAATAATTTCCCTATTTGCATGGGGTTTGCGTGTTTTGGTGACCCAGTGCAGCACAGCACTGCTTGAAGGCTGCGCTAAATTGCACCTCTTAGCTTGTGCAATGAGCTGACACAACTGTCAGGAACCAGTGGATTTAAAAAATGCCCTCCTGCGGCTTCTTTCTCAATATACTGGCAGCAAAGAGGAGGTGTATATCCTTGATCACAGCAGCTGGAATCAAGAGAAACACAGGAACTGCCTTTTTCGTTGACATCCATGACACACATGGTCCAGCCTCTGACAGCAACCTCTGACAACCGCAGGGGAAGAAAGCACACAAAATCAGGAGATAATTTACCTATATCCGCATCAAAATAAAGGCTGGGTTGATATTTACAGCTACAATCTCTTCCCTCCCCAGGGTACCAACCCTTCGCTGCCAGCTCCTCTAGAACCGGTTGTCATCATGACTGTTACTGGAAGGAAACTGCAGGCCTGTCCGTCAGGTGTTGAACTCATGGCCGTAGGGATGTGCATCTAAACATAAACACATACACACACGCATATGGATGGCCGCATTACCCTGCAATCTTTCCCTTTTTGTATAATTACACACTGACATGAACGTACAGGGCAGGGAGGGTGTGTATGTGCACACAGCCCAGGATAATCCTCCCCCACTCCTTGTCAGCAGCAAGGCTAACATCTCTTATTCTTTTAAAACAAGTGGGTTTTACCTTAGAGATAAATAAAGTGCAGAACTGACTAAGAACGTGTCATCTAAGAATAATATTTTTGTGATGTCTGGAAATGGTATGGAATTGTTTTCAGTAATAATAGGAGCTTCTTTCTTTGCTGTCTACTGCAAATATAACGTTACCAAAAAAATATTACTCTCCTTGGTGATACTTCCTTTTGAATACAAGACACAAGGGAAAAAAACCTGAATATGAGAGGGTAGGCAAAGAGATGATAAGAAGAAAAGAAGCAACATTACATAATAGGAATATTTAAATCTAATTTATTTGCTTGGGCCTGAGGGCTTTATACAAATACGCAGATTCAAAATATTACCAGTGACTTCAATGCAGTTTGCATGCAGCTCTCAGGTCTGGATCTGTGCTCACTGAAATTAAAATTCCCATTGACGTGAATGATTACACTACTCATTGTAGTCTGAGTGTCTCCATCCTCCCTCATTCTGCTATAAGATCAGTGGCTAGGAAAATGCACGTTTGTGTTAGACCTGCAGATGTAAACCAGTGCCTGTTCTTCAAGCTATCGTACTCGTCAGGAAAAGTCCATCCTCCTCCAGTCCTCTACCAAACAGGCAGAACAGGTGAGACCAGTCCTAACCACCTAACTCCTGTTGAAGGAAACCAGTAAAAATGCATAGTCGTTAATTGTCCACCTATGCAGTGTGCAAGAGTAAGAATAACATCATACATGCAGACTATATTACGTTTACCAAATATCTCTTTATTTCAGGAGGGAAAATCTTTCCTGAAAAATTCAATTAATAAAAACTTGATGAATTGACTGGTTTTATAAACATTCCTCTTTGCCCTTCTGTGACTTTCACTGCTGGATTCTACCATCGTTTCCGTACAATTTATTATGGACTAGATTTTCAAAATGTTTAAGTGCAGAAGGAATGCAGATAAGCATCAGATGGGACATTTTACAGCTTCCTAGAAGTTCACCTCTGCATCTTAAGACCCAATTATCTTTTGAAAATATGGCTGGTTTAGGTATCTGCAGTATAAAATACAGCATAGAGAGGTACGAGGCTGTAGATACAAGAATAAGCACATATACTACTGAAAGAGGCATACAACGCATTAGTTACAGGGTAAAACTAGCTCTCTCTTCCAATAGGATTAGTGTTATTAAAAAGAATGTTCATCTTTCAAGACTTTAAAAGCAGTACACACATGGCTTCACATCTGCAGAAATTCACACACTGACATAAGGAAAGAGCACAGGGCAACCAGCTGATATCCTAAATGACTCTTAATAGTATTTTATGTGCTGAATTCAATAGACTGTAGAAGAAGACACTGCTCGGTTTGAGTTACATCTCACCCCTGCAATCTACTCTATTCTGGATCACATTCAGAAACCCTAACTTTCTTACAATCTTTGGGTTTTTTTCCATTTTTCTCCATCTATCTCCAACCTTCTCTGACAGAAACCATTTCCAAGAAAACCTAGCAGCACTGAGAAGCCACATTTCGGGTGTATACAAAGCAGAGACATACTGCTGACTGTGGGACTGGCATATAGGAACTGGCAGTTGTCTACTAAAAACGTCTTTTAAACTGTTAACCAAACTGATCTGTACCAACAGGAAAGTAACGACTTTTTGCCCAACAGTTTAACACAATGAACTAAACCCTTTTAAATATGTACAGATAAATCTTCACAGTCATAGCTGTAATTTTCCTCTGATTTTATTACCTCTCTTTTTTTTATTGCCATGTCCATTGTCATGTTACAGGAAAACTAGAAATGTTACTGTTACCAGTTCCTTGCACCCCTTCCCTGTTTCCATACCACCTGAAATGCTGTATGGAAAATATCTTTCCTGAAGTTTTCCCATCTCCTTTGAGATATAGATGATGAACAGAGTACCTGCTCAAAACAGGGTACCTTTTTAATACTGTTTCTTGTTACATACAATTTACTTGTACATGTTGACATCATTCAGATAAAAAGCTTTTGAAACAACGTTATGTATAATTTTAGTTTGGAGTCTGAATATGTGAGAGTGGCAAAAAAAAAAAGAGAGGAATGTCAGGAAGACCATCCTGTTTCATTGTGAGCTAACCAGAATCTTTATGGCAATATTTATTCTGGGCAGAACAAACAAAATATAGAAATACGAGGATGCAGGGTGATCAGCATCCTTTGGTATCTGTCGATCAGTAAGTAACGTCCCTCCACTGTCAGAGAAATTTTCATTGTGGCTTATGAAAATCAATATCATCTTAACAATACAAAGCTTTAAGAAATATGGCTTTCGGGTGCAGGAACACAGATGTCTAGTGCTGTTTTAGAAATTTCAGCATCACTTTCAGTTATCTAGGTTCCACTTACTGAAGAAAGGGCTGTAAGAACATACAGATAATGCAATACTTCTATGAATCAGTATTAATCAGTAGTTCTAAAAAATTGTCACATTTTAAATGTAAACTAGAGCTCCAAGTTAAGCAAAATATTTCATATCTCTAAAATATCTAGTATTTTAAACCAAAATAAGTGAAATAAATATAAAAAAAAAAGTAAATAACGCAGTGTAAGCCTTTGGAACCTACAATTTATTTCTGTATCTGCCTACAATGGTACCTGAAAGGTAATCTTAGTGATTCCCAACAGTTTTATAGCCAAAGTGCAAATCATAACATTTCCTAAGACACTTAAAATTACAGATTTGAGCCCTACAATTTTAAGCCACATTTCAAAAGTAGTAATGTTATTTGTCTATACTGTCATATGATCTCCAGAGAAGGGAGGAACAAACCGGAAAACCCTAAGCACTATGATCATGTATTCAAAATGCAGTGAAGACTGATTTTATGCCATAGGCACTGGGGGCATTTGAGAAGCTGGTGCTGGTTTCCTCACCGACATTTCAGCAGGGACTGAGAGCAGACGCTACACCTGACACACATGGTGAAAGGCCTGGGGCCACACACACAGTGCAATGTGCTGCCTGTGCTCAGCAAGCCAAAAATATGGAAGAACAATGATTTCAGCTCAATAGGTTGGCTCACCAGAGATTGTTCAGTATCTGGTTTTCAGTCTTTATTGATGATTCTATGCAGCAATGAAAACAGCTTGAATTAACAGAACCTGCAGTATTAATAATGGTATTCCCCACGTCACTGCCACTCTGAGACAGGCGGGTCATTTTCCATCAACATTTCAGGTGCCCTCCTGCTTATCCAAATTTTAGATTGTCATTCATCTATTTAGCAAGTACCACCTTCAACGTTAATATCTGTCTTGTTCAAGAATGTGAAAAATTCTCTCAGGGAAAAACTAAGGACGTTCAGTCTTGTTCATTTATCATAAAAGGAATTTGATGATTTGGCCACGGTACCTAAATAGCTTCATGATGTGAAAACGGCAGGAGACGTTGGGGGGGGGCGGGGGAGTCTTTGCTGCAGAAAATAAATGAAGGCTGGAAGTTCAAAGTCAGAGAAAATCAAAGCAGGAATTAGACACACAACTTTAAAAGCATGGTTGATCTGTCACTGAAACAAACCACCTGGGTAATCAAGAGGTCCTCCATCTCTTGAAGGTCTCCATGCCACACGCTACATCTGTCCAAAACCTTCCGTGACCTTGGTCATACATGGCAGACTGGATGAACTAACATCTCCGTAGCACAACCACAAGCCCATCCTCATATGTAGAGTGGAATGAGATGAATACTAATTGACGAATGACTGAATTTTTAACCCCAAAGCCTAGGTGAAGTTCTGTAGGGAAGATAACCACAGGTTTTATTTCATTCCCATTTCTGGGAGATGGCTCCTGGAGTGTGCCCCCTGAAATTGTAACTTCAGAGGCTCTGTCAAGCAGGGAATGAGGAAAAAATGTTAAAATGAAACTGCTTTATCTCAAAACCTTCTTGTTCCAGACACAAAACTGAGCAATAACTGTCATACTAATTATTCTCCAAAGGTGACCTTCACAATTCTTGATGATTCTCTCCCTTAACTGCACTGTGTTCACCAGAGTCTAACAAATATACAGCAATGGGTAGAAAGGGTGGCAAAAAAGCAAGAAAGAAACACCTCCTTAACACATGATCCCCCAAAGCTGAAGAAGAAAATCAATGACCTTAGAAAACTTTCACAGAAAGCTTTGAAAGATATTTCTTCTAAACTTGGGATTTAGTCTCATCAGCTAACACCTGGCAAATAAAACCAGTTTCCACCCAAAATATTTGTTGTTCTATTTCTACACTGCCATTTACACAAACAGCATTTTTAGGAGCTTCAGCTGAAAAATGATTTTTCCCCCCTTTTTTTTTACCTTTCAAATGCATATCGTGTTTGCAGTGACATTTACACAACCCTGGAAGAGCACATCCAGCCCACGAATGCAGCATAAAATACGGCTATGGAAAGCAGGTGACATGCTGAAACAGATTCTGCTCTTAAATCCCATTTACCATTTCGGACTTTCTACACTATTCAGACAGTAACACTGATCTTGTGAGTTCTATGCAAATATGTCTAGGCTAAGCTGTGAAGCAGTTATATAAAAGTAAGAACTCTACAAGAGCACTCACTTTGTGCCTATGCTGCCACATGCAAGACACGGTATGTCCAGATAAGACATTTTCCTGAAACCTCGTCCGCATTCATGGCTTGGTAATAAAACATGTCATGTAGCTGAACGAGGATGCATCCTATCATGGTCCTTTCTGCAGGAGATATCCTGCTTACAATGGAATAAAATAATACCCAGGGAGCAACACCATTGCTGTGGATGCCAGCTTTGTTGTACAATCATGAAAAAGATTTATATCCTGTGCTTGATCTTTTTTTGGAAGGGGGAAGCTTTATGTGCTAACCTATAAACCTCTTCTTCATATATCTTTTTCAGATAAAATGTCCTTTGCCTGAGTGATCACATTAACACACGTAATGAGAGTAAACATCCAGATTTATCAGTCGTGCTAGGGAAATACTAGAAACAAAAGATTTAACAAGCCTAAAAATAAAACAGACCTAAACCCCACTTAGCACTAGTAGTTACAATCTTAAGCAGGCTGAAATGAGCAGCCGTAGCACAGAATTATTGGAAGTGATTCAACATTCTATATCACTGATCCAAGACACCAAATTTCAGCCTTTTCATTACAGCCTCTGCACAACACACACTTTCTCGTTCATGTGCCCTGTGGTTTATGCTTCTCATCTGAGCAGATGTTTTGCAAATCATAAATTAAAGCATAGCTTTATTGCCTCTCATTTCTCTGGCATTATTGGCCTTGTCGTGGGTCTCAGATACAGGATTTTACGACATACTAAATCCCTCTTGGTCATTTGTTACATATAACTTCAGGTTAATAGCTTTGTCACCAACAGCTTTTTTATTTTTTTATTTTTTTAAACAAATAACAAAATTTCTCAGGGTTTACACCTGGAAAGCTACTTTATTTGCTATTATGGGTAACAGTAAAATTCTCATTTGAATGCTTCTTACTCATGCCTATATTACTTTTAGAATTCCATTTGATCCAGACAACAATCAATTAACACAGAAATAATTTGACTGTATTTTGTTCACTTAATCAATTGGACTCATTTATATTTTTCATAATTTTTAAAAGTTACAGATTTTACTTTTTCAGTTAAGGAATATGCAATATATTAGGTAGACATTGTTTCTCTTGAGAAAATGTTCCAAACATTAAAACCACTTTTTTTCCCCTCTCCATTTTTTGATCACAATTATTCAGGACAGTGCCATGTTTTGTGAAAAAAAAACATGAAGTTAAAGTGATGTTCTCATGGAGCCCAAATGATTAATGAAAACTTGAAATAATGCAGATTATTCTATCTGGGAAAATTCTACCTGTCAAGAATGCTTGACATCTAACGCTTTACTCAATGGACCATTTCAGTCGTTGCACATTGAGCTGGATGCCTCCTAGGATGGCCATGCGGAGACTGGAAACAATGAGAAAGAAGAGAAAGTAAATGGTGTCTCAAAACGAGCCAGCTAAAAGGCATATACAATAAATGACATGGGGAAAAAGGAAAATTTTTCTTAGCTACATACTTTCAGAGAACAAGCAAAACCAAATTACTGACTTTGTACTGAATGTAGAGTGTACATTCTCACTTCCATAAACTTTTATTTGTGCCGGAACAAAGTGAGTAACGCAAGGATGGACAGAAAGTGTTTTTGAGAGCAGATTCTTAATATGATAGAGGCTTCCCTTCCTCTGTTTTCTTCTTTACACTATTTTCCTTCAGCAGAGAAATAATTTAATATCAGAAACTGCTAAAGGTTTCTACCTCTTGTCTTGGGAACTTTATTTAATGTAAATAACTCACCAAGAATTTGATACTGTTTTTATCATGCATGTCAACAGGAATTTGGAAATTGATTACAGTGGGGATAGCACTTCAGCACCAAAAATTAGCTTGCTTGATCTAACTAGCATAACAGGTTGTGAATGAACACAAGAGGGAGAACAAACCACACATTTGCAACATTTGCAGCATCACATATCTGTAGCAAGTTGATTTAATCCATGAAGCCCAGTATGAAGAACAAGGTTGAGACTGTTTAAATCAGGATGATGAGAGCCAGGTAGCGGTGTTTTGGTGTGTGACCTCCACTTCCTATCTGATTCTGAAAACAGGAGTGACTGATTCTTATCCTTCTCTCACTTAGAGCAAACATAAACCTCTAACCTCAAGATTTTATTCAGAAGTTCCTCATCCAGCTTAAATAGAAAAAATAAATTATAGTCCACAAATGTATCTTAAATCACAACGCATGTTATTATTTACTAAAACATGTCCAGACTATGACCTGGAGTAAACCAGGTATAAATTTGTTGAGTTGTCATGTCTTCAAATGTCAGGAAGTCTTAGTTAATATAAATTAAATTTCAAATTGCTTTGATCTAATTTGAACTAAAACTGCACAAGCAGAACCTCTCAAAGGCACGATCTTACTAACAGTAGGATCCTACTAACTGTAGAGTTTCTCTTCATATGGAACACATTTCCACATAGTCATGAAAAAACACCTTGTATTAACTCCATCCTTCCCAAAGAGTAATAAATTTAAATGAAAGCTACTTGATCAGAATGAAAGTAGTGGCACTAAGGAATCCATGCTCACTTTCAAAGCATCTGGACAGTACAGCTGGACCCACAAGCACTCTACTATTCCTAGGTCCATTAGTTTATTCTAGCAATGCTTTATAACTACATGCATTACTACATTTTTAAAATTATACCATTTTAAGAACCAGAAGTGAATCGACATGAAAAATTACATGCAAAACCAGAAGATAGCATCAGCTGTGCAGCCATTATTTTAATATGATTGCAATTCAAGACTGTTCTGCCATGGCATTAATATTGCTAGGTCTCTCTGTTTCTGGTGTGATTAGTCTCTGACCATGAAAGACTTCTATAATGAGAGCTTTAATTATGGTATAAAATAAATATAAGAGAGCTTATCCTAAGCTATTCAATGACCACCATATTTCACTGTTTAGGTGTAAGATAAAGACTTATTTGTTTGACCTAGCTTACTCCTACTTAGCCAAGCTACTAATTTTATTATCCTCTAAAGTGCTTTGGGATGCATTGCATGAAGGGCATAACGGAAGTTTGATTTCGATTATATATTAATTTGCATAATCCCCATAATGCAAATCAGTAAAATTTTCATTGGAGATAATAGATGTTAAGCACATTATGCAAGGTTTATATTTTTTTAAATTGCTTGTAAAAATTATTTATGGCATAATAAAACAGGACAAATAAAATTGGCACCTTGCAGTAGCAAAAATGTGAGCCTATTTGTAGCTTTCAAGAGCAGACTATGCAATAATGCATGAAACATGCACAGGACTAAAATTAAATATGCACTGTAGGAATTTTTGCTTCTCTGCAATTTAATTTATGGCCACATTTCCTCTCAGGCTGAAGGCCTGTATATTCTGTGCTTAAAGTATAGGCTTCCACAGAGCCCAGTTTTGAAAAAGGTGTGGATTTTACGGTAGGTGTTGTACATGTGTTCTGCACTCTCCCTTTACGATGCCATAACATACACACAAACACACTGGGAAGACTGATGGCCAGAAAACAACAGCTCCACAACTGCGGTGCTGTCAGTTTTTCACTCTGTAGCAGAACAAGTCAAGATTTAAAAATGTTTTTGTGAAAAATCCAATTCAGATTCTGGCAGGCTGCTGGCCTGCTCTGCCATTCGTTCTTGACCAGTAACCCAACTATCTGAAGATGTATGTCTCTGTCGCTCTGTACTTCTCCCTGGCAATCAAAATCTGTAACCCTGTCTATAATATCTATGCCAATCGCTGATAATAAATGTTAAGTAAATTCTCAGCCATGCTAAGAAATACATTTCTAGACCCAGAATCCAAAATAGAGAGTTGAATCAAAAATCCTTAAAGACCATCATTTGTTACAATATGCATCAACTGAGTTCAGTTTTGCTTGCATTTAAACGCTCACATTTAGAATTAATATCAGGTTTGCAAGCTGAAGGCTTTAGACTACAACCTCTGGCAACAGGAATTTTTTTTTTGTATACATCGAACCAATGCAAACCCAACAAGAAATTGTACAAATACCCCTGAGTTAACAAGTAAACAACATGTACAGCAAAATGTTCTCCTTTTTCTTCAAAATTAGTGTGAATGATACACATAATCATGGGTATATCCAGAAAAAAAGTATAAAAACACCCATGACTCATTCAAAAGCAGCTAATAAATACACACTTGAAATTCATACTGGTGTCTCAGAAAATATGTGAAAATATTGACAGAAAAAATGATCCAAACTTTAAGCCAGTTCAAACATTTGCATTTTGCTTCTATCTCCATACGTTATAAAACACCCAGCTCAAATCTCCTCTTGATTTTTTGCAGAGCTGGAATCCATACTAAACCTACTTTGACTACTTATTTTTATAAGACACTCTTTCTTAGATTCAGTTTTGTACTACACAGTATTATTTCACCGCTGGGAACAATACTGCAACTTGAATTAGCACCACAGAATTGCAGAAAAGTCCTCACTAACTGGTCTTGTTATACGTTCATTTGCATTTTGCTGAAGTTGAATCTCAAAGTATATAATTCAGCTGAAGTACATAAAAATTAATCTCCTGATTATCAGCTTTCAAGGAAGACAGGTGCACAAGTACTAGTTCTGAGTATCACAGGAAAGTAAGTAAATATAAGGGAAATAAACCCATATTTAGCATTTGCATACCATAGCTTGTTTCAACTCAACTTTTATAAATTCAAATTATTTGGATAACTAGCCTTCAAAATTTCCATCATACTGTTTGTTTAGAGAAAGCATGTTTAGAAAGGTCATATTTTATTTTTTGCACTTGTCATTTTATATATTTTAATTATTTTATACTATTGTATATTTTATGTACTGTCATTATTTACATTTCTAATGCATAAATAATAGCCACCCACTTCACCTCAGTGTGGTCTCCCACTCTGAACCGTCAGGCTGTTGGCTGTTCATAGATGACTCCATCAGATCTTCTGCTTCAGCTGTCCTCTTGGGCTTCACAAGAAATGTTTGTGAACTCTTTAAAGTGAAAAATCCAAGTGTTATATAGTCTTTATGATACCTTACTCTTAAGGCCAATATTGCAGAAGTAAGTAGGAATTTGTTGTATTTCCATTTTTCACTGCTTCTACTGGGAAATAAATAAATAAATAGCAGCTTCAATACTTTAAGAACTGCAGAGGATCTTCCCTGTTAGTAATCAAGTTTTCCTTTTCCTGATATTCTGAAACCCTGAGTTTTTGCTGACATAGAGTCTAAAATTCCAACTTGCAAAAAAATGAACAGCATTCGGTTTACCCTTGAGAGGAGTTACAAACCTGGCCAGCAATTTACAAGCATTGAAAAATGACTTGTGTGTAATTTTTTTTGGCAGGACGACTAATTGAGGTCTCACTGAAATATCGTCAAGAAATACAGCGGAGGTTCTTACCAGTCTGACTACTCCTCAACTTCAGTGCCAGTTCCCCCCTGTCCTGGAGCATGCACTTACACATCAGTTTTCATAATTAATGCTATAAACTTGTATTCTGTGGTAGACAATGAGATGCACTGACATGCTAAATATAATTTTTATATATATATATATGTACACACGTACACACACAATTTCTTAGCACACATGGGTTAAAAATCTGTTTTTACTTGCATGAGTTTTGGAGCTGTTCCATAATATTTCTGAAACTGAAATCTGGTTTCTAATATTCAGATTTCCTCCATTCTACCTTAAATGCTAAAAAAGGTGTATACAGACATTTCCTTTCAACAATATCAGCTATATATTAAAATTGATGATAACATTTCTAGGTCTTTACTGTTATAAGAATAATGAACAGGATTCATAAAAATGCCATCAACATTGCAAAATTAAAAAATAGGAAGATGTACACAAAAAATGCAGTTCTGTAAAGTTTATGTCATTGTTTACTTTTGAAGGAAATATTTAATGGATTTGTGTTTCTGTTTGTGTGGATCTGTGAAAGTTACCTTATAACTAATTATAACCAAATAACTTATTCTAGGTAGACCCACCCTCCATTTTTTAAGAAAAAGAATATGAAAAGGACCCAGTAAGTGAAACCTGCAATATTTTACATACCCTGCAAGTGAAATAAGGTATGGAAAAAGGTCTAACTTGACAACAGCAAAATCTCTGATTTTATTTAGGAAGCTCATTATGTAAAGCATTCAACTTGTTCTCTAAGCTCAACTGAAGTCTTTGCTGGCTTCCTGCACTTGTTAAATCTTTTCGGTACAAACTGAAGAGCTAGCTGTCTAATCAGATATTAATAAGGTTGTTCTCAGCTTATTTGGGAACTATACATAGCAGCAGCATGAAGACAAAAAGGACTTCAGTTAAAAAATTACCTCACAGTTTAAGAGAAATAAGTATGGTACACAGAGTTTGTCAACTTCATTTGCAAAAGTTAAGACTGATTACATTAAATTGAGCTTTTATACATACATCTCCACAGAAAAATGTTTTCAAGCACCAAACTTTCAAGCAAAACATCACTGAACAAGGTTCAGAGCACCCTAAAGCTTATTACAACAATTTTCTTTGTGTCATTGGATTTTGAATTAACTCATGTGTGTCTATCTGGGCGTCATTAGTAAAAAGAATTGCATCTACATAAATGACTCCCAGCCAAAGCATTACTGCTTGCTACCTAGTTCACACCTGAAAAGATATAGAAGCTAATTCGCGAAGGCCAACTACAAAGTTATCTTTGGTGAATTATACCTGCCTTGGGCTCTTAGGGGAAAATCTTCAAAACCATAGCACTGCTCTGTCACTTCTGTTGAAGTCAGGGGGGCTTTGCCATTGACTTTCTAAAGGAAAGGAGTGAAAAAGCATCAAAGAAGCCATTTCTAAGTGTTTTCTACAATCCCACCTGCATTGCCTTAGATCCATTGTAAGTTTGTTTTCAAACTACTGTGTGGATAAAGACATCCCAAAAGACATGATCTTTCAAAATTTATTTCCTCCCATTTGTAGAAATTCCCCTTGATTGACAGCTCTACTGCCAGGCTCTGTGGGAGTCTTGTACCTCTCTCCAGATCTTCTCTCTGCCAGATTCACCACTCCCTGATGTCAAAAGCAGTGCTGTCTTCCCCGCAAGCAAGGTCTCGGAACACTCTCAGATGAAGGGGCACATTTGCCATCAAGGGTGTCCTCCTTTCCTGGTATGTAAAAAAGCAAGTTCCCAGGATGCTGTGACTCTACTGCATCCCTCTGCCACAACAGCAAGTAACACTCCTACGTGTTATTTAAACCAAACTCTGTTCAGATGATCTCTTTCCAGAGATTTCCTTATTCTGTATATGGAACCTCATTCTTACTCCCTGGGGACAAAAGAAGCATAGTAATGACTATTCAAATGCCATCTAGTGAGAATATGGGAAGCCATGCCATGGAAATGTACCTTAAATTATGCCACCCTTCTCTCTGCTCCCATACCCAAAGTACTAAAACTATCACTCTGAGCTCACACAAACAGATGTGACACCAGATATACTTCCATTCCTGCCTGCAGAAATGGCACCTTGTTATGGGAGTCTCTCCGGAGCATTCCCAATAGCAAATGACAGAGATAAGATTTTATAATGCCATCCAGGAGACAAGCATTGTCCAGTAAACGTGGCAAGCTAGAGGGGAAGATGGAGGAAACATCATCTTTTCACCTCCATGGCACAAAAAAGTAGCTCAGAAATATATTCTGACAAGTGCAGGGAGTGCAGTCAGTCAGAGCAGAAACACTATTTTGAATGTTCTATTTAATGTAAGGACACTTTAAAAATGCATAAAGCCACTTCAGCAAAAAAAGAAAAAGTGAGAGACTTCATCTCAACTTTTCGTGCAGCTACTGCTTGGAAACAAACTCAGAATTATTTTATCACTCCTATGGCTTTGGATCAACAAGTACAGACCTAAGGTAAAGCATACAAGTAAATCCACAGAGGACACTACGCTAAAACTGTGTGACTCACAACCGAATTTTCAGCTCTGACTTAGCTCCCCTGACTCCCAGGGAAAGTCGCTGGCAAAATGTTCACCAGAGTAAGAAGGAGAAAATCATACCCATTTTGCACTGTGAGCTTGCTGCTTCTCCAGCAGCGCTAAGAAGAGCTTGTGCCACTATTCCCTGTGCGGCACCTCGGCCACGCAGCAGGATGCCTCTGGGCTTGGTGCTGTTCAAATTTAGAAATCTCCTGTTCCTGCGAGTTTACAATTGTATTATGCTGAACTTAGGTAAAATAGATACCGTAAGAGAAACCACAGTGAACAGCCCTCATTTTTAAATGTTCCTGAGAAGAACTTTTCAAGAATTTATGCTGATGACTTTTGTAATTCTTCCTGCTGAAATAAGCATGGTATTTCAGGCACCAATATGGCATTGGTTTGGCTTGGGCATTACTGTACTGAAATGGACTTAATATCAATTACTCTTCTATAACCATTGTTAGATTAGTTAGTTTTCTTAAATGAAAACTAAATGTTTCAGAATTTAAATATTAAAATTTATTATAAATTTTGAAAAGGCTCAATGGAGAAGCAGAGGTCAAGCTTCATTTGTCTTCTGACTGAAATTCTTGAAAAGGGCAGAGTGCCTTCTTTTTTAGAAATAAATTAGAGAATTTCAATATAGATATTACAACACTAAATGGATTTTGCCATAATACATTACAGCCATTAAATAAATCACTGTTAAACAGCAAAAAAGAGGAGACTTTGAAAAGAAACGTAATTCCATACAACTTCATGACAGAATCAATTAATCAACTAACTATAATTTCAGACACTTGTTATAGAGCTCATATAGGAGGAAGAAGATACAGATCCATGAAATATTTCATCATTATGTGAGAGAATGGAAAATAAATTTTGCAAAGAAAGATCATTAGCTTGGGAATTGTCCATATCAAGTATCCAATTAGACATGGCAAAAGTGCAGCAGAGGAGAGGGCGCTCTCTGCAATTCACTGCAATCCCCATTATGCACAAACATAATCACCTTGAGTTATAGAAAAAGGAGAATGAGGAGAACTGCACAGAAAGTCTTATTTCTGATGGGAAATCAAGAATGTTCATTGTGTCTGGTGAAGAGTTAATCTCATCCCATATCTCAGTCTCCAAGGTAGGTTATATTGTGCTGGCTTCCCTGCTGAAAATATATTTAATGCTTATACACATAAAAAAGAATTAGACCACTTTATGAAGGTTCATAGGAGATTGAGTCAAAGATGGAAACACAGCAATAGTCACTCTTTAGTGATATTAATATACATTTTGCCTTTGAACAGACACTGGCCACTGTAACAAAAAGTTTATGAAATGAACTGCAATAAGTAAGGTGGCATACAATGTACATGTGTGCTTGTGTGTGTATGTGTATGTGTATGTGTAAAAATACAGGTATGTTCTCACACGGCTCAAAAAACTGTCACTGTGCAAGCACAGCAAAGAGATTCTGAAATTCCCAAGTAAAAAGATATCATGTAAGCTTCCTCCAAAAGCATGGGATGAGACAAAACTTACTGGACCTGAAAGAAAATTTTCTTTTTAGTGCTGTCTCAGTCAGGACTTGCCAAATATTTTGCCTTTTTTCTACAAGGAAGAATCAAATTCATATTTAATCACAGCCATGGTCTTGGATAAATCACAACCCTATGATTTTGCTTCCTCTGCCATCCTTACTTCTGTCTAGGTTATTTATACTTTTCCTTCTTGTTCAATAACATCTTCTAAAAAGTGAGGAAGGAAAAAAAGCATTGCAATTCAAAAAGCATCGATAATCAAAAAAGAACTGACTTTTCACAGAAGCTGAATAGGTGAGGAGGTACTTCTTTTCCATACTTGCTTAGGCTCTCTGTAATTCCTCTTCAACGTGATCTAACTGATATACTTCCTTAGACAATTAATGTCTCCCCTACCAAATGGCAAAAGACATTAAGTTCCTAAAGCATCAACATGCAAGTGCAACAAATAAACAAAAACAAATTAAAAAAAAAATCCGATTACTTCTCACGAAATTCATCTTCAGTGTTCTAATGAAAATTTTTTTTGACTTCTGTGTCCCTAAAATAAGGGCCTGTGTAGGACCAATACTTTAGTCGTGGCATTAAAAAAAATAAGTCTGAATCCCAGGCAATTTTTAAAGTATTTTCCTAAGGTGAAATCAGATGTTAGTAATGGAAGAGGAAATGTATCCATTTGGCTAAGAAATCAGGTCTTATTTTGGCTGTCTGCCTTGTGCTGTTTTCTAAACACTGGAAGCTGGAGCATAAAGAAGAAAGACTGGAAAAGACAAATAGGGTAGAAACTCTTAAGGTCTTTGTAAAGTTTAATGAAAGATTTATCTCTTGGGGGTAATGTTCCTCTTTCTTTTACTGAAAATAAGAGTTTGATAACCTCTCATTGTGCATTTGATAAATTACATCTTACAGTCATAACTGAGTAAGTGGAAAATATAAAAGGCCAAAGCAAGGTCTAGTTATCCAAGTCCTCCAATATGAAATATCTGAAAGAAACTAGGTAGCATCTAAAGTACTTTTAATTACAGAAATAAGGATGAACTGTGATACAGTGATATAACAGCAGAAGAGAAAGATTCCTCTACCTTCGTGAATGGAAAGTTCCCTATACTGTTCATATGTGTAACACCACTAATTACAGCAGAGTATTAGATGAATGTTTATCACAGAAGTAGCAGAGGCTGAAACTCTGCACTTGCTCATAAACCAGCTAAGGGACTATCTGTAGAGTACCTACAGTCCACTGTTTTCTACTTAGTTTCAAAACTCTTACTGCATATCTATATACTCAAGCCACATAAATGTCAAGCCCTGACTGAGAAACTCCATGGTTCTCAGAGCCATAAGTAAGAGATATGCTTTTGTACTTTGGTTTTTTCTTTTAATGCTCCATATACCACAAGTGATCCAACTGCAAGGAAAAACCCGTATTTTTTAATGAAAACAGAGCTATGAAGAGAGACACTGATTCCGTTATGTGTGTGCATCAATCTTTGGATTACTTTTTTCTTTAAAAACAAAACAAAGCACAACACAACACCACTACAGGCATATGTTTTGCATTTGTTTTGGTTTTTTTACTTCTTTTAAGAAGTAGAAGAACTACTGTAACGACTGAAGGGAGCTAACTTGCCTGCCCAGCAATCAGCAGGCCACCTAAAAGCTTTTAGAACCTGGGTCCAAAGAGCAAGGTGTAAGAAATCAGCATGGTGCAAGGAATCAGAGTTCCTATATTTCTGCTCAATTCATGGATAATCCAGAATATGCTCATTCATACCTCTATAGTCTCCCTGTAAAATCTAACTACTTAGAAGAGGTGAAAGGAAACTTTTTTTTCTTCAAGTACATCATTATTAATTTTATTCCCAGTAACATGTAGTTTATTTTATAAATGCTGTGAGGGTATGAATTATTAAAGCTGTAGACCTGCAGTCTAATTCCTTTCCAGGACAATTTATCCCTCATTCGGTACTTAACACCATTATAGGTAATAAAAGCAATTTAAATTTCTCAAATTAAAGAGAACAGAAATTCTCGATGGGTCACTTATAGATATGTTCAAAGTAGAGAGCTCTTTATGAGGCACATAGAGACCTCTGGGATTCCATGAAATTGATCCCATATCACAAACACTTTAATTTAATGTACCTCTTGCTACTCACTTTTAATGAAGTGATTATAAAAAGGGCATTCTACTTTATTAAGCATTAACCTTGCTCACTGTTAGGTAAATCATGAGATCAAAGAACTTGAATATATCCAAATCAAAATGAATAATTTTAAGAAAGGACACGTGTGATCAATATTATTATTATTGTTACCTAAAATCTCATCTTTGCAAGAAGCAGGTATGAATTTTGTGTCTTCCTAGTTAGTGTTTAAAGGAAGCGCACAAGATATAGTGTCTGAAGCTATTTTGCAAAAGGCTCTACAGAAAAAATTTTCAGTGTTACTCCATGGAATTTGGTTTCTGAGGATCAAGGATACTACAGGTCAGGATCTATAATATTTATGTCACAATCATACTGTCACTGAACCAAAAATATATCTACTTACTGGGTTTAAACTTTGGATATATCTGGGTAAAGTATAAGCATAATAAAAGAAAGGCGCATTAAAAATGTATTCTTTTAAATAGTACATGAGATGTATAGTAAATATTAAGAAACAGCAAAAGGGAACAACAGGTCGTGAACAAAAATACAAAATCCAATATAATTGTATCAGGATAGGGGAGAAACAAACACAAAACAAGTCTTTGCCTCAAAATTCCTTGAGTATTAAAGAAAACCAACCCAAAGTACAAATTTATTTTTTACTTGGGATTGCAATCAGAAGAGGATCCATGGTATAGATTCCTAGAAGCACTGGAGAATAGTTCCTTCGACTATGAACTCAAACACCTGTCAGTCCATGTACGTCAATACGCTTAGAGCTGGTAAGTTAATTGGGAGACGGTGATCAGGCAGCTCAGGCAGAGCTGCTGTGTTCTTCACCAGCTCCAGAGCAGATTTTCCAGGAGCCCTGTAAAAGGATAACACTGGTTTCATGTCCTCATGTGCCACAACATGTCCCTTAAAATAAGAAAATCTGAACGATCACCCTTGAGAAAAGTCCTCAACTTCATAAGCAGCAGAACTCAAGATTCAGCCATTAACTCCCCATTCTGACTACTGTACTGATATAAGATAGACAGATGGATATAGATATTCACTTTGTGTTATAGTTGCAGCGTTGGTTCTTTTCCCAATGACTGTGGCACCTAGGAGAATGGGCTTCGATCTCTAACGCAACTATTCAAATGAACACTGCCACTAATTTAACAAAAGTGTTACTACTTTTAAGTGGTGTGTGTTTAAAGGGAAGATCAGAATCACTGCAAAAAAAACAAAGCCACAAAAAAACCCCACCCAACAACAACAAAAAAAACAACCAAGAAAAAGGATTATTTTTTGCTGAAGGTAATTTGTTTGAAGTATCAAAATAGGCATTCTCCAAATGATTCATTCGAATGCTGTAACAAAGCTAAAGACAATGGCTCTAGATATCTTGCCTGTCTTGAACAGAGAGGCTGATGATCAGTTTTGTCATTGCATGGTTACTTCACCATTTCTTTATCTGAATTCTTTTACATATGAGGTCAGTGTCACTTCTATTATGCGTCCCACTTCAGCCACCACTTGTTGATGGATCTCCATGAATGCAAATAATCTGTGTAAAATGCAGAAAGAAAAATAAGGTATTAAATGTTAATGTATTCAGGACAAAGCTGTCATATAATTCATGAGAATTATTTTTTTTCCTGTGTGCTCAGATTTGTATTTAATAATAGTATCAGGAAGCATTAATTCCGGAGAAGCAAAAGAAGAAACAAAAGAGGAAGCAAAGGGAAAATAGGAAAAGTGACAATCTCATTATTATTTAAAACAGATTTTATTTTGACAAGGGAAAAAAACTTCACTCCTATCAGTACTAACCATAAATTAACATATAAATGTATCAAGCAACACATCATTTTGATTAAGAACACACACAAAACCCCCACCCTTAGCAAAATAATTATATCATTTTTATTCTATTATAAAGCCGTTAAAATTATGTATTACTTAAAATATACTGGCTCTAATGAGTATATTTCAAAGAATCTTTTATGTCAGGCATCAAGTTAATTTCTATGCATCTATATATTCATGACTTACACCCCACCACCCCCACCCCCCACAAAATGTTGTAAGAATAATATGAAAGTAATTTAACTTCCTTTGTGAGCAAAGAGCTAAGTAATAATGTAAGGTAATGGTTGCTCTTCAGTGCACAGAAGATCACCCACGCAGACAGAAAGTGAGAGCTTTGACTCTTCCCATGTCAGTGGAGAACCTTGCTCAGTGCTTTCCCTCCCAGGCAGGTCGCATGCCCCAAGGCTGTAACACAAGATGCTGCCATGGGGTTCCCTTTTCATTTCCTACTCTTTCTTTCTTGGCATTACAGAAAGCTGTGCAGCCGTTTAGAGACACACACTTAACAGATGGATATTTCAGTGTCTTTGAGAAGATGTGTGTAATGCCAATTAATTTGTTTCCTTTTCACTTAACGTTCATTAAGTCCAGCTAAAAGCAATGTCTAGTCCCTCAGAGAGTGATTATAGCACTGCAGACCTTTAGGACCATTTATATGCAAAAATAACAAATCTGATGGTTCAAATATTTGGAAAACATAAACAGGGAGGGTTTTATATGAGCACAACTCACCTTTCCCGATCTTTCTATTACAGTGCAGCTTCGCAATGGGTTTCTCTTTCACAGAAAGGTTATTATTGACTCGTAGGACAAAGCTACCACAATGCACTCCACCATTCTTATTAGCATTATGAGAAGGAAAAGTATATTTTCTTAGCATAGACTGTGCTTTTGGAATAGCTATTGATTTCTTCATTGCTTGTCTGCTTATTACTAAGTAATGATTCTCGTATAATGGGATTATGGAACCCACTGAACCTTGATAAGATTTCTAAATATTTTTGACAGATTATTTATAAATAACAATCAAAAGAAAATAGGTTGTCACAATGCAGACCGATATCCACAGAAGTGATGTAATAAAGGACAAATGTTTCTGACCCTCCATCCTCCCATTCAGGGTTCAGCTGCCAGCGATCATAGGCCTGATTCTCATACAGCATTGCTGCACAACCCTGGCTCAGGTTTCCAAGCAAATTACTAACTTGTGAGAAAGAGACATGGAAAAGTACAGAACAGAGCCATGAAGACAGGAGAGAGAACACTGTTGGCAGAGGTAACATCATTGAGGTGGAAACAGTGAGCAGCTCAAGGACTCAAAGGGAAAAACACTGTGAGCTGAAAAGATACAGGATCCTGAAGAAAAAAAACACAGGAGGCAGAAAGCAGCAAGGCACCAACACTGAGAATGAGCCTGCTCCAACAAATAACTCACCGTGTCCCATCCCCACTTGTCTCACCCCCGCCTGACCAGCAATGATCCTCCGGGTGCCTTGTTGGAGGTGGTGAGCATACAAGATTTAGCCTAGCAGCTTGTTAGTCCCAGCTCTGCTGTGGGAATTAATGAGGAAATTCCTGCGTCAGACTCTCAGGTTGTGTACAGCCTGCTCACAGTCTCTGGGCACGGCAAGAGGTGCTCAAATGGACCTAGGGAAGGAGCGTTACAATTTTTTTAGCACTAATGAAAGAAGTTGTTTCCCTATTTATCCTCTCTTCCTCCTCATATACAGATACGATGAAAAAAGGTTTAAGAAGTTACATGCTCAAACATATACTTGAATATTTTTCAGAGATGAGTGGTATCTAAGAGGATAATTATTTGTTAATGATGACAGTGAGGAGAAAAAAGGAGGTTTTGGAAACAGCTACAAACCTAGAAGTGGCACTGGGAAGGATGGAGATCAGTCATCTGGATGCAGAGCAGTTCAGTATAACCTACTGAGCTATCTGTGGTTTGGATCAAGTAATGTATGTTCTGCTTCTGAAAGACTCTGAAAAGGACTACCTAATGAGAGGAGAGCCGGGATGGAGCAAACCAGCCACATGTGATAGTGTGTGTAAAAACAGACCTCTCAGCAGGGACTCACTCAGAGTGAAGGTGGTAACTTCCCCACTTCTCTTTCAACATTTTAGCCTTAAAATTCAAAATGACAGATTATTAAAATTCAAACTGAAACTTTTACTCTAAATAAGGGGCAATGAGTGAAATCATCATTAAAGAAGTCTGGAAAATACCTTCCTAGTCCCTTTTAAATCTGAAATAGTGAAAAGCATATCTGATAAACACTTCCAGATCAGCGACTTGCTCCATTAATGCATGATTCGGGAGCCAAGCACTTCTGGCAGAATTGGGAGGCTGGTGCTCGGTCATGTAACTTGTGAGCAGCATGCACAAAAGTTGTCCTCAGCATCAGGGACATCTCTACAGGAGGGAGTGAACTGACAGGCACAACAGTCCCCACTTACTCATGCACATAACCCCCATGTACAAACAAGAGAAGGGAACTGCAATCCACAAGAAGAAATATTAAGAATTTTTTAAATTATATTTGAAAGAGCTACAACCTTGGTAAAAGTTTGTAAGTCAGATGCAAACATTTAGAACTTCTCTTTTCTATAACTGCAATATCCAAATGCCAGATTTGTTTCAGTTTTTCAGTCCACTAGTGCATGAATTATGCTCATTAATCTTCTGTCTGAGAGCTTTATTACTGTTTGTTAGGTGGGATTTGATACTACAAAGATGCTATAAGTTAGAGAAGAGCAATGGTTAAGAATTGTAGCTTGTACTGGGTCTGAGACTAAGTCGTATTTGACACCAAAGCATCTGAAGAGGAATCTGTGTTAATCTGCCTGGACCCTTCTTTATCAGATATATATTAAACCTGTAGTATTATATATAATATATTAACGTCTGAAATGTGGGACAATGTTTTCTCACTTGAAGCGACAAGCAAATAATGTTCTATCCGTATTTGTTAGCAATGAGGTTACTCAAAACAAACATATATGGAAAAATATCTGTAACTACTTCTCAGCTGAAGTCAGCAAGAGAAGATAGTACATTTGTGTTTCAACGATTTTACTCACAGGAGTGTTTTCAGGAACTGTTCTCAGATGCATACGTGCATATAGAAACCATCAGCTCTGGCATTTTTTCCTTCTGCTACAGATATTCAATACAATGAATTACAAGTCTCTTAACTTGACATTTCAGTGCTAAAAGATCAGAGTATAAGTAAAGAGCTGTAAATTAAATCCTGGTCAAAACTGATGAGAACTTTATTTGTATTCAGAAATATCTCTTATCTAGAAAGAGTTTTAGGCTACAGAATTGCAAAAATCAAGTATACCCTAGCCTTTAAAAACTACTGATCTGTGCCTGTTAATTTTACCAAGAAAAGAACCCTATAACTGGTTCTTTTCTGAGGACAAGGCTAAATCAAGTCATCCCTAGAGCACTACTTAACGACAGTAGTAGTAGAATTACATAGATGTCCCTTCTTTGTATGTAAATGGTTAGAGATTCAGTGATTTATATTTATATTTCCATTGTGGTCTCCTGGCATGATACTAGTTTTTCCATCATGAAGAACAGGTTAACTTTCCTATTTCCTACTTCATGTTCTAACGCAAGCTTAGTATGAATTCATTATATGAATTTTCCTCTCCAGAGTTTTTTCTGTTGCATATTTTTTCACTCATCATTATAATTCATCTGAACATGACATTTAACTGAAATCTGTTTGTATTGGAAGAATGATTTATACACATGCTGAAAAAGCTTAGTATATTGAGAAAGCAATGGTTAAAAAAACTGATTAACTGAGACTTGCAAGGAAGGGTCTATTCCTTAGACTAATTTATGGGATAGCAATGGTAACATGATCTTTATCCATTTCACACTGTTGCAGTACCAGTTTCTAATATGCTTGAAGCTTCAGGGATTTTATTCTCCAATAAATCTTAAGTTTTTTGGAAGATTATGTCCTGAGTTCTAATCATTAGATTTGATAGCTAGTTTGATTACTCTGCCTGGCTGAGGTGACCGCATGAAAGGTCCGGTGATGAGACTGGTACGTCTTTAGGTAGGTGTTACTGAAAGTGCTACACCTATTTATGCCTTCTCCTTGAAAAATGTGAACTGGACACATTTATTCAAGGAAAAGGCATAAATGGGCAATAAAATCAAAAGAAATATTGTTTCAGTAACTACAGAAGAAGATCAGCTTTTTAAAGTAACGTGTAACAGAAAGAAATACTGTTTTCTGCTGGCAACCTTGCTCTTACAGTTTTCAAGGACAAAATTCAAACAATTCATCTACAGATTTTAGTCGTTAATCAAGAGAGACATGATTTTGTGGATGTACTCTAGACATTGACAATCTCCTTCCTGTTCACGCGATGAAACAGCAGATCTAAAGATATGTAAACTGCATCCTTCAAAAATATAACTTGTCTAAACCAACCATTTGGTATTTCAAGCCAGATAATCTTTATGTTGCATATAGCAGAAATATGTACATTCTTCTTACCTGTATTTACCCTCAGATCTCAAACAGGACTTCCCCCCCACACCATGGTGACCAAGTATACCTGATGGTCACACCACCAGCCATAACAATTTCAGTTTGGGGGTCTGATAAACTATAAAACACCAAGAGATTTGTCAACCATTTCTTTTGAAAACACTTGTTTTGTATCTGTTGTACAGAATACTTGTCCCAATCCAAACTGATTTCTCTTTCTCATTTTAAGAGTAAGAAAAACTGTGGCTTTCTTGTATTGCTGATTTAACTACAAACTTAGTGCTACCATTTACAAAAAACATCAACTTTTCACACTACCATCAGAAAATTAAGCAGAAGATGATGGATAAGTGCCATGTAATTTGTCGTGGTTAAAGTATGAATGTCTTAGTCATCCTATCTAGAAATACTGAGCCAATACATAACCTGCATAACTAGCACCAATATCCAACACTATTTTATAAATGATGAATGATCAGTTATGGTCATCTTAAAACCATGTGAAATAGAAGCTCAGTGACAGTTGAGTAGGTCATTATTACTACATAGTGCTTTACAACCTATATAAAACACTCTCTGCCAAACTACTTCCAATTTCAGATAAAAGAGCTGTGAACATTTTCAGCACTGGAGCAAACTTGCGTTGTACAGAGCAACGGAGAGATGGCAGAGACCTGGGAATGGCTCAGAGCAGCAAGGCTCAGTGAGCCTGTCCTTCACCCTGACCCATCCCTCAGGCTGGAGAACTGATGTTGCTCACTTGGGTCACAAGTGCAGGAAACATGTTTATCCAGGGCTGCAGACATAAAGCTTCTCCAGAGATGTTACTACCCCATGAAAAGATTATTATGTTTGCTGGATTGATACGGTCTGAAGAACATCAAGAATGAGTAGGGTAGCAGGGGAAAATTAAATGAGATATAGAAGGAAAAGGATTACATAAATTTAATCAGCTAAAAAATTAAATCATTGTATAAGCATCAATATATAAATCAATATATAAAATAAAACCTCCTTGATAAGTTCTTAAGAACTAGATTTTGGGTCAGAGCTCCAGCAGAGAAAGATGAGAGTAAGTGAATCTGGAAGAAAAGTTGAGAAAAGTCCAGAAAGTTACACCAACTGAGGTGAAGGATGACAAAATCACAGACTTTTTACCAGGCCTCTGGTGAGAAAAGGACAGCAATTGATTACATCAAAATTGAAATTAAGGCCAGAGAAACCTTCTGCATTGCTGTTCTGAAAAAGCAGATCGTTAACAGCTGTAATGTAATATTACTACTCCATTGCTTTTCACAAGCCAAATACGTTCCTCAGTTACATAGATGCGTCCATGACAGATTTTAAACTGTAGTTTTTATATATTTAACATCTATTTAGCTATTTAAATATAACTGTGTGATGCCAAAGATGTGTTCTCATTCTTTTATATCTCCTTTTGAAACTGACAGTAGATTTCAAAATAGCACTCTATGAAATATGACACTAAATATACTACCTGAATATGTGATCACCATACACTTAATTTGTTTTCAGACTGAAACACTTCACACATTTCAGAATGAGATCTAGTTATATCTGTTAACCAGAGAACACTTTCTGACACAGTTGATTTCCTGGAATAGTTTTGATCAGTTGAAAATGAATTTAGTACATACGTAATTACAAAGTAAGAATTCATCTTGTCAAATCATGTTGATAAAAAAACCCACCAGAAGACAACAAAACAAAACTAAAAAAAACCCCAACCTTAGAAAAAAGCCAGCCGCTCACCCAAAACTGCCTGCTGAATCCAGCTATTTACAAAGACTTTAAACCATCTTCTACAGACATTCAGTGCCCTCGATCAGTTATGGTATGACAAGTGATTAGCAGATCTTCTGAAAAGAACAAAGAATATAGTAGGTGTCAAAACTGACTCGATAGAGCTATATTAATGTAAATAAACAACTTTAATATTCTACTTTTATGTATGGCCAGGAGAAAATCAGTGACCTATACCATAACTAAAGTCTACTCCTCGAATGACCAGGAGCAAAAAATATACCTGAAGGTAAAAAACATTGTCATAACGACTTCTTAGTAATCTTGTCAGCAATTTTTTTACCAAGACTGCAAGCATTAGTAGGGTTTTTTATAGTTAGGATGTCAACAGAGACTCAGAACATCACGGTCTGTAACCCCAGTAAATAAAATTTTTCACTATGATTTTTACCACAGGCCTATAGAGCTGCTTTAGTCTCTAACAAAGATGTTCAGGAAAATTTCCCTTCATAAAACATACATTAGTTATTATGTTATAATAGCTGTTATATTTTCTTGAACTACAGGAAGAGTCTCTTGAGAATAATGTTCACTATGATGAAAGAATTTTCTGGCCAACCCTACGTCATGTTCTGTTATTTGATCAGGTCTGACAGTGCAAGATTTGGTTTTCAATCTGCTCATCTTCAGCAGGTGCATATAATTTCAATTATTCTTTTGATTTTCTAATAAAGGAAAATATAAGCAACACACAAAACCAGTTCCATAGGACTTCTATTTTTCTTCCTACCTTTAAGTGACTTCCCAGCTTTTTTTCTTTCTTGCAAAAAATTAAATTAATATTCACTAAACCCAAAACTCAAATGAAAAACATCTTAGAACCAAAACCCCCTATTGGTATGTATTACTATTACACAAAAAAAATATTTAAAGAAATGTTAAAAAATCCATGTTTCCACTTAAGTCTGAGTTGAAATAGCATTATTAAAATAAGAAATGTGTTGCTCACTTGCAATAAATTTTGTTTATACACAGGGAGACATCTCCAATTTCAGAACAAAATGAACAACATTAAAGCCCTCAGTAGAAATAGGCTGATTTTTGAGCTTACTAATGAAATACCAAAAAAATCCCAAACATTAGAAAATTTTTTTCAAAAAGTACAAAAGGTCTTTATAGTAATAAGTAGGGCTGGCTGAACATTACGGTCAGTGGAAGAATATAAATTTGCAATTAGGATCAAATATTATGTACTATACTAAAAATTAATCTTCAAGATGAGATTATCCTTGACATAGTTGAAGCTATGGCTTAATTCAAAGTAGAATATTATGGCAGGCATCACCTAGTGCAGACCTGTCCTCTTTAATGTCTTCTAGTTGGAAAGCACCGATTCTGCCTATCCTTCCCATAAAGGGAATGTTGAGAGAATTTTCAAATGTTTCAAGTCTGAACTTCACAATGTCAAATATTTGTTACATTAATGCAGTTTATTTATATTTAATTTTATTACCTTTAGAGCCTGATCAAAGTTAAAGAAAAATAAACAAGTGGTGCATAGCATCCAATTACTGCTCTTCAAAAACCTGTTAAAGCTCTGCAGCACTTTTACTTTTTGCAAGGTAATCAGAGTTACCATAACATTTCAAAGTTGTTCATAATTTTGAGTTACTTAAACAGGATAGGATATAATAGTAGCACCTTATACCAAACAATAGCAGGCAGGTGCTGCTAAGGGTGGATGCTGACAACCCTGAATACCATGGAATACAGATGTTTGCCAGTGAAAACCATTGATTTGATTCTTGTCTTGACATGATTAAAAATAAATTTGCAGTGCAGAAATTAATTACTATAGGGAACTCCAGAGGCACAAACTAAAGACCCCACACATCACTGAAATAATAAATGAAGACCTAAGTAGATAATATAGATTGCCATTACTAAACTAGCAATCTAACAGCTGTCTAAACATGCAGAAGAAAAAATTTTACAGGGTGAAGTGGGGTAGAATGTGATCACGTTATACAAAATCATAAATCATAAAAAAAAAAGAATCACAGAATCATAACGGCAATAGTTAAGTTATATGTAGAACCGCTATTCCTTACTCCTGCGGTATTGGAAAGGTTGTAATTGGTGAATCGAGTGAAAGTAATGTAGCACAATGTAACTATCCATTTCAGAAAACACCTGCTTCAACAGAATTATAGTATTATCTGTCAGATGTTTTGTCATGAGATTTCTATTTCATGCATAGTACCATTACAGCTATTTTCTCTAGCTTTCAAAATTACATTAATTTCTTTTTAAAAAGTGGAATATATCATGAAGTCCTTATAAATAACATTTTTTTCTTCTAAATAAATACCTAAGTCTTAGACCAACAGAATCTTACCTAGATGCATCTAGAATAAACTTCAATTTTGTTCACAGTCTTCTTAGAAATACAGAGAATGATACACCTATAACATAAAATCTGTATTTTTTAAAAACTTTTTGGTGGTAAAAAAAGAGGATTGATAATGTAGTGTTGCTGTGACAGGCACACCTTCAGATTTCTTTGCTTTGTATAAAATGAAATTAAGATAGTCTTCTTGATGTTAATTATATATACACACTGTAAAATGACATAGTGCAGGCATTTATCTCTACTGAGTCTTGTCTACTACAGGCCTATAAAGGTTACCTCCGCTACCCTGAGAGGGTGATAGAGTATAACTTTGGATTTCAGAAAGTCAACTCACTCTGCTTTTGTCAAACTGAAGAACTAAATTTTAATTGCAGGAAGTTTAGATGAGAGTATATCAGCCTTGTTAATAGCAAAGTGACCCACAACATTTGCTTGTTAGTATTAGATTTTGCATGGGAATAAAAAAAACCCTAAAATATTTTATTATCCAATGATAAATACTAAAGTAATAGCCCAATTTACTACTCAAACATAACTCTATTTTATCTTCCAGTCTGCTATCAAAGTCTAATGGGTATCAATTTTGATACCGATATAAAACTAGAAAACCTGCAAAGGGTTCTCACAATAAAAAACATATTGCAGATTCTTAGAATAAATTTAACAGGCTTAAAATAATCCACACATACTTGAGGGTTGTTGTTGTTTTTTTTACTGGAATGTAAATCTCTAATCATTGCAATACTAACATTTGTGAAATAAATTCTGCAAATAAGTTACTAGGTATGCAAGCATTTGTTTGTAATATATCCACCATACAAATTGGCACCTACCAATTTTTTGCCTCATGTTTTTGCAGCATGAAATGTTTAACATTACCTTATTGTCATGACTGTATTTTTTTTTTTTTTAAGGAGTCTTTCATCAGGAAAAACAACCATAATAACTACAGAAGAACCTGAAAACAATGTAATGCTATTGACAGCCAGCTGTTATGGATTATGTGACTTCCTATGGTGCAAAAGCTGGATATTACAGGATCATCTACAACAGCACCTCCATCGAATCGAATTCTAAAAGGCAGGCTGTGAGTTTACAACAGATCCCTCATAAAAGCAGCAGTGAGCAAAGTGAGCCAGGTCAAGAGTAGCCATCAACTGAATTCCTCCAACTCCTAACAAGCTTTGCACAGATTTTTATCAAGCTTTTTCTTGCTCCAAACACAGGAGGGCATGTTCCTCTTGATCAAACTGTGTTTGCCCGAAGGTAAATGCATCTCAGTTACTTCGACACTATGCCCACATGGTCCACAGAGACAGCAAAACATAAGCAGTCCTGTTAACCTCTATGCCCAAGGTCTTTGGCCATCTGGGTTCCAGGTAGAGAAACAGCACCTTCCCAGCTCATAGTGGAAAAAACACAGAGTAAATTGACATCGCTTACTTCTGGTGCACACATGGAAAGGGCTCCTGTTAGAGGGAATTCACTCTCTTGCCAGTATCCCACACCAAACACACAGCAGCGATACACATTATCTGTCTTGCCTGAAGTCTTCCTTAGCTAATTATTATTATTATTATTTCTAGCTGTTTCAAGAAATTATCTGGCTAGAAACTTACCAAAAGTCAAATGTTATGGGTTGCAGTTAGAGGGCAATTACTGACTGCTCAGCACCAGCCATCAGGACTGTGGTCTTTAATTTTAATATCTTCCCTTCTCACTTCAAGAACAAATGTATTAATGAAGGGAACACCTTCTCTTTTTTCATTAAAAGCAACTTCCAAGACCATTCTATTATTGCTCCTATAACACAACTTTTACACCAGCCATCATAAAAATTTCATCCTTTCCCCATTTACTAGATGCTGATTTACAGCAGTGATTCCCTAGTAGAGATATTAGCAAAGAGCTGCAAAGACATCATTACAGTAACTGAACGATTCATGCTTTACATAGTATTTTGAACAGAAAAAGGTTGTGGTTTTTACATTTTTCTATCAGTGTATTTTCTTGAGTAAAGAAAGCGCCATAATCCATATACTGCATGTTCATAAATCAAAATGTAAACACCACAATGGTTTCATAAATTCAAGCATGTTTACACATTTGGAGAGAAATATTTCTAATAACCAGTAAAAAAAACTTTGGTATGTTTTAAATTATCCCATTTCTACTGAAATTAAAATTCTAAAACATTCTTCAAGAAAGAATAACAACTAATGTTGGGTCAGAGAAAAATATTTCAGCTGTTCCAAGGTTTTTCTTTAGTATATATTATTATGGGTTTACATTTTAAATACAAACAGTTCCAGAACATACATGGATTGTTTTTATTTGGAAAAGGCTAGAAACACTTATGCTGACACTTCCACAATATTTCTAATTTTTGCATTATATATTTGTCAAAATTAGTGTTTCTTTTCAAAAATTCTATTTCTTTTTTTATGAAACACCTTGTTGAAACATCTTTAACCAGGTTTACACTCAATCTAACTATCACACCAAAGTATTTGAAATCCCCTTTCAAATAGGTTTCTAACTACCACATCAGAAAGAATGCTGTAGAGGTAAGAATAATACTTAGGGGAATATTTTCTATAATTTTTTATACAATGCAACAATCTGAAAGTAGGTTACTTTTTTCTTTCAGTACTTGCACAATGATCAATCATAGGAAGCCCAAAGGAGCCTGGTTTTCCTCCTTTAATAACAATGAAGAGCATTTTCTGTCATGTAAGGAGATCCACTGATAACAGCTAGATGATTTGTGGGGTAAAGGACCACAGCACAAATACAAGGTAGAAGAATTTCATCCACTGGAATAACCGAAGTACAGCTCTACCCAGTAAATAAGAAAAATGAATATATTCTGAAGATCAATAGAATTACAGAGGCTGTCAGGTGCTGCTGTGAGGAGCCTGGGTTTTGGTTGCTCTCACTGGGCAAAGTGGGTGTACATATTACAGAACCAACCTCACTCATTTGCCCTGTGTCTAGTAAATGGTAGAACCATATAACTTAAAAGATGCATAGAAAACTTCCTCTTTAGATAAACAGCACCTCAAACAAACTGAACAAAATGGTTGAAAAAGACATAGCATGGCTTTAAGGGGCAAGTTTAGGAGCAAGTTTCAGAAACTAATGTCTTGTAAGGCTTTTGCCTTGAAACAGCTTTTAAGAACAGCGTATTAAAATGCCTTTTCAGTCTTGCTAGCATGCATGATTTTAAAATGTTTTCTACATTTTCCTTCTGTTTTCACTGTAGATCACACTCCTTTTACTTATCAGGTGAGCAGATTTACAACTAGAAAAAATCAGCATCGTGCTATTGAGTGTAAGGACAGTGTGAAGATTTACATCGGCTACAAAACTCTTCAAAACAGCTCGATTTTCTTCGCTGTGATTCTCTTTCCATTTCATGTGATTTTTCATATGTTAGTCTATTATCTGGTGAACAGGAAACTTAAAATGGATCCTAAACAGCATAATTTATACTTCTGGGTGTATTCTTCTTCTTTGGCCTAAAATAATATTTGCATGGAAATGTCCTAGTTTTCTTGAAGTCTTTGCTGGAGCATTCTGTGAAACAGAGAGAGAAACCTACTAGTATTCAAAACTCCAGTGATGTTGCACATTAAAAAATTATATGTGCTGATCAATAAAGTGTGAAAGGGCTGATGAAACAGACTGCATTTTTCTGGGACAGTAATTTTGCTCCATGAATTATTTATAAGGACTATGAAGCAGAAGCAAAAAAGTAGAAAGCATACAGCTTACCTTATCACTCATAATCTTGCAAACAGCCACAATGAAACTATAATCATTTGCTACATGCTGGGACATCAAAGAACAATGTAATATTGTGGCATGTAAAAATGTATTATAATATATTAAAGAAATTAGTCCCTGGTGAGTTTCTAAGTATTTGCTTCTTTCCTAAGAGAGTGCTACCATTTCTGCTGACAAAATGAGACTTTCTTCAGAGCTGTCTTGCCAAAGCATCAAGGATAAAGTTTAAAGTAAAATGTAAAAGGTTGACTTTGCAGATGATTTCAGACTTGCAGTAGGCAGAGAAAGGTGAGCTAGAAAATTACTTCCCAGAAGTTGTGAAGCAAATGTCTGTAGCTTTTAGGCTTATTCTTTATATAGGATGGAAACTGTTGCAGAGAACAGAATTAAACCAGTTTATCAGTATTTGGACTTGCCTTACACTTTTTGTAATAATTTGCTTATCTATTTCATGCAATAGGAAGGAAAGCTGGTGACAGTACACAGACTGTACTTTGTTAATACATTTCCCTCTTTGTTTTGGCATGTCTAGTAAAAAGTGCAATCTGCCAAACCCTAAAGACATATCTGAAGTGCTTGGGTTGATTACATTTTAATATCAATGTTGCCTGTGGTTCTCCCCACCCAGTTCTCAGGTCAGATCTTTCTAGATGTATTTCTTTTTATTCTTGACTTCAGGCTAAAAGGACTGCCGGGTATCCTAAATATAAACACAACAGTATATATAAATACTTATTTCCATACAAAAATACACATGGCTAGATGAACAAAAAATCTGATAATGCTACTGTGTCCGCTTTACAGCTGGAAAGATTTTTCTATTGATTATTTCCAAATCAGGAAATGTAAATTTGATAATACCAAAATACCTCACTCATGTGCATTGATTTTGACAAATCTGTTGCTTTAGAAGCCCTGAAAGTGTCAAAAATATTAAAACACTGAGACTTACCATTTTCTAAATAAAATGCTTGAACTAATTAAAATGTGTCCGGGTTTGTACGGATCCCTATTTTATTTTATTAAATAAGTTGGCATAGGGAAAAAAAAAAAAAGCTTTCATACTCCATGCCAATGCTTCAGTTTGGATCAAGTCTATATTTAGACTGCATGTTTCCCTGCTTTAATTTCAATTAACTATTTATAAAATTCATTACATTAATTTTTTTCTACTACACGCCTAGGTAAAAGGCACAAAACAATATAATAGGGATGATATCAAGATGGCATAGTTCCATACTTTGACAGCCATACTTAACATGTATTTTGATTCATACTTTAAATTCAGGCTAATGTATAAACAACAAAATATTAGAGCAAAATTTGCTGGAACAGCATTACCTCTACGCACTGTTCAGAGATTTGTCATTGTCATATATACTCACATGCAATTTACGGCAATAATCTCACTAGAGTCAATAAATGAGCTTGACCATAAAGAAAAGACAAATAAAAGCTTAACTTTTTAAAGACTTAAAAGCCAGGTAGACTGAAAAAACATATTTCAGTTCCCTCACGTTGCAGCAACACATACAGATGCGAAAAAAAAATCACGTGTCTTTGGTTCAAAATGGGTGAAAGAAAAAAGGAAAAATGCTACACAGAAGTCCATGCTGGATTAAGGAAGCCACAGTTACAATGCAGTCAGCTGGAGAAGTGGACTTGCCTCAGTCTGAACATTTCAGCAGCAAAGACACAAAATACAGTATTGTTAAGAACAGGCTTAAACTCCTCTGGCACACACAAGTCATTTCATCTCTCCACATTTCATTTTCAAATTGGATGTATCTAAGGAAAAATATATTTTAAATACTAAGATAAAAAGCTGTCCAAACACCTGAGGTTCTCCTGTTTGTATCATGGGAGACACTGTACAACAGCCATACCTTGCATGTTTCCAGTTACGGGATTACAGGCATTGCAGCCACGGCTGTTACAGAGACAGATGCCCACATCTTGCCAGGATACCCAATTCAGAGACACTTGGGCTTCAAGTATGAGTGTGAGCCTATGTCAGAAATACTCATAGAAAAAAAAACGTAGCACTTGTTTTATTCTCTTTCATTTTAGTTTTGTGTCTTGCCTCATAATGCTGCCAGTGAACTGCCTGTAATCAGCAGAGACTTATTAAGATCACCTTGGAAGTACTAAATGCAAGTGTACTGCCCTACCCTGCTGAGCTGTAAAGTCAAGACAAAGCTACCTAATGTACTTTTTTGGCATAATAGTACATTTTTTCTTATTATCTTTAGAAACTTCACTTTTTCTTACTATCAGTTTTCACAACAACCTTTTATTTTTCTGGATGCCCAAATTTTCATTGAAGTTACCTCTTTCTATTGGCAAGGGCATAGTTTTTAATCACACCTCAATGGAAATACAGCACTCAACAGCTGATTATAGCAACTGCAATAGAAAACTCTTCTCCAACCTATTTTCAAGCTCATCAATCAAATCTGAGACTAGAGTAAAATCATGTTTAACCCTTCCTTTTCATTTTTGCCATTCAGGCGATGTTGTTTGCAGAACTCCTGGTGTCATTTCAATAGGGGTTGTCAGCTTGGAAACCAGACAGATTTCTGCCAAAATGTACATGCTGATGCTGCCTTCTTTCTCCAAGATCCCTCTTGAAAGTTGCTAAGAGTTGCTAATGAAGTTGCTAAAGGCTTTCATTATGCATTGATATGCATGACAACAAAATTGGTCTCATGACAACTCAATGTCACAGCACATGAACACGCCATAAATATTTCCAGTACACTGAATCAGAAAAAAGGATCTCATGAGAAATACATTTCCAAAGACAGAGGAAGTAATTCTAAAGTAATCCCTATTTACGTTTCAGAAATAATCACAATATTATAAATAGCCACTGAAAAATGTAGCTACATCGATGAAAAACATGGGCTTTATATATCTTCACTGGCAAAACAATCCTTATCATCTGCTAATAACCTGACACACATATAAACATATATAAACAAAGCCAAACAGTTCATTTCATTATGTGATGAATCCAATAACTTTTAGCTGAATTCAGATAAATCTGTAAGAAAAAGCTTTAAATGCTGCTTTAAACATTTTTAGTACATACATCCACCAGTTACTTAGTTAAAATTTTTTAATTCCCTATTACTTTCTTGCCTGCTACTAGGTTATCCCTGTTTTAGGTTGGTTTGTTTGTTTGTTTGTTTGGGGTTTTTTGCACTTATTCTTTAATTCTAAACAGATATCTAATATTCATAGAAGAGTTTGTGGGAAGCGTCTCTACAACTTTTAAATCCTAAATTACAGTACTTTTATTCCACATAAGAATCCACAGTCGATGAGAAGGCAGGACTACAAATACAAGTTTTTTAACAGTGCTATAACGTTTGCTTTTCCTTCTAAATCAATTGAACTTTGTTAGTGTTATGCTCTGCTTGGTGTTTTGATTTCTGTCCTGTATTTTTCACCAAGGATTGTGAACCAGTTATTTCTAAAAAATGAGCAACATTTCCCACTGGGTACCGATAAAATGCATAGAGACATATTTTAATTGCCTATGAATATTCAAAACCTCATTATTGTTACTAGTTTATAATTATCATATTCCCCTGACAAAAACATGCAGCACACAATAAAAAAGGCAATCCATTAAAAATGTTGACATTCATGTTCAACAGTTTTCCAAGTTTTTTTATTAACTAGTAGGCTCTTTATCTTGGCTATTAAAATAATTTCTGGAAGGAACTTTGTTCCACATTTAGTACAGTGTATTCCTCCTGTAAAAAGAGTTACAACAGTCTTGCATAGCATCCCTTACAGATTATGCAATATCATAAAAACACATGCAATTGTATGAAAGTCTACTGTCAGGCACAGGGTTTCTCCCCTGAAGCCAAGACTCATCCCTTCAGAGTTTGTTGTGTCACCAGAGTTCAGATTCTGCAGACTTGTCCTAAAGTCTAAAATTATACAGTAAGAGAGAAAAATAATTTACGTGTGAGGCTGTATTTCAGGTCTCCTTGTGCATCTGAGATGCAGAAGATATGACTGTCAAAGTCATAACCCGACCTTTAACCTAGGCTTTAACACATGGGCTTTAATTGCTGAAGCTGTCAGCATGTGGGTCAATGCTGGGGGCGGGGGGGACCTGTATCTGAAGCAGTTCATTCCTCCAGCCTTTACTCAGGCATGCTGCAGTTCACAGGGAGGAGCGGAGGGAACTGATCTGTGGTAAACTTGGAAAATGAGGATCTAACAAAATCTGGAAAACCAATGTCACAGGCAATTCCCTGTGGTTGCATCTAAACCCATGACAGTGGAAAGAAAGTTTCTTATCCTCAGAAGTTTGCTCTTTAAAACAATTTGGTCTCCTAGGATAGCAGTCATAAGGAAAAAATACAGGACTTCTTAGCAGTCTGCAGGATGCAATGGGAGCTGCAGGCATGTACCGCATTTCTAAGGTAAAGATACAGAGCGTTATTACTGCTCAGGGCATTGAGCAGAGATTTCAGTGAAGCCTGATAATGGGTTTACCTACAGTTCAGGAAATTAGGATTTCTAGAAAAGGTTTATCTGGTTTCTTATGCATAGACACATTTTCTAGTTGTCATCGCTGGAGAAGTGTATCATAGCCCAGTTACCTGAAACGTTTGGGCAAATATCTCATCTCAGAACACTCCTGTAAAGGATGAGCAATGACAGGACCATGCTATCTCATTGTCAAATCCATTTTACACTCTTTTTACACTTTACCTTGACAAAGTCTTATCTATCCTACAAGCCAAGAATACATTCATTCTTTCTTTTGTGGACTCTATCTGTGGTGTCTGCTTGGAATCACCTAAAGAGACAAGAAACATAAAGCATAAAAGAACACAGCAAAAAATGCAGAACAAACCTAACAAAGCCAAATTAAGAGAAGGATGCACTTCTGTACGGAGACGACTAATGGCATTTTTTTCTGACATCGAGTTTGGTCTTAATAAGGACTTGACTCACAGCAGTTGATACGTGACCCATTTGCTTCTAAATTATTCTTTCAGCTGCAACTGTACACAGCACAAAGACAACTCTTCAGCTGATTCTCAAAAGCTATTACTTGTCCAAAGAAATTAACAGAGAGCATGAACACATCAGCCACAGTACAAAAAGCAGTCATCAAAGCACCTGGAAAGATGACACTTTCTCCATGGTCTCAAATGTGTTGACTGACACTATGCCCAGTAGGCAAATGTATGTAAGCTAATTATAGCCTGGAACTATGATACAGGGGATTGACTGCTGCCTAAAAATATGAAAAGGAAGGAAAAGGCTTGTTGTAGTAGATATTCAGAACATCCTGCAGCGCAGCACGTTCTGAATTTACATTTCAACATGATTATTATAAAACCCATATTTACCAATAAGTGTAATGGTGTTACCATACAGATACCTGTTAATGATGACCACTAAATACTGATACTGATCATGCAAAAATAATGCAATACCCTCCATAAAACAGAAACACGAACTCTGGGTGCTCCTTATACACCATGAGGGCTGCCGGCTATTCCATACTAGCTCCTTTACATCACTGCAGGGATTACTGCCATGAAGTCACCACAGTCACTCCTGGAAACGCTGCCTCAGACCCTGTATTGTTTTTCCAAAAGTGCCACCTCTGCCTTCCAGGACAGAGATATCACAGTACTTTCAGTTGGAGATATGGGATGGAAGAAGGCAGAGTTGTGAGAAAACTTGAGCATTTTCAAAGGCGTGAATATTTACACGGTGCCCTGTGTTTTGGAAGACAGCCGGGTTCCTACATGTCCTCAAATTTCAAGACTATATTGAAGAAGGTTATTACCATGAATGCCCCTACTAAAAACCTGTTGGTTTTTTTCTAAAACTGATATATTCTTCCACTTTAGCTGTGTTGAGGTAAAAATCTTGATGCCCACACCCTTTTGATCATTTCATCACTCACCTTATTCCTAGATAACTATTTATAGAGATCCTTGTCCTCAAAAAAACACTCAGGGAAAAGTATATTTTGTTTATATTTTCCAGCAGAAAAACTTGCCTAAAAGAAAAAAAAAAATTAGAAAAAAGAGGTGGTGAAGAAAAATTTGCTGGAAATAATGTACTTTACATATAAAACAACCCATATGCCCCTACTGAAAACTTTAAAGAGTTCAAAAATAAAATTTCCATTCATAATGTTTTACATTAGCCTTTCAAAAGGTTAACTTGTCAGAAAGAGCTTTTCAGTTTAGGTTTTCAGAGAAGCTGAAGTCAACATTTTAATTTACTCCGGGCTAGCAACAGTCCAGTACCCAGGGCAAGGAAGGAACTGAAAGCATCTTTTCCCCAGTGAAAACCAAGGATATATGAAGCTAATTTTGAAACAGAAATCTACAACTTTTCCTGAAGTTCTCACTGGAAAAGACATCCTTGGTTATGGACCAGGTGTGTCCATATGTGTGTGATAAGGAAAGAAGACAAGGTGACTGTTAGAAAAGCTGTTGGATAGAGATTAGATCAGTTTTTATATAGTGGCGGAGTGGAGGAACAATTGACCATTCAGGCAGGGAGTTTACAGCTCTCAGCCCGGAGGTACAGACCAATGTCTCTTCTTGTAGCTGGATTTTCCAAAGAGCTAAGTACACCCAGCTTTCTGCATTCTAAAATGCAAACACTTCTTTTGATGCTAAATGGGGCAAGGATTTAAAAAAAAACCAAACAAAAACCAAAAAACAAACCACAAAAAAACCCACCCAAGAACAACATCACCACCAAAAATCCCCAACTAAAACCAACTGTACTTGGGGAAAAAAAATAACAAAAATACCCAATTCAGTAATGCATCCTGTGTTTAAGCCACACACGCCTGTCTTTTCTCCTAATACCTCCACTTACTATATGCTGCTACAAAAGTGCATATCTTGGGAGTGAATTGTTAGGCAACATTACAAAAGATTTCCATGGTTTCTGTAAGAGGATGTTCTGAATATGTATGGAACAAATAACTCTTTACTTTAGGGAGAGGAAGAGTCAAAACAAGTGCAACTCCCTAATGCTGTACTATAACAGCCGCTTACAAAGGCTGTCATTTCCCACATCATCTTATCTGAAATACTTGAAGAGTTTAGAATAATAAGCAACTCTGCTATGATACCACTGTGCAGCAACTGCTGTGAAATGCAGGTTTTAATAGGAACCGCTAACTTGAAGCCAGAACTATGAAAAGTCTTGTTTTCCACCTTGTGGTATATTTGTTTCCTAGGGCTGGACTAGCTTAGTGTGTGTCCCCTTCAGAGCCACCCTGTACAGGTGAACACCGTGAATCAGAAATAGGCAGAACAAGTCATCCCTCAACTACAGCATCAGGACAAGACTGCAGCAGAAGTCACGGATACACTCACAAACTCCCCGACCTCACCTCTTTCCCTATGTAAATAACACAGGGGAAGAAAAGCACTCTCATCTGAAGTAACTGGAAGACACTGTTGTAGCAAAAACTAGAGTTACAACCCAGCTGTGTACATGTGGAGCTGTGTACATGTGGCTGCAACACTCTTCCAGCTGGAGAGCTCACCCCTCCTGAGCTGCATCAGAGTCCTGCAGCCAAACACCAGAGGAGCATGTCAGGTGCCAGAAGAGATGGACTTGATGACTAAGGAATGTCGAAAAATCTAAGAGAGCCTTTGGCACTGTGCAAAGGCAGGTAACACTGTCTAAAGTAGTCCACAAGCTGTATTGTTCTTGATCTGCTCCACAACTGTGAAGGCATGGTAATACACTAAAATGTATTTTTGGATGAATTCTTAAACGTACAATTCTGATAATTCCATAATATTTGTATGCAAGTGTGTGAGTGTATTCATATATCCACATACACACAGATTTCTACTCTGAGACGTAGAGCTTGATGGGCACATTTGAGGGCCATTTCTCTTGACATCAGAGGAAATATTAGTCATGGTTCATTTCTATGTAACAAATATTAATTCTGTAATAAAGATGTTATAATGCAGTAGTGGGCCAAAGCTGAAATGTCAGTTCTGTCTGTGGCACTTCAGTAATTGCTGAGGACTGAAAAATAAGAAAACTGGTGTTTGAAGATGGGGAATTGCAGGCAATTCCCAGTAACTTCTGAACTTATCCCTGAATAAAACCACTGATTCTGTTTGAACACTTCCAGTATCAGAGGTAAAACTGGAAAAAGGGACTAGATAACCTTAGCACTGAGCTGTGACAAAAACTTCATTTGAGCTCCTAAACAAATAGGTTTGCTAAAAACACATTTGTTTTGTTTTCAGATTTTATTTTCAAGAAAGGTATATTTAGAAAATGTCTTGATTATTATGTCAGCAAGTTTCTATTACTTCCCTTAAATAAAAAAAAAAAGTATTGTACCTCTACAGGAGCTATGCATGTTTACTTACCCATAACACATACTGTAGCAACACAAGGTGCAAAATAATTGCGGTACAATGTACAATATAACCTAAGGTGCATCAAAGCATATAACATTAAAATAAAATACTATTGGGGGCAGACCATGGCAGTCACTCAATAAAAGGAGTTAGTTCTGCAACATAAGAAACAGAATAAACTGAGTATATTATTCCACTGCAGAACTTGGAATTTCAGCTGCAAAATGTAAGATAGGAGTAATGAGTAGAAATGGTATTTCTATTCCACTGAAAATGAACTGTTCCAAAATGAAATTAAGTTCACAATTTGGAAGTGCTAGACATGGTTAAAGTAATATTTCTAGGAGCCAAATTAGGATGCATAAGTTCAAGCAGTTTTCCCTGTAGTCTAGGTTTAGACATAAATCAGACTGTGGTCATTATTTCCAGTCCAATAAGGTGGATCAAATCATGCCAGAATAATAAAGTGTCTAATGAAAAAGGATGCAGAGTCAGACAATGATCCATATTTAGCACTGATAAACTAGGGGAGGATACCAGTGAAGCATGAATTAACACCTGAGGCATTTTACTTAACAGAAAATTGAAAATTATAATCTTTGTATTGTTAAAAACAGATGGTAGAGCAAGAGAAAACAGAAATACAAAGCAGCAGATGTGGTAAAAGGAGCAAGAAAGCGTCTGCATTTTAGACAGAACTAAAATACTAATTTATTATGTCATTTCAGCTGAGTGATACTGAAGAAGAGTAAGGCAAACTGCCTCATAATTCCTGAAGGAAAATAATGAAGGAAACTCAGAGAGCAGTTTTCCCTAAAAAGATTTCTGGGAGACAGCAATCACAGTAGAGGATGAGGCACAGCTGAGCTCCTCGTTTAGTCTCAGTAACATTCAAAGGGAATTCTGAAATTATAAAGTATGAGAGAGTTTAAAAAGCAAGAGGCAGAATGTTTAATAAGTTACTTAGCAGAGCTTGAAAAGAATTCACTTTTATTTTTAAACATGGATAGGAAAAGACAACAAACTACTTTTAAGAGGCAACACAAGTATGTGCGTAGCAGGAACTGGAATACAGAGCAAAACTCTCTATAAAGCATTTTATCGAAGAAATTACTGGACATTTGTTCATGTGTTGCACAACTTATAAGCCTTTTGTAGTCCTTTTTGGGTTTCTTTTTCCCAAGATTAGAATGAAGTTTTAGGGTAGCTTTGCAGATGCGGTGCAGAAAGTTCTCATCCACTTACTACTTTAGGACCAAACTGAATCCAAATGCATTGTGAAACAAGATCTCTTTTCTTCTGGGAACCATCAGATGAGTACTCCAGTCTGACGTTTATGTTTGCCATGATTTTCTCTACATTCAATTTTCTTGCAGCTCAGCAGCTTTATTTAAAGAGGTTCCTGCCGATATTCATCCATCAACCAGCACCATGCCACTTGCCCTCTCTATAAGCCATTTCTGAGTTGGTACAAATATAATGACACTTGTAGTGACAATTACATTTTCTGTTATTTAGCTGCTAACTTTCTCTTTTATAAGGCAATAAATCTTATTAAGTGCTCCTTGAGCAATCAATTGATTCATTAACTGGTAATAAATGCATTTTAAATGCAAATTAAATACCAATCTAAAACACCTATTTAAAATGATACCAATATTTTACATGTACCAAAGTACATGATTTGTATTTCTGTGCTATACGTAAACCGAGCTTTAAAATAAAGTTTGTCACAGAAACACATTGAGGGGTTACTGTCCACAGTGTCTTCATTATTGGTCGTGGAGGTGAAAAAATGGCTGGATAAAGCCCCGGTTCCTTTCCTAAGCAAACAAAATAAGACAATGCTCTAAGTGAAGCACTGCAGACATTGGAAACTAAAGTATAACCAAATTTTCATGTTTTCTGCAAGCCATGTTGCATGGACTACTGCTTCCATTTATTAGTGTCAGTTTTGGGAGCTGCTATTGCCTGCCCTGGGGGCAGGATCCTTTTATTTAAAACTTGAAGGCTTGAATGTCAGCAGGAATCTACAAAGCGAGAATGCCTACCACCGGACAGACCATGCCTCTCCTGCAAGAAGGGCAGCAGGGTTCACGACAGTGGGCTTCACATGGAGTTTTTGGGGGGATTCCCCCCACCTCAACCACAACTAGCACTGTGCAGAGAACAGCTGTGCAGATGTATCCTCTGCTTCCCTAAGAAATTATCCTTCCCTACAGGACTTCTTCTAAAAACAGCCTTAAATCATGTGAAAATCTGTCACATGAGAGATTCTGGCCAAAAAGACAGATGCAATAGGGAGACATAGTTGTATGGTGGGATATAGGTTGAATACAAATAAAGACTAAGCAGCATATGTTAATATCAGGATTTAACCTATGAGCATGAGAAATACTTACTTGATGCATTTCTGGACATTGTCAAGATATTGGTCATCTAATACCATCTGAAACCCCCCAAAATTAAATCCCACGAAAATAAACAGAGAAACCCAACCAGTCTCAGAATAACAAGTGAGAAAGAGTAAATGGAAGATTGATCCCTATGGCAGTGGCACAAGTTTAGATGTCTCAGTTGTCCCTTTCCCTCCAGCTCCCAGGTGTGGGGTATAAGACCAGGGTTCTGTTAAAACTGATCCCAGCACTGACACAATGTATAGTCTAAAGTAATGTACTATGCTCGTTTTTTGTGACACTGATTTTATTAACATTCCCTTGGTTTATTTTAGCTTTTGCCTAAAGCAGAGCCAAAATCTCTAGACCTTTCATAGGATTCTCCATCTTCTAAGAATGGAAATCTATGAAAAGATCAGACCTAAGGGATTTTTGTGCATTAATTTCTGTAATTCAGAGCCCATGGAACTAACAGAAAACAAGGCCAATGAACCATAAATGTTAAGTACTGCAGCTCAACTGTGTCCCACCACAATGGATCCACACATTTCCTGGCCTGAGATAAGCAGTTATCAAAGGTTAATCAATTAGTGTAACCATTTTGAAAGCTTAGAAAGACTTGAATTAGAACTGTTGAAATGAGTCATATAGGGTTTATATGAATAATTTCTTCCCCGCTAGTGATCTCATAAATTTTTTGACAATGTTTTCGTGCTACTTTGCTACTGCTTAGATTTTCAAATAGTACACACCGAGTAAATTATTTACATTTTTTCAGCAGCTAGTGAATAATTTTGTTTTGGATAACTGTTTGCATGAATTGGCTTGCTCTGTTTTGAAAGAAGGCTATCCATGGTCTGTGCCTGAAGATGACCTCTTCAGCCATTTCAGGGGGACTCACTGGGAGAATGACACCTCCTTTATGCAACTCATACAGATAATTATCTGCCTTGGAGGCCTGTGATTTCCTAATTTTATTTTAACAGATTACTGACTGGCTTGCCCTGACATTGTGAAAACCCAGCCAGACTGTTAATGCAGACAAAAAAGCCCCAAAACAAAGGCATCTGACGTGTCACTCCCTGAACAAAGTAGTGGCTTCAGCAGCAGCACCACTGAATCATTTCCTGACTTTAAAGGCGAAGGCAAACAAGAAATGAGTGACTTGAATTTTTCTTTTGTCACTTTCAAGTACAAAAAGATAACATCTATAGAACTCTATAGCCCACTGCTTAATATGGATGTGTTGTGCCTATGAATATACAGGAAATAATTTATTCAGCACAAAAAAGAAAAAAACAATAGTCACAGGACTTCCTAATAAATTTGTTGTTACTTCTCAGCAGCTCAGAAGCAGGTGCAAAGCATTGCTACATAACACTGATGCAGATAAACGCTGGCAGACTCCCAGTTCATAAATTATCTGAATTAGTCTGGACAGTTTTAACACATCTGGAGCATTTGGAATTTACTCTGGAAGTAACGCTTTTATACCCAGATCATGTTAGCGTGCTTATTAGGTGTACCTAACATGCCTCAATAAGAGTCAAGTACTACAGTACAGTATTTAAAGGTGAACTTGAAAGAAAAAAAAAAAGGACCACCCATTTAGAACAACACAAAGTGAATTGTATATTCACTGTTAGCACAACATCACTTCTTTATGTTATTCTAATGCTTATCAATAAATAAAATTAGATATGTTAAACCAGCTTTAGAATATGGAGGCTGACAGTGTCCCCTGGATATCTGTCCTCTAAAATAAGCCTGATATCACTGACAGCAGCAGATGGAAGAAGCAGCAGCTCTTTGAACTTGATGCTTTCATTTGTCTGCTTTTTTCTTTCCAACTGCTCTGTATCTACTGTGTGGCACCACGCACAGGCCTGTCTTTCCTCACACATGTTATAAAGAAAGAAACATCAACCCATAACTACCTAACCCTTAACTAACAGTGACTTCACACTACATTAAATAACATAATTAAAAAACCCCTATAAAACCGAAGTATTATCTTCCCATTATCAATGGGAGTTCAGTGCTCTGGTGTCTCTTTCCCTTTTTAGCCCCTTATACTTTGAAAAGAAAGCATCACCCACAGTAACGACAACTGATAGGAGGACTTCAGCTACCGTGGTTTTCCATGAGGGTACACTGGCCACAGCCTGGGAATTTCAAGGGATATGTTAAAACAGTACTGAACTCCTCACAGGAATACAGGAGCATTAACTATGTAAGATGAAATGCAAGAGGATTCTCTAGGTCTACACAGGAAGAAAACCGGGATTGGAAATTGCAAGGGAATAAGGAGAGAGTATAAATATTGGTAGATTTGAGAATACCATTAATTTCAAAGTTCACAGTTATCCTAAACTATCACTATTGTCTCTACCATTATTATTTCACTTGTTCTATCATTACTGCAGCATCAGACATAGGACACACACCATGAGCTTCAGAGACATTTCTAGCCCACTCCCCTATATCTCCACACCCCCAAAATCAGCATGATTTTGAGGCTGGTGACTACATTCTGGTCTATTTTCACTACCTACTTCTTAAGCCCTTAAGTGTTAGAGTATAACAAAAATAAATTGCAGATAACAATCAGATAAATTATGGAAACATGACATTGTATTTATTACTCCAATTATGAAAACATGAAGGTGTATTTATTACTCTAATTATATTGTTTTCATGACTTAAGTGGCCATTAGAACTAAACATAATTTTTGTGCTTACAGGAGAAAACCGCTGATATTAGTCAAACAAGAAGAGGATGATTTCATAAAATGCATTAAATTATCATCCTTAACTTTGAATTAGCTTTGTTCTTCACTATGATCACATTGCTCTAGATGTTTCTGCATGCAGATGTTTTGACATTTACCTATAGCACAAGCACATATTCTAGTTGTTTTGCCATTGTCAGTTTAATATATACTACATTATTCAGTATATTAGTTTCTTATATCATCCGTGTTTTCCTCCATTTCAATACTTTTGTTAACATCACATAATCAGTTTCTAGTCTGGAGATCAAAGACATTCTCTTCCATCCTGGGCAAATTAGCCAAAACAAAATAACCCAAGAAGAAGCAGATTTCCAAGAGCTACAAATGCTCTTTGCCACAAAGTTTACACGTACCAGGACATTATTTTGTTTAGCTTTTCTGGAATAAATTTCTCTGCAAAAGCTAGTGAATGTGTTTGCCATTACTCATATAAAACAACTGACTTTATTTGCCAAGACAAATTAATGGTGATCTCTGCTGCAGGACTAAAGAGGGAGCTATTGACTAAGAATGGCTTGAATATGTCAGCAAGGATAAAGATATTCTCAGAAACCATTTTTATCGGTTAACTCGGTCTGTGATAATATTGATACACAATGAAATACTTAATGATCCTGTGTTTCTATTAGATGTAGGACTAGCATTCATTGAGTCAGATGCCTTACCTTATTTGTAAAGATCGTTGGTAAAGCCATGTTCAAACAGGTCAAAATATAATTTTATTTTATGATTGGTTTAAGCTATTCAGTCCTGTTCAGCACAAATAATGGTGAATGTAATTTGTGCAACACCTTAAGTAAAACAAAAGTCCTTCCTAAGCTTTAAGGCATATTTAAAACACATACTTTGAGAAGACAATACGCCTCTTAGCATTTACTAAGCAACAACAAATCCTAGAACAGTTGTTTGTTGCACTTCAGACTTGTACAGGTTTTGATATGCAGCGTGGGAAGATCTGGTTGTTGCCATTTTAGTGATTCATCAGTATCTGTAGCATCTGTGAAGTGTTTTCATTATGGCTCATCATCAGGCAAGGGTTATTTGAGAGATAATTTTACATGCTGCGGAGTGGTGAGATGCAGTAACAGTAAACAGCAACCAGCTCTGGAACTGCTGGTATCACTGCATGGGATCATACCTGAGTTACAGTTTTGCCTGGAGTATGGAATTTAGAAGAAGAGGGAAAACTAGCTCATTTCATTTGCCAGTTTAACAGATGATCTTTCTAACAGGATTGCTGTCGTATCTCATCATTGGTATCCACAAGACTTACCAGACATTTTCTCTGCTAGAATTTTTTAACTGCTCATATGAAATCTTTCACCTAAATTGGAGGTTTTGTTCCTTCTCCTGTTTCAGAAATATGTTGTAAAGCAATAAAAATTGTGGAGTTACTACGTACAAGCACTAGCTATAATTTGGATCAATACCTTCATAATAGAAAGCAACTATCTTTGGACTCTTTGGTTAAAGTGTAAGAAATATTTGCATGTCATCCAATTCACTGGTCTGTCTTGTCATGTTTTTCCTTAATGTGGATTCCTCCTGCTGAACACCTGAGTTTAACTATCTCCCTCTTCCCTGCCATAGACTTCCATTAGGGATTCAGGCTGGCTGCAAGTGTGGTCCATTAGCAGCATGTTCTCAGAAAGCAGGAGAGAGCAGAGAGAGAGGGTAAGCTGACTAATATTAATTGGTTGTGGCAGCAAAGGACAAGGAGTGTGGGGCTAGGCCAGGAGCATCCTTCGCTGCAACTGGAATGGTATGGGAAAATGCACCTCGGTAGCACCATCCCTGGGAGATAAAGCTAGAGAAGAGAAATAAAGCTTCCCAATCTTTAAACAGCTAGTTCAGGAAACATTTGCACTTTTAATAATTTGCTTTAGGCAACAGCAGTCATTTGAAGGGAGAGTGCACAGGGAACGCAGGTGTTTTATGGGACTGTACTTTTGCAATGGTTAATGGCAAAGCATTTCTTATTGTTTTAGAAATGTATGTGAAAACTGGAAAATCTTACAGAGGTTTCCCCTCCACCCTCAAAAGGGATTTCTCTGTAGCTGGATGGGGTTATGAATTTTAATAGAAATTTTGGAAGCCAATTAATTTCTGTTTACAGTCATTTAGCTATTCTTTCCTTATATGAAATTTGTAAATGCCACATGTATCACAGGACTAGAAGAAAGAAACCATAAAAATCGCAACTAGATATACAACCACCCTTTCTTGGAAAAACACTGTACTGTTTGTTTAAGACATAAAAGACTTCAACTGTACTGTTTGGCCACCAGAGGGGGTTTATATTGTTCCAATTTGGGAAAGCTAATTAAATTGAAAAACTAATTACAAAAATAAATAACTAAAAAAAAAATATCAGTGTGAAGAGTTCCTTATATCAGGAAATTACATTTCAGAAGAGAAAAGACGGGAAAATTAGCTAAAACAATTACACTTTCAATTCTGAAGCTGTGATTATGAAGTTCCCTACCAATTTATGGGTATATAACATTTCTTTGTATATAAAAAGTGTATTTATCTGAAATTTGTTGCAAGTTTAGATTGTGGTCCGATCCTATCTGCTGCTTATCATTCCAGGCCTTACCTTTACCTGTATATGCTGGTATAAACATACTGGTTTCAATAACATTTACATTTTTCTCTTCTAAGCTTCTGGATTTATCCTTGGGGATTGGTCGCTGACAGCCTTTAATGTACTTTATTTATGCAGGAGTCCCAGCGGATGCAAAGGCATACTCTTTGAACACAGAGTTCATGTATTTCACATGACTGAAGACCGTTTGGTCTTCACCATTTGGAGGGTGAAAGCAGGGGACATGAGAAAGCAGATCGCTGCGTGGGGAACATTGGGTAGGAGTTAATTCCTACTTCTCTTACAGCAACAGCAAAAGCTATTTTCTTCCAGTGGGTGCAGGAGCAGCATGTTACCATTTCTTTAAGAGAGAGGACACAGAGGAATATAGGAACACAGTTTTGCTGAAAATTATCCCTTAAAGAGTAAGTAACCCAGCTGATCCAAACTAAAAAACCAATTAAAATATTTATACCACAGTACACTATCATGTATTATGTATATGCCATATATTTAACTGAAAAGCTATTTCAGAAATGGTTTTAAAAGTTTAAGAAATATCACCAATATGAACAATTCAATACACACAGCTTTATGGGTGTATTAATAAAAGATAATTCCTTTATACACAGAAAGATCAAGCCTTCTGAAAAATTATATTAAAGAAACTAGAATTAAGATATGGGAATTTCCTGAAGTATCTCGAGGGAAGAAGTTTTCTGATTTAATATCTCTTGCTCTTTTTTTTTAAAGTTTCATGTCTGTTTTTGAGCTCCCTCTCCAAGTGTTAATGATCTTTAGGATAGCAAATAAATATTCACTAACACCTAAACCACCAATAAGAAAATAATTTAATCTTCTAACACTTTTTGTAGTTTGTAATTCAGTGTTAGAATGAAAAGTAATTATGGAAAATAAAGAACTCATTTGTTATACTGAGAAGATAGATGCATTTCTACAGTCACAAAAGATAGAACAGAAGGAGCACTACGATTCAAGATGGAATTTAAGATGTTATCTACCATTTCTCTGTTCAAAAAAACCCCCTAATCTTAAGTAAAGACAACTAACAATGTTTTTGTTTAAGTAGACTTGTGATACTTTCTTAAGTATAGGACCACATGACAGTTTCTTTTAAATCCAATTATTATATTTTGCAATGATTATCTATTTCCATAATCACTTTCATTTAGAATCAATCAAAAATTGTGATAAATTTATGATTGTTCATTTATTGTTTTACCTGTTTCCTGACATACACCTGTAGGAATGTTTTCCTTTACTGTTAGAGTTTTAGGTCTGAGAGTTTCCTGTTTGGTTTTAGATTGCAATCATTTTACAGACCATCTCTCACATCTGGTCAACTCTCAGCTCTGCAAATATTGACACAGACTGTATTTTCTCAATAGGAATGATGGTGGAGAGCATTAAATCCTTATGAAGCTATTTTCAAGCCTTCACAAGAAAATGTTTCTATGTCCTGAGTTTAACCTATTCTACTGTACAGGCAAATATTTTTTTTAAAAAACACCCCAAACCCAAAAAACAAACTATAGTACAATTCCTATCCTTGTGCTTGCCCCTACAGCACTGCTAGCAGTGTCAAGGTGGTGCAGAATAACCCATGGTATCAGACTGCCTCTGATGGACTCATGACCCAGAGGGTTCCTTCATGTTTTTTACATCTCCCTTCTAGCCACACAAGTCATGAAATGTTAGATCTCGACTATAACTCACAATCACAACACTGTCAGTGCTTAGAGTTGGAAGCTGTACAATTTCAAATTTTCTATTTGATGGTGAAAGAAGGAAATATCGTAAGCCTTGCAAAATAATATATTAGAGCTGGCTGAAACTTCCCAGAGATTTGAAATGATAGCAGAGATGGCTGAGTCAGTGGGTGAACTGTCAGTACTTTGAATGCCACTTCAAACTCGGAGAGGACATCCATAACACATCAGAATATTATTTATCTCTAGCTACATATATATCCTGTAATGTTCTTACATGCTTGTATAAAACATTGGTGTGCACTCGTCAGTTTACTGAAAATATAGGTTCCCTTAGTCCCGAAGTCTATGTTCTTAATAGAAATCTGTAAGAACAGGTTTTGGTAAGAAATTTCTAACAAATTATTAGTTTCAGCCCTAAATGGCTTATGGCTTTCTGATAGTAGCCTTTCTTTCAAATCTTAGTCAAAATATGTTTTGCTAAACTATCAAAATACAATAGGAAGGAATTTGCATAGCAATATGTCAAAGTCATGCCTCGTTTGAAACTTGAATCATAATTGTGACAATGGGATGGTAACATACTGCTACTGTATTTCATGACACAGATACTGACCACATGGAAAAAAAATAATCAGTGCAAGCAATGACTCATTTCCAAATTGCCAGTTTGATTCAGAAATCACTGATTAGTTTTGCTACAATTAGTTCTTCTACAACAAGAACAACAAATTCATGAACTATTAGTAAGAATATTTCTGACAGGTTTATCAGGCTTCAAGACAGCTTATATCACATAGTATTACTGCTCTGTAAAGAGCTCACCAGCTTTTCCTTTTCCCCTAGTGTTCCAAGACTATTTGAATTATGCCTCCTTCTGCACTTGCTATGCCTCTTTCCATTGCTGACATATTCTGAAGACATTAAAGCCAGCTCTAATGAGCAAAAGGGAGGCTAGCTTTGCACTGCCACACAACACAGGACTTGTACCAGACTGATCTCAGAGGGTCAACCTAAAGCCTCAAGTATTGTTCATCCTTCCAGGCCACTAACACAGAGGTGTATGTGCAGAAGAGATTTTGGTGAATGAATAAATAGCAGTTTAAATCATAGAGTCACAAGGGAAGCATGTCAAGGTACCACTTTTTATAATGTTTTAATGAGATGGAATTTAAAGTGGAACAGTGCGTAGATGTGAAAATATTTGTGCCAGGAACATTTCATAAACTGTAGCTAATTACAGATTACAATAGATAGATATATGTGAATGAGTTGCTGAGCTGAACGCTGCCTTGGCGGCTTTTGCTGTTTCCATTGAAAGCTCGATCACTCCTGTGATACAGAACAATCTGCAGAGTAGAAACACATTAGGAAGACGTGAAGAACATGCATCCTGCACGGACAGTGCTTTGGTTGGTTGGCATCCACTGGACCTTCCCACGTGGCAATAAACGTTACAGAAAGATCTCTCGATCATTCTGTAACTGCACAGCACACTAATAAACACAGGCAAGAAAACTGTCCTGCTGTAACCGCAGTTAGCTATCAACATTGGTGCTAGCATTTGCAGACCCTAGAAAAAAACACAACCCTCTCTTGCTTCAGGACAAAATTTTCTCAAGTACAATGATAAAAAGATCTAACAAATATCTAAGTTATAAAACATCAGAATAATTCTCATTTTATGAAATATTAATAATATATCATTTAAGCAGTTAATATGTGTAGGAATTAATGCAGTGAACTTTCCATATAATAAAACTGCCATAAGATTTGATCATGGCCAGGAAGAGGAATACCAGTCTGTTGCACAGCGAAGGACACACAGTACAAACTTGGATTTGTATCCACTGACAGAGAAGTTGTGGATGCCCCATTCCTGGAAGCATTCAAGGCCAGATTGGATGAGGCTTTGAGCAACCTGGTCTAGCAGAAGGCATCCCAGCCCATGGCGAGAGGGTTGGAACTAGATGATCTTTAAGGTCCCTTCCAACCCACACCATTCTATGATTCTGTGGCAGGATACTCTGCCCTAAGAAAGCTCCTTTCATAGAAATGCTGACCTGTTGCTGGATCTGGGGGGACCCAGACAATACTTGGAGCAAGGTGGTTTATCATACTGCATATGCTGGAAGACATGGTTCTTGTTTCAGCACCACAAGTGCACAGTGGGTAAGAATACAAGCTTTTACGAAGCTGGTGACTGCTGAATCAGGAACCACCTCAAAGACATCACATGAGTAACTGTGTTACTCAAAAAAGAGCCCATGTATTATTCCTCCGGGTTCTACATTAACAACAGCTAGAACGTAGTTCCATACTTTTATTTTCTGTAGTGGCTGTACAGCATAGCCCCAAAAGCCTGCATGTAAACACAGCACCTCTGTACAGTTACATGTATTCCATCATAGGAGTGCTTTATGAAATTTTAATTCACAGAGATAAAAACTGGCAAAAATAACTGATGAATTGCCTGTTTCCCAAATACAAAGATTGCTAAAATGTCTTATCTTGCAATATGAATGGAGACATCTGGTCATCAGATGTTCGTATTTAAATTTTTGCTGATAAATACATGTTGGAGTGACTGGCTGTTACCAGCTGTTATTTTTTTAGCATTGTTGGACAAATTTTTGGTAAACAGGTGATAGAGTACCATCTCAAGACTAAAAATGGTGACTTATTCTTTTCCCAGAGAAATACTATTTTAGCAAAATTGCATTTCTAACTAAATAAAACTGCATATTTATGTGTTGAATTTTCTAGGTATAGTTTCACCCAACAAACAGGGAGAAAACAGAGAGAAATATTTTCTTTATTTTGGATATAGTGAATCATTTCAGCTTATTGTTGAAGTGTTATTAAATTTAAACATTTAATATGTTAAACCAAAAAAAAAACCAAACTATATAGGACTACATTTCTGTTTAATCCAGCATGAAATTTTCTTGTTCAAATTTCTGATATTCTTAGGAGAAGGAACAGAGCTGATGTGCATTTTAGAGAGAGAAGGGAGGCCAAAATTGTTCAATGAACCATTTAGAGTAGGATAATATTCAAGCACCCTTTGGATACAGAATATCACATCATCAATAAATAGATTATGCCTGCTCCCTACAGAAGGAACCATTTGGCTAAAAACACAGCCACACAGCCATCAAGATCCTTAATTACTATTTCCAGAAGTTTATTATGGTTGACTAGATTTGGCAAAAAGTTTTCAATGAAGCACAGAAGGCCTGTGAAGAAAATCATCTGGGGAGAGCCTTATACGCCAAGTTCCAACCCAGAGCAGATTTTTACAGCTAAGTAGATCTAACTTACAAATAAATCTATTAAAGACAGAATTTATACTTGAAAGAGTGACAAGCTCATCAACTATAAGTGAGCTAGTGGACACAGCTGTTATAAGGTGATGACGTTAATTTAGAAAGAGGATATTGCCTCAAATCTAAAGTGTGATGAATGGCGCTTCTGTAATGCAGCATCTCCTTATGATGCCAGTGCTGGGCATATATACAGCTGCTGGTAAATGCATTTATAGAGCTTTTTCTTGCTACAAGATACCATTTCAACTAATCAAAGGTAATAAAATAATAATAGTGCTATTCCACTATACAGCATGACAGCTGCAGTTAATGTTCACATATTAAATACCATATCCGAGTGCTTCAGACCCCAACTACTTTAATATCCATTAGGCAGAAACCTGGCAATCAGACCCTGCTCCCTATTCTCCACACTCTCTTATGGTGAACATGCAGACTATCTCATCTGTCCTTCTCCATCCATACCCACCCTTCACTCACTTTGAACCAACATGGAGGAAACAAGTGTTTCTGAGTATTCTGGTGACTGAATACATCTCAGCATTAGCCTCTCCTTCAACGCAAGAATGTAGTTATCACCATCTGCATAACTGCCAACAAGCCAAAGTTTATCTGAAGCACCTAAATTCAACATGAATTCATGCAAATTCATATATTTACACATATTTTTCTTCTTTCTGTTACATATTAATTTCTTTAGATTCCCTAACCCTAACTTTCAGTATGCCACTCTATGATTAAACATCAAGCATTAGTCCTCCTTCACACTTACCATTTACCTAAGTCTAGACAAACTATAGGAACCAGCAAAAAGCTGGAATTTGGGATCAGTTTAAAACTCAAGAATCTTTCAACACCCAAACCTTAATCCAACATAGTCCTTATATCCCAGGGACTGATACCTTCAGTAAAAAATAAATATAATTGTTTTGCCTTGCTTGTTCCCAAGCACCTCAAAGTCATTCAAGCACACTTGCACAATCATGAACTCACATCCAGGCTCTCTGCAGGGAAAACACATCTTGTTCCCTCTACAAGCAAGTCAGATCCTCCAATATCCATCCCTGGCAAACGGCACCAACCTGGGCAGTGCCAAGCTGGGCTCCCTGCACCTGTGATGCAATGGAACTGCTGAATCCTGTATGCTGATGGACATCTAACATGCAGGCTGGGAACAGAACTAGATACCAGCAGCCTGCAATGTAATTTCCTTGTTTTTGTCAGGAAAAGCACACAAAAATAATTAGATTGCCTCACTGGCATCACCTGGTACATAGAGGGAGCCTGCTGCAAGTGGAGGGAGCCAGATCACTGCTCAGGGCAGTCTCTGTGAGGAGCACTGGCAACTGCCAGGCTGACTTGGGCCACATTTCTCTTCCCTGGCTGCCAACAAAAACTATATAGACTAATCTCGTTATCTAATGCTGCAAACATGCTCAAACCACTGGTCAGTAACTTCTTAAACCCATAAAGGTACCTATGATTTTATTTGTAGATGTGTGCAAAACAGCTCAAATATTAACATGATCTAAAGGTCACTCTACCCTGACCCTAGATGAAACTAAAGCTCAGAATATTCTGGTGCAACGCTAAAGAGGAACATATTCAACTATAAGTATTCCATGTGAATGGAAATATTTACCAAGTCAGACATTTGCAATTAACCTAGGCTAGCCAGCTGATAAAGCAGCCAGTGCTGCATTTCATTCCCATCCAGCTTAACTCCTCTACTCATTCCTGGAAACCATTCCTTTAGCCTTATATCTCTTTTCCATGTAAGTCTAGGTCCATGCAAGTCTGAGGAGCACTGTCGCTGGCAGAAAATACAGACCTAAGCTCTTACCTCAGCTGACAATTTTTTAACTCCACAACTCAGATTTTGAGATTACTCTTTGGTATAACTGCCCCCCGGCAGAAAAAGCATATGCAAGACTATAAAGTCCATGTGTCCCTTCTGGACAGGATTGAAAAAGTTTAAATTTAGCTAGAATATATCCATGTTATTATCTATCCTCATTAAGGTTTGTTCAAAAAGTTCTCACTCAACCATTTATAAAGCTTTTTTAAAGTATTAATATGCATGCATTTCCTTTCATCCATTTAAGAATGTGATAAACAAGCTATGCTTCTCACTGATGAGGAACTGAACACTGGTTTGAAACATCAATTATTTGAAATTCATAAATCACTCTTAGCGTAACTCATTCTCCCCTTCCAACCCCTTACCCCCACCTCCGCTGTCAGTCAGAAAGCAGCAACCAGCCAGCAGTGTACTAAGCGGCACATTGTGCTTGTTCATGTATCGACCCATAGGAGTTTTGAGAGCTGACTTTTGTTAATTCAACATAGTGTCACTCAGATCTACCATGATGTTAAACATGCAGATCAGTGTTCCCATTTAATATCACTGTTAATTCCTTATTTAATAACTGACTATTTGAACACCAAAGTGTTCTCAAAGTATGCAATAATCTTGTTTTCTAACTTTATTGCATTTGTTTAAAAGAATAATGTTTCTTCACCTTTATGTCCATATGTGAAAGGGAATGGAAACAAGACCAGGAACTGTGCATTTCTCTATCAACAAAACAGTTACATCAGTGATACAACTGGGATTCTTTTCAGTTTGAGTAGGCTATTAATTCAGAGGGTCTAGCCCCCCGAGCATCTGTATCTAATATAGTCTATACACCACACTAGCAACAATACTACCAGGATCCACATCACATTCCCAGTCCAGGTCCCCTGCCCAGACCAGCCAGATACACAAAGGCTCCAGAACACCTCTTCCTCCTTTTCTTCATACACCTAGTTAGCTTGGTGGTTGAATTTTCCATGGCACAAATCCTCACAATAACATCAACATACCCACGGACTTGGCAGCAAAGCCATTAGCTAATCCTACGTGAGTACAAATTTGATCAGAAAAGTCTTAAACTAAGTCACAAGCATCACTGACCTGTGCTTTTGGCTTGGTGCTTATGCCAGACAAAGGAACATTTTCTTGGTTCCTGAAATTTACTTTAGCTTAGACAATATGAAATGTGTTCAGCTTCTACTGACCTTCTACTTAAAATAAGCAGTACACTTGCAGAGAACACAGTTAAGGCCAACTAATGTTCTCGGTTCACTTTCGCTCAGCCAACTAGCAGTACACTGCTGCTATGGAGAGATCTTGCTATTCATAACCTCTGACACAGAACTAATCATTTCACCCACAGATGAAGCCATGGCTTGGCTGGGAGCAAAAAAAAAGCTCAGAAAACAAATTTCATATAAAACAGATCTAAAATGAAACAGCTGCAGCTGATCCAGACAAAATCCTTTAAAGTTCTTTTTATGTGCACACTACAGCTTTTAACTACTTTCAAGATGTACTTTGATGGAAAGGCTTTCAGACTCATTTCTAAAGCAGATTTGGAATCATGGCAGCATCAAAATTGGATTACAACAAATCTGTCATGTGCAGATTGAACAACAAAATACAACATTTTTGGCCTCTTGGTGTGTCTTTTTATAACCTAACTTCTTCCCCTATCCACTCACCATTCCAGTACATGGAAGAATTAACTTATTTCACATTAACATAAACCAGACTGGCTCACTCAATGCTGCTTTGAGAAATCAATCTCAAAATTGTGCATTTATTTCCACAGGTCCTTACAGAGCAGGCCTGAGGCACTATGCTTCTCCCACAACACATACATAACTTCAGGTTTGCAGTTATTAATACTTCTTTGTCTGGAGGGATCGAAAATAAGGATCAGTACTAAAAAGAAACCAAATTAACATCTCACATCATCCTAATAGCATGCAATAAGAGTGAATATAGAGCAACAAGAATAATTTCATTTAGTCTAAATTAAAGTTTAAAAATTACTCAGCCTGTACATATTTTTCATGATACTTGAAGAACTAGAATAAAGAAAAATATTCAGCAAGATAAATTAACAAAAAGTAATCTCACACACACAGTATATACATCACAGGTTTTTGTGTAGGTTTTTTACTTTTTGTTTAGTTTGGGTTTTTTTACTGGATTTTCTGAAGTTATCTTAAACCTACAAAACAAACACCAAGACAATGCCACCACCCAAACCATCATAAGTACAGCTGTGACACTATTTTTCTTGCCATTTATCTCTAGCCCTCCATTTATTCTGGCTAGCCTGTTAAAAGTCCTTAAGCAGTTTCTACACTGGTACTTCAGCAGGAGTTCAACCACAACAGTAGCCCTAACCTTCCTAGACAGGGAAGCCATGAAATAGGTACAGATATGTCAAAACAACTTTGGCAAAACACACATACCCCGTCATGTAACATACTCTTGAAAATACCCATCACTATTATTGCTAGAAAAGTTGCTGTTGTACAACCAGGAGACTCTCATTAGATTTTTACCTGCTTTGTGTTAGGGCTCTCAGGTCACTAATAGGGCTTAATTTCCTTGACCAGACTCACCTGGGACCTCCACCATCCCATTTCAGCTCAGGTTTGGGTTCCTCAAACCTGAGGAGCTCAAACCACTGTGAGCTGCCTGTTGATCACTGGGCTGTGTCTGACCCTGGTTATCATCACTAGACCTGACCCTGACTTGAATCCTTTCTGATTTGCCTCATCACTATGGACCCATGTAAGGATCAGGCTCCTGACTGACCACCAGGGCTGCCCTGCATGAGTGTTATGGGGCTGGGCTGTGCCATGGAGCTGAGCCCTGCCCTACCTGCCTCGGTACCACCTGGGCTCAGCCTGTAGTTCCTGGTGCTCAAGGAGCAGCCAGCCCGCCCTGCTCCCTGATGCTTCAGCTATAAATTTTCATTTCCTTTCAAGCTCCCAGAAATAACATCAAACACAAACCTTGGAAGAGCTGTACAAAAAATACATGTCTAGATGCACATCTCCTTTTCAGCCCTTCCACCTGCTGCGGCACTGTAATATATGGCTCTCACAGACATCTTTGCTGTTTCACCATGTACAAGTAAATGAATTCTCTGCTAGTCTTATGTCAATGTTTCCTAATGAAAGCTTTGTTTGAGTTTCTTTTTTCAAGTATGTGCAGAATAATGGACAGACCACAGTGAAATATGTCCCTTGTGCTCTTTGATGGAAATCATAAACTCTGACTACATAGCTCCAATGATTTACAGCCCTTTCAAAATGCAAAGCAGAATTCATTCAGTGCAAGACTGCTACAGCTCTCATTTCTTTTTCCTTTAAAATGCAATATATAGATTCATACACATTTTATATAAATGAAATACATATATATATATAAAGCATTTCACCTGGCCATGCAATTATGCAAGAGGCAATGTTAATGATTTATCTATGGCATTCATACCAGCTTAACAAAAGCTCTATTCCCTTAAGTTGGAGGATTGATTTTGGATCTGAAGAGTGCTGGATTAAGTCTTTAAAAGGATGTATTTCTTATAACATAATGAAAGTCTGTTCATCTAAACTAATCATGGACAAAAGCTAAACTTCATGAATAACGTTTATATTTTTTGATAAACATCTAATGGACATACATAAATTAGTTCTTCTAAGTTACCAGGTACAATCATGATTTGCTATTGAGTAGACACAGAAAACTACTGTAGGAATATTCACATTATTACAGCTGGACACTCAAGAAAAAAAAGATAGTCAAGTGAGCCATTAACAACTGAAAGCCTAGAAGTTTTTCAGTATTGTCAGCCTACCCAAACTTCCCAAGTTCCTATTTCATATAAAAATTAGTTCCTTGATAGACCTTGTTATGTAATTTATCTTGCAAAGCAACTAGGACAGGTGTAGGCATCAGGTGTCTGTAAAAGCATACCATTAAAAATCAAGCCCATATAATGTGTTCTTGCATTTACCTATGCTTATTTATCTTGCTCTACCAGGCACACACTACGGAATTTACATTCAGATGAAAGCACTTCTCATCCCTAAATATTTTTTACTCTAATTTCACACAAAGTTCAAGAGGGAGGGAGCTGGAGAATTAAGAGGGACAGATGGAGAAGGCAAAAAGCATATAAGGAAACTGAAGGGAGAAGACATAAGCTAACTAAATGAAACATTTGAATACACTTCATCCAAGTCTCTGGAAAAGAAGGATAGTTTTCTGATTTTGGTAGGCTGTGTGCAGATGTCATCAGAACAGAGCCTTTTGTTGACATTTGAGCAGCTAAGACAAACAAATTATTTGGAAGTATTGCATGCATTCCACAAGAAGACGTCTTATGCAAGATGTGAACCAGAAACAGTGATAATGAGAAACACCTTTACATGATTACGTATAACATTAACAAATTACTTTTCAGACTTAAATGATATACAGGCAATAATAAAGTCCAAGTACACTACAAAACGGACATGCATGTAATGTCATACTTGACTTCTAAATACACCATTTTGCACAAGTATGCAGTCTAAAGTCACACTTTATGCAGTGACTTTGAGTTTGCATGCCATAGCCAGACCTGGGACTGCGTGTATGAATATGTAACTATGCAAAAAAAAAAAAACTCAGGTATGAAAGTAATGGAAATTACATAAAAAAAATGAGATAAAATTGCATTCCTACCTCCTCCACTGTCAGTTTGTTACTGCATTTGATGAAGTCTCTCTGTATTTGTTTACCTGAAGCTCTAATAATAAGGGTTCGAGACGTGCTGTGTCTTAAATTTATTACAGTGCTATATGTGTACATGCAGAGAAGATGAATCTTACCTAATTGCAACCCTCTTTTAACTATTAAAGTGAAAGGAAAGTTTGGATAGTTATATTTTATTGTAAGCATTCTTGGAAGCCTACACCAAAGGTATGTCCAACATCATTAGAAGGATACAAAACATCAAGAAACACATTTGTATTCAAACATAAAAGTATAACTTCAAAAGCATACCTCCTCTACAAAGTTGTTTATTAAATGTAGAAAAGAGAGCTCAATGGGTTATCCTTTACTCCAGAACAATCTTTCTCCTTATCCAACCACCTCTAAAGAAATTTTCCAAGCAGTTCATCACATCCCCTTTACTAGTTACACTCTCCTCTCCTACTAGCATTATGCAGATCTAAACACGGTGTTTTCCTGAAAGCTATAGCTGTCAAAACTTGCAGAGAAACACCCTTATTTTTGCTTCCTTTCTGACAATGTATATCCTGTTTCAACGTTTATGACTTCCAATGTTTGTCAACCTTTTTTCATTCTTGACAATGTGTCATACATTGTCTTCATGCATGGATCACTCAGTGACCTGCTTGTGCTGTGGTAATTTATACTGATCATACAAATAAGAATTAATGTGTAGAAAATAGAGAATTCTGCTTTAAATTCAGCAAGTCAGTTCTTAGGATCAGTGCTACTCTACTTGCTTGCTCTACTTTTTATTTCTTTTTATTAGTATAAAAAATTCTGTGTTCATGGTAATTTATACACATCTCCCCAGAAATTATGTGCTAGGACTTTAAAAATACTAAATATTGTAAATATTCAGAGCAGATTTTGGTTTATGTATGGTATTTTTGACTGTAGGAGCAGAATGTGATATCAAGTGACTTATGACTCAGATACTATTTCTTTATTTGTGTTTCTTCTTGGCTTTCTCCAAAAGAAACAAATAATTTATGACTATTAACAAAGGGTGGATAATACAATCAGATTGAGCTTTTAGGCTTCTTAAAACTGTTTAGTTTTACGGTTTGAATGCAGACAGCTGCTTCTGTTGATCTGTTGAGAAACCATACGAGCTGAAGAGACCTAGCACTGAAAATAAGATCCCATTTTGGTTATCATTTTGCTAGATTAATGTTGCTTGTGGCATTTGTCTCTTCTACACTTTATAGATTTATGAAATCTTGTTTCTTATGGCAACCACAGCTGATGACTGTTGAATCATTATTCACACTTCACTGAAATCCAATGGAGGTTTTTAGCTTATTTTTAAATGGACTATAATTTACTTGATTTTATGCAGAACAACAGTTCAGACCGTATGGGGTAAATTTTCAAGGTGGTGAGTAGGAGGTACAGTGCAAGCACAAATCCTGTTATTTGTTAATAGGATTTGTCTGCATCCCTCTGTTTATTACTTTGAAAATGCATTGCTGTATCTCATTTACAGAGTAATCCTATTGGCAATACCATCAACTCCAAACAGACCTGGTCATGTGTATGGCTCCACATATGGCACCATGTTGTAAAGGCTCCTGAGCAGGACATGACCTTGGGATTAAACTTCCAAGCAACTAACAGATTCCCTGACTGCCTCTTTACTCTGATGACCCTACCCTTACTGGTTTTTATCAGTGAATTTATCAGCATTAGTGGCAAAGAGGTGGCTAAAAAAGTCTCCCTCCAGAGGATAATTTTCTGTTGCTATTGTTCTATGTCCTTACTGGTTTGGGTATGTGTGAAAAAATGTTAAATACATAATGTGTTTTCCACAATATATCATCAATATAAGACCCAAAGAGAACATCTGAAAACGTACATATGGAACATATGCAAAATGAGCTTTTCTCCCACTAACTGCACTTCCACTAACCACTAAAGCTCAGTAAGTTCTCTCTACCATTTTCATCCCCATCAGCAGGTCTTACAGATCCTGGGCTGGAAGGAAATACTTCTGTTTTCCTGCTTCTGTGGGCAGGACCACTCCTCTCAAAGGCAGACAGATAATGGTTTAGCTGCTTTCTTGCATTCTTACCTCCCTAAAAGCCAAGACTTTTGATGGAGGAGGGAAAGAGTTCCCAAAGGTGACATTCTTACAGCCAGAGAAAAAGAGGTACAGAAGAGACAAATACAAAAACAAAAGGAAAACCTTTAAAGTCTAAGCAACTTTAAAAAACCATCTTTAAAACAATCTATCACCTTGAAAGTTTCATGACTTCATGCTAATTTCATAAGGAACATCAATGTTAACTACTTGTGGATGAGATTAATTAATACACTACCATGAAACAAATGTCCCAGCAATAATCTGTAAAAATGACTGGGATTAGGTACCTGGAAGCTCTTTTATTTTTGTTATGGATTAGTTTTTGAACCATTTAGCAATGGAAATGTAAGGAAAACAAGAAGAGACCTTTTAATATTTCCTGATACAATCTTTACTCACTTGTCAGCTCAGCTAAACTCACTTCGCTATAGCAGCAATGAAAGTCAATGTTGCAAAGAGGTATATAGCATACCCTGAGATTCAAGACTGCCACCAATGTACCAATTTCCATCAAATAATTTTCAGTGTATTTCTGTGAAAGTGTTCATACACCTACAAAGTAGAGTTTTTCCCTGGAGGGCATAGTGTGTTAATGTGAAGGACCTGACATCTTGTCTTCAAACAGCAATTACTTTTTTTTTTTTTCCTTTCAACAACATGATATTATTTGGAATAAGAGCATCACCATCCTTAAATCAAGATAATAGTGAGGTTCTGTAAATCACATGCCAGTGGTGTGGTTTGTGAGTGGGAATCATGCAGTAATATGTATAATACATATTTTTGGCTAGCTCTGAATTCTTCAGATTCAGAGTAAAGGATCTTTTTTCTGTCTTTCCTATCTTTTCATATAATTAAATATTATAGATCAAGAGCAAGCCCTTTTTTCCTTAAAGGTCACAGAAAAGGGTGACTTTATATTAAACTGAGATTCACAGTTATATATGTTTTCTGATATTTTTCTCCTGCCTAGTATGGCATTGTTCACTTTTCTAATTAAATAAGTATATATCTTTTCAGTGTTTTGTTCTGATTCTTTTCTCATCTTGCTGCATTTTTCAAAAGGAAAATTATGTCAGACCTTAGTGCCTTACTGCCAAAAAATAAAAAATCATATTTAAATCAAGTTAATGACTCACTCTTCCCATTTTGTGCATTTTCTTCCATTACTCTTGGTCCATTGGTTCATCCATTTTTAAAAGGTTTAATTTCCTGTTGGATCATTGACTGAATTTGTAACAGGTTCTCTTTCCATTGTGAGCTTATGAGGCAAATAGTATTATGTTTGCAAGCACAGATGAGTGTGTTCACTAAAGGCAAGGGCTTTTTTTTTTATTGAAGATGTGCTAGTAAATCATTTTCACATACAAAAAAAAGTGAAATAATTATTACTGTGTATGTTGAAGTTATATCAAAGCTTTTCATAACATGTTTCCCTCCCTCCTGATACATGCTGCTCCTGTGGTATCACACTATTTCTGATGGAGCTAGGTATACAGAAAGGAAGGCTAATTTCATATGTAAAGTGCTGGAAGTGTTTCTTTTAGTTGTTTATATCCCCTACTGCATGCTACTTTGTAGTGACTAATTTAAGACTGCTACCACAGCGTGAGGTGGACCTTCAAGGGAAATCAGTGCTAATTTCTCCTTTCAATTCTGTTATCACAGACTTTCCCTTTACTTCATCTTAAGTTGAATAATATATTTCAGAGATGAAGTTATAACTAAGCTTTTTTGGTTTTAAACACAGACTAAAATCTTTAAATATTCTGGGGGACAAGTTCTGATTTTCAAGGCCACTGAAATAAGAGTCAGAAGTGATTATAAGACATTCTTTGCAATGCCTATAGATAGCAGAGTACCAAGAAACTCAGAAAGCAATGTGCCAAGTGAAGAAAAGGCAATAAAGAATTGCTCTAGACCACAGATATAATCTGAATGATGATCCTTATTTATGGGAAGTAAAGCCAGAGCTTCTACTGAGAAGGTGTGAAGATTCACCAACTGCATTTTAAAAGCAAGTCTAAGGCTGAGATGGACTGCCATTTCCTCTGCATGGACTGGAAACAAACTAAGCAGGGCTGTTTGTACAAACTACCTACAACACATCTTGTAAAGCTGGGCTGTGGAGCTCGTACTACAACAGCAACTTCTACCCGTTTTACAGTGATTCACTTGGGACAATGGATTGGTCATGACCTAAAGGACTTCTCTTACAAAAAGCACAAGCAAATGATGGGACATCCTTTGTTAAAGAAATAAGGGCTCCTAGCAGAAAAAAGGACATTTCCAAGGCAGTATTTCCAGGTGCTGAATTTTGGAGAGGGAGCAATTGAGATAAAGCAAGGGAGCCATGTCAGAGTTTTAAATGCACATTACCGGTTCACTAATTTTTGAAGACTTTGGACGCTACTGTCAGTCTACTTTCACAAGAGCATTCAGATAAAGCTCACAAGAGCTTGCACAATAGCATTAAGAGTCACACAGGCTTATACCCTGAGAAAGGCAGGAAAGTTAATCCAAGATGACAGATCATGTCAAAGTTATGCATTTATGTTTGTAGCAATACAGTAAACAATGTAAGCTTAAACTCAAAGCACAGATGAAGCAAATTTATATATATATGTATAAACTAGGGTAACACAACACCAATATCTGTGGGTTTTAAATGCATTAAAATGTCTAGACCATTTAGGAAGCTCACAGGATATTCTTGACCAAGGTAACTCTGGAATGCAAGAAATCCAAATGACATTATCTGCAACATTTCAGAGCACCATTTAATGCAAGAATATACACACAAAAAGATTCATAAGATACCTCTTTATTCTACAATAATCAGAAATACAATTTTGGTAGTAACAGCTTTCACCACAGAACTGCACTATGTGTCAGACACTGTGCATTGAACTTTGAGAAGAAGGAGGTAAGTGACATATGGATACTTAATAACATCTCGGAGAAGTCACATCCACAGTCACCAGATTAAGACTTTCACAAGAAACCATTCCCAGTGGGATCACCTCCGCCTGATGACTGAGAAAACACTTCAAGCTGTGACAAAGAGGATGAAACTGAAGAATAGAAAAGTTTGTATGCTAAAACTTTTAACATCAAAGTCCATTGGACTTTATCTGTCAGTAGTGTTTGTTTTAGGCACAGAAAAAATGCACCCCCACACCTGCAGAAACGTAAATTTTACATACAACTGAATCCTTCCACCTGCCATTTGGATCTTTGGGATAACCTCTGGAACCTATGGATCTGCAGCTTATGAGTACTTGCCTTCTGCAAGAACTCAGACATGCCTCTTATTTCACACCCCTCATGTGCTATTCAAGTAACCAGCAGCAAAAAGATGAAGATTCTAAGGCTGCTGAATATTCAGAATCCTTATCTGTGGCAGGAAGTAAGCCAACTAAAACTTGCTGGTACTGACATTAACAGTTTTACCTGAAAGCCAGCTGCAGGCCCCACTGATTCCATAACACAGATGGAATAACACTGTCATTTCTCACAGTCTGTCCTGAGCTCCCATCCTGGTAGCCCAGTAAGTGTCCCCTGGCTCCAGCAACATGAAGGTTTAGGATTTTGCAAAAGGAGATTGTGTGCTTCAACAGCATTCAGAGTATGCCAGGCACTATCGTCTGCATCTAGTCTCCTGAGCAAAGGCCACCACCTCGGGCAGCAGAAGTAGCAATCTAACAGGAAAGTCTGCATTGACAACCGCCCTTATTTTAAGGACAAACTGAATCATATAAAATGATAATAATTATTTGTAATTCAGATACAGAAATTAAAAGGAAGAGGTAGGTTTTACTGCTGGATCACTTTATCATAGTAGGATTTAAATAAATGAAGACAGCCATGATTACAGACAGGCTGTATTTCTTCCCTCAGTGGCTAAAATCACAAGCATCAGAACTGCAAGCACTAAAGAAGATTCATATTTATGCATGTATTTGCATAATATTTTTCATACTCTTTTTCCTGATAGGATAGGTGCTCTTGAAATCTGAATTATTTTTCAGGGCACTTGGGAAAGGGAATTAATTATAAAGGCTCTTACAAATATTTTTTTAATTTAACATAGGATCAAATATCTATGCATTTAGTTGAACACTGCAAAATGGTGATAAAGACATTTGTTTATGGTCTCATATTCTTACAGTGTGAGAATCTTGACTCCATGCTCTTTATTAGATGACTAAAACACTGAGGGACTGCAGAGAAAAGATACTTTGAGCAAAACCAGGGTAAAACAAAGAACAATTTTGAAAACATATTTTAAATATAAATATATATTTTACACTGGGGAGAAAAAAAGTATGCCAGTGACTCCCTGTATTAATCACAAATCCTTAGAGCTACTCAAAATCATGTGCACAAAAGGCAAAAATCATGACTGTGACTCATGTATATGAAAAATGAAAGTGCACAGAATAATAATTTTTTTAAACTCTTAATATGTAAAGTATTTTGATCATTTAACATAATACTAGTGCCAAAGTCCAGCTAAAAATACTATTTTAATGTAAAGATCCTTCTTCTCTAAAATTATAAACTATCTGCTTTCTTTCATGAGCAATATTTGGCTTTCGAAGAGCTAGAACAGCATTCACATTCAGTCTTTCTTCTTGCCCTTAAAATATTATTTTAAAATCTGCTTATTTTAAAAAATGCTTTTGCCACCAACAGGTTCTTTTATCACGTTACAAACACAAAAGCTGGTTTTTAAGAAATGCTTCAATTGTTCTTTTGCACCCTATGCAAGATTTCTTTTAGAGTTTGTTTTGGTTTGATTTACATCAACCATACTTTCCCTGAAATTATAATTTAATATATGCAACTATAACAAGCATCTTGACAAAAATCTGGGGGTTTATCCAACCTCAGTCAGGGAATACATGGTAAATTTTCTGCTTTTTAAGTAGATATTAAGACTTGCACTGCTGTCATAACACATGCTATATTGAATTGTGTTGTTACATACAATTAATATCAGCCTCTCACCTTATTTGAAGCTTCAAGGCATGAGTTGCACAACGTTCAAAAAGTTAGTTAACGTTTGCAATATACGTGCATTGCAATTAAAGTCAGCCATCCATTCACCTGCTAAGCTCTGGGGAGGGTTATTGGTAGAGTATGAGCTCTGCTGAGGAGGGCCGGGACCAGCCATACCTCCTTCCATCACCCGCCACGTGCTTGAGACCCGCCAAGCGAGAAAATCGCCATCAGACACCAATATTGTGTCACCCTCTCCTTTCTGTCAGCTTTCCGTTAACGGGACACATGTGCTGAAACAAGAAGGCTGTACATCCAGCGCCCCTGAGCCCCACTGACGGCCATTTCCAGACGCACCGTGGTGCGGGCTACGCCAGGCCCGGCAGCGCCTCAGGCTGCAGCCCCGCCATGGAGGCCCGGAGCCTGCAGCACCCGGCCAAAGGCCCGCCCGGCCCCGGTGTCGGGCTCAGCAGGGTGGCCCTCACACCAGCTCCCCACGCGGGACTCCAGCAGCACCCATGTTGGGCTCTTCCCCTGGCAGCACCCTGAGGCCGTGGCGGGGTGGCAGCTCTGCACGGGCAGCAGCGGGGGCCAACACCTCAGGTTAGTCTGCCTGCAAGTTTTACCACAAAACAGACTTCTAAATGTGGAGGATTTATTGAAAAGGAAGTCACAACTGCAAAAATACCTCAGAAAGTGACAAGAAGAAAGTAAGGGGGCAGGCGGGGTGTAAGGGGAGTAAAAGTCTCCACTCTACCCTGATACCAGAGGAATTTTACCAGTGTGCTTAACTGTAAACGCTGCAATGATGTATCCATGACACTGCCGAGCTGTACAACTCTGTATTGTGTAGTTTAGCTACTGGTAGAACGCTGCATTGTATAGTTTTGCTACTAAGTAGATAAGAACCGGTCCAAAACAAAGACATGAGCCAAGAGCGCTGAAACAGGGCCAGAAGAAGAGAAGGTCATGAAAAGGACAAGAAGAAGAAGAGGAAGGTGATGAGGAAGAGGATGAAGAAAGGATGAAGATGTCCCAAACGACCATCAGAGGACCCCCGACCCATTAGGCCACACATGCGCAGTAAGAGCGTAGATATGGTAAGTAGTTCATGGAACTGTAATGAATATGCTAATACTTTCTCAGAAATGTCATTAATATGTATAGATCGGCCATATAAACAGTGAACGAAGTCAGTGTGCACGTTGGGCAGAACTTATCTCCCATGCCTCTGGTGCTGAAAATAAAGCACGCCTGCTTTCTAACACTCCACAGCAGATATTAGAGTTTTGTCTCTGATTTTTCAGTACCAGCCCTGCCCTCACAAGGCAGCTCTGCCCTGTCAGGCAGCCCCCCGTGGCCCCAGCAGCTGCACGCTAGCCCTGAACAGCCCTTTTCAGGCTGTGCCCTGATGCTGATGCCCGCCGGGCAGGCCGGCCGCTCTGCCCTCCTGCCGGCACCACCACCACCAGGCCGCTGGCTGCCTGACAGGGCAGCCCCCCTCGGGCCTGCAGAAGGCCTGCCAGAGCTCCTTCCCATTTCACAGGGAGAAACCACATACACCTATGGCGCTGTAGGCATTTTCCACAGCAATAAGCTGTTTTGTTAAATGTTGCAAATGTTTCTATTTCACCAGCTGTTGGTGGTGGCTCTTTTTAGGGGATATCCTCTTCACAAGGCTGGGCCCAGTCCTTGTGCTGTGCCCAGGTTAAAATCACCCACCCTCCAGGCACCTTTTCTTTTTCGTGGCTGATGGTGAAGCTGTCATTCACCTATCTCGTTCTTTTTCTCAGGTAGCACTGCTTTTCAGGGTTTGTACTAAATTCATCTCCATATTGATATGTAATAGTTGAGAAATGTAGGTTCCCACAACTGGTGAAATTCACCTTTATGTAGGAGCCGTATAAGCTCTATGCATTAAGTCCCACTGTAGCTACATTTTGAGGAATTTAAATGGATTTAAGACAAGGGATGTTTCTTGCACATCTTCTTTACATAGGCTTGAATTTAACCTTAGGTGGCTACTTAATTTAATCCTTTTTATCCTTATTTTCAGAACTCTGTGGGTCCCTAAACTAGGAGCTTTGTAGACAGAGCAGATGGTGCTGTCTCTTTTCCTTCAAGGACAAAAAAAATTGCAGTCAAATCTGGGCTCCTTAAGTTAACTGAAATGTGCGGGGCCTCCCTGTACAGCAGCATGCCAGAACTGCTCTCTGACTAGCTGTCGGAAATGCACTCAGTTTTGAATTCTGATGATAATGAAGAATTATAGTGCTTACTCTTGCAGCTTGCTGGAAAAAAAACCTCAGAGAATATTAGAGAAAAAAAAATATTTCATTTTGAGTGCAAAGCAGAGGAAGACAAGTGAAAAAATATTTCAAAAAGGGATAGAATAGTTCTCTTAATTTGCAGGCAAGTTAAAACTGTTGCACAAAAACTGTAGTACTCTCAAAATTAGAGGAAACTTACACCAAAAGTGGATTAAACAAATATAACTCAGTGGATGTATTTGTATGTATCAATGGGCATCTATGAGGCTTTACTGAGATTAATACAGGAATCTAATTATATATAGGAATCAGGGTTTGTAGAATATCCCTAATTTTTTTGGTCTGCTTCTCTCACTGCTGCAGTGAAGTTATGTGGCAGTTGTCTTTTTGATTTCCAGAACACAAAACCCAAGGTTTTTTTCAGTAGATATTTTTCTGAAGTTCTACATGGTTTTGGCACATCTTTTTTTACTGAAGTTCAGTAATTCCTCTTTTTTGATTCCATCGATCACACATAAAATTAATTACCTAAGCAAAATACTTAGAAAAATAATCTCATGACTTTTAATATGACACTCATTTTTTAGATGAGCACAAGCAGCAATGTTCAACTTTGAAATCTGTGTTTGGAGGAAGTTATTGTCTCAGCCAAAAATGTTCAGAGTCTCGGAGTTGCAATGTAACTTCATATCTAACTGCCAGAGCATTTTTTTCTTAGCCAAAGCATGTGTTAAAAAAAATAAAAAAATCCAAAATACTAACTTACATGTGATATCTTCAGCAAGGCATGAACACTGTACACAGTGCAAGTTCTGTAGAGTTTCTTATAGGACAGTGTTTCCAAGATTGGATATTTGGCACATATTTTGCAAATAACAGCCCCAGTTACTTGTCAGAAGTAAACTTTGTAAGTATTGTTCTTCAAAGAGATCTTAAAATGATGGTGAAAAAAAGAGAAGGTTGTACGAAGATCTGAGATCCATCATTAGCTTTACATTCCTTTTTTTTTTCTTTTAAATACACTTAATTTCTAATTTCATTGATAATTATTAGAACACTTTGAGATTTCATAAATGGATGGCATTAAAATCCAACTGGACTTCAAAAATTTGGATCCAATACTGTTATATGGAATAACGATAACAGAATTGGCAATTTTCTATTATCCAGCAATCGTGCTGGCAGATATTTAGTAGAACGGATGTCTTAATACATAACTCACCCTGAGTTAATATATCTTTAGGTAGTTTTAAAGCCCGATGATTCACTGTGCACACTTGTCTCATTGATTTGTCCTTACTATGCTCCAACGAAAAGCATACATCTTTGGGGGAAAAAATAGAGCTATACATTTATGTAAAAAGACAAAAAATATTTATTTCAAAATCTTGAAACATATTTTTTGTTTGAAAAGTAAAATACTATAAATAAGCATTCAATAATAGGGATGTTTTTTTTCCAGATAAAAGATTGTGTAAAAAGTTTCACAATTACCCAGCTGCAAAAATTACTGAGTTAAATGAAGCAGATCTTTCAGAATTGATAAGATTTTTATGAAAAAACAGATGTAAACAAACTCCCCCATTGTCTGCCTCAATTTGAAACATTTCATGTGGATTTTGAGCTTTGCAAATATAGAAAGAGTAGAAATTGTAGGAATAGCCTGGAATTTAAATAGAAGTTAAATCCAAGACTAGCTTCTGGATACCTTTATGATTCCTGACAAGACAAGGGCTACTTGAACAGTTTCCAGTTTTTGGTTATTAAACCACAAAACACTAATAGCAGCATTGAAACAAAGCACTAAAACCTTAATTCAGATTTTAAATAAATCAAAAATCTATATTGACTTTTAAATAAATAACAGTGAATTTAAAAATTTTAAAAACTTTTGTCAAATTTTCCAGGCAAAGTTCAAAAATTGCCTTTTGCAGATGAGAAAAATACTATGGTATTTCTCATCAATAAAAAAATTCTTCTTTAAATGAAGTAATAAAAATTTTTGCTATTAGTGTCAGTGAGTGCAGGATACAACTCCAGTGCTGGGAAAGTTAATTAAGCTGAACGTTCTAACAAATGCAAGGAAAAAATACATAGAATGCACTTCAGTATGTTTTAGTTTGTTCCAATGATAACTATTTCACAATATCTGACCTGAGACGTTACTGAAGGTGACAGTTTCATTCCAACAATTAAAAAAAAAAAGAGGATGTAATTCTATTGGAAATGTGTTTCTGTACATACTTGCTCATAGCTTGGAAAGCTTTTAAGTAGTACAAAGTACATTGATGCTGTCTGATCTGTTTGTTAAAATTGAAGGGAAGAATACTATTTGTTTTCATGAGGTAAGGGCAAGTGGTTTTTTCTTTTTCCTTGAGTCTTGTTGAAATCATAGGAAAAGGGGAAGAACTTTTTGAAGTATTTGTAGTCTTGACAGAAAAGTTTGCTTAGTTTTGCTTCTGGTTAGGATAGGCTATTGAATGACATTATCAACAGCGTGCAAGATGAGCATTGAGAGATGAGAAACAAATTTGGAAAAAGAAAAATCCCTGGTCTAACCCTTGCAAATCATTAGTGGGTGGAAAGAGAAGTGCACAGCACAGTTCAAATGAAAGCTTAGAAGACTGAACAAGAGCATTGAGCATGATAAATTGAAACTCTTTATTCAGAGGGCAAGAATGACAATATCTTTCAGTCCAGAATTTCTATCATAACATTTTGCCTAAAGGATTTTTGTAAGATTAAATCCTGATATGCTGTTTTACCAATGCTACCTAATTAAATTGGTTTAACATTGCAATCTTTTGAAGTTTTGTTTCCTATATTATCATCAACTATTCAGTATGATGTATATTACGTATTCTAAATAGATGATATTCTGCTCCTTTTATAAACTCAATCTGCGTCAAAAGTTTTCCAGGTGAGCAATGATTCTTTTTGTCACCTAATATCAGTCCAAATCTCTGTAGATGCCAAACATGACAGAGCTGCTGATGGCTTTCCATTGCATAATTCCCGAGTCCTGCATAATTTCCCCTAAGTTAATTTTTGCTGGGGACCAATATATCCCGGAGGGAAACCAGACAAGGGAAAGGGGGTGCAGGCAATTGTGAGGGCGGGGGGGGGGGGGGGGGGGGGGGAAAAAATTTTCAAATAAATTTTG
>JAVJGI010000050.1:19876987-19918991 GCA_035590275.1 Ibycter americanus | reverse complement strand
CTTTTTTAATTGTGCATAGCTATCTCTTGTTGACTTAGTAAGAAAAAGGCTCAGGGGTCTCTTTAAAGTATACGTAGCTCCCATCAGGAATAGCAAAGAAAGATTTTCTTCTTGTTTTTTTTTCTCCAGGGACAGCTCAAAAGACTCTCAGTATCACAAGAACGATAGGTAATACCAGGGTACTCAGAAATCAGATTTTATTTCCTCAAGTCAAAAACTTTCCTCTCTGGCAATGCTGGAATGCACATAATGGGATGTCAGACAGCAGGTGTGATTAAAGTAATAGTATAATTAAAAAGAGCTAGATGTGGGCATAAAAAGTGATTTTTTTTTCAGACTGGTTTGACTCACTAGTGAACAGCTTGCTGCAGATCTTTTGCTGCTTTCATGATGGAGTCATTTTTGTTTTCTTAGGCTGTCTTTTTTTTTAAGGGGATTTTCATCATGAAAGAGAAAATTTTTATTCTCACAGACAACACAGGAGATATTCAGCAGGTAACAGAATGCTGTCCTGTGTCCCTGTGACACGGAAAATGGGTGTCAATTTTTGAAACCAGAGGAGTGAACCTAGACCTGGCTGATTTCAGGAACTATTCCCACTTATCTCTAAGCACTGTAAGAATAATACATGAGCTGTTGTGCAGTATTTCGATAGTAGAAGTACAGACAGAAAACCTGGTTAAAGCACTGGATTAAATTTTTTGAAAAATATTTTCAAATGATACAATTTATTTTTAAATATTAAATGAACTGCTGATAATTCAATATTTTAAAGTTGTATAGACTACTTCATATGACTTCTACCGTAAGAATGATATCTACCATAAGATAAGATTGTTGTCATGATAATCTGATTTCTAAGAAGTGTGTTTGAATGGGCATAAAACTTCTCTCCTGAAATCCAACACTGAATCTATACAAGAAATTTACTCTAGAATATTTTTATTTCCTGTTTCTTGATATGACTTTTTTTGCAAGTATATTAATAGATTTTTGGATGTGATTTTGCCTTATTACATTCTTTTATGCCTAACAGAGGGGCTATGTATTTGTGCCTAGATGGTTTATTTTGCTCAAATAGCGGCAGTAGCTATTTGTATATGGGGACTTTTTGTGGACAAAAAGTATTTAAGATTGACCTCTTGTGAGATTTTGATTTTTTTTTATTTATTTTTTCCTGAGAAACTTGGCATTAATCTTACGGTTTAAGACTAGTTATCTCTCTCCCTACCCACCTCCTTGTCTTCAAGTGGATTCCAGGACTTGTCACACCTCTTGGCCAGAATGCTCCACATGTACTCCTAAGATGGCACACTGCTAATCTGTGCATTTAGTGCATTTATAGGCAGATCAGATAGAAATCAATAACTGATATATTCCTTTGTGAGTCTGTGGCCACTGGGAAATATAATAGGTAAAATACCACCTTTAAACCAGTGAGTTAGTTGTTTCTACCAGGGGAATAAAGCATTTAAGTGCAAGTTATTTTAAAACTAAGAAAGTCTATCTGCATTACCGTATCAGTTAAACCCTTCCATTCTGCAATGACTGCCTAAGCAGAGTCAACTTTTTCAAATACCCCAACATGCAGTAGCTCCTCAACTCTTGTTTCATTTAGAAAGATGAAAAAAGAGTAGGCATAGACTTCGAGATATTTCTGCAGTGCCCTGCCTTGAGTGGCGTATTTTTCTTTTTCATTCTTACTGTTCTTGACTGAGAAACTACCCAGCATGTTCATACAGAAAACGTTCACATTGTCACATCACTGTACACCACAAACTGTCTGTTTTATTGACAAAGAGACTGCATTCTGTCACATACAGCTTAACTGAAGAAAACTAAAGTCAGTGTATATAAAAAAAAGCATTCCCAAGTACAGTATGACATTACTGAAGATGCAAGCCACTGATAACCACACCATATGTATAATAGCCACACTGTCTGCAGCAGGCTATGTGAAAGATCAGAATTGTGTTTCTTTTTAAGGTTAAAGACTGTTTAGAAAGAAACAATGGAGATTATCTTGCTTCCTATACCACATCGTAACGATATTTTACAAATTTATAAGATAAAAACCTTTACTAGATGTGGCAAAATAAGATTTTTCTATTTGAAGTCATGAAAGAAAATGACAGAAGCAAACAGCAATTGGAGGAGTGTGAGAGGCCAAAGGCTGCACAAACTCAAAGAAAAAATTGGGGGGGGGGAGAACACGACATGGGGATGACACCAGTAACATTGCAGATAAGTGTGTGTAACTAAAATGTTCTCTTTCCTGTTCTGATTTCCCTTCCGCTCCCCGTGACAAAAGTAGTTCTGTTCAGAAAGTCAGTTTGTTGAGATAATTAGGTTACTTGCAAAGAAAGATCATTAAAATGGTATCCACCATTTTCTACTGACAGAAAACAAACAGTAAATAGAAATACTGCACATTGTTTCAGTGGCTTTGAATTTTCCTGCTTAATGCACAGAGACTATTTGTTGTTAAATATTTATGTAACTAGGGTATTATTACAAGTGATATAAATGATGGTGTACATAGAATAATAAGGAAAGCATATATTTTAGTAGTTACATTATATTCTCTAGTACATCAAATTTGGTGTGCAAAATACATCCTAAATATTTACATCAAGCAAGAAGCAGAAACTGGAAGCAGTATTCAAGCATAAATTCTATTGGACTTAATTCCAGAACTCATCTCTCCAATAGTCAATATAAGGAGGTGGCATTTCCTCATTGTTTATTTAGTGTACAAGTAAACCCATGCAAGCTCCCTTTCCTATTAAGGGGGAATCACGTTCCTGAGTTTGCACCGTTAACTGGGCTTTAGAGAGAATTTTGGTGCTGCAGTGATATTCTTTCCCAGCGTCAGGAAAGCTCATTGCCAAGCAGCTCACAGCCAAAGCAAAAAGAAGACTGGGAAGCTGGTATATTTTTTTTTGCTTCATTGTTTGCTCCCAGCAAACGTCTTATTCCAGAATCTGGGTATCCCTGTAAACTTCTGCAATCACTGCATTGAAAAGGAATATGCTGTTTGGAACAGAGTATAAAATACCAGAAAGACCTGGAAGCTTGCAGCAGGACTGAGGAGCAAATAGAATTACCTCCCATTCTCATATTCAAAAGCATTACAGTGAAAAACCCAGCAATGACAAACTTGGAAGCTTGTTTCAGAGCTGATGAGCAAGCGGTACATAATCGTCCCATACAGAAGGCCTATAGAACTTTGCCAGTCTTTTGGGATGGCAAACAGATGGTGGGAAGAATGCAGTGACAGCTTGAGAAGGCTGCGCAGCTATCTATAGATGGAGTTCTGGTGTTAACATTAACCCAAAGGTTGTTAGGAAGACAGGAAGCAGTGATCTCTCTTGCAAACTGAAAAGCAAGATTAGAAAAGCAAAATGCACGCATATGTATATGAGATGAAAGAGCAGTGTTATTTCTTATCTACCACAGGCAGATTTAATTATTTTCTGCAGACGATACTAGAGGAAAGGCAATACAAAAAAAGCTCAGATTTTGCCTAAGAACTTTATTATTTGCTCTTTTATTTTACGTAAGCTGTTGTAAATTGGACCAAAGGAAAGTGAGTAATTACTTTTGCCTTATCCAGTGTATTTCTCCATTACTAATATTTTTGACAGATGGTACTGTTAAACCCTAAGACAGAAAGGAAAACATAATATTGTAGTAAATAATATAGTAAATACAATAAGGTACCATTTTCAGGATCTTTAACCACTCTTCTAAAATAAGAGAATTTAGATTCCTTTATTGTTAAAGCCTTCAAAAAAAAAAAAAAAGGTCTGTTTCTATTCTGTTTCCTTTCTCTCCCACCTTACAAAAGGTCACTGCATATCTACATGCATAGAGGTGAATTGCTGCAAATTTAGGTCTTAGCGTCTTCCCCTTCTTCCCGCTGGCCCCTGACAACCAGGAGCCTAGCAACTGAATTCTTCAGGGCTAGGATTTTGCCAAACTGAAAAAGTAGGGGTTGCTGTTTCAATGTGGATCCCTTGACAGTGATACAGAAAAGGGATCTTCAAGCCTTCCTGAGTTAATGATTAATAGTAGAAAGCCTGCATTTTAGCATAATATAAGCTTAGTCATAGAAATTGAACATGCTTCATCTCAGCAAAAGAGCAGTCTAGAGCCTGTCCAGGTCTTGGATAGGAAGCCTGGTACTTGAGAGTCCAGGCAAATGATAGATCTTGAAAATCAACCACAACAAGAGACTAAACCTTCTTACTTTTGATGGGTGGTGGAAGAGCTCTACTACCATGGCACTATCCTCCCAGCAGACAATGGTTTTACCTCTTGCAGTACTGCTCTGGCGTAGAGAGCAATTTGCCACAAATCCATTCAGTGCTCCCTCAGAAGTCACGTTGACAAAGGCAAGCCTGTGTTTTTTCCATAGGCAAATGTGGCTTGAGTATATTTTGTTTATTTTGGGAATAAAGATGAGAGGGCCAGTGAGAGTTCAGAACACATGTGTTATCCTCTGTGCAAACAACAGGGAAGAAAAAAAAGTCAAATAGGAAAGAAACAGCAAGTATTTTATTAATTGTTATCAAGTCTTGAATACAAGATAGAGCAGAGGACACTGCCTTCCCCACTAAATAAAACAGGTAAATGCAAAAGATGAAACAAATACCCTTCTCTAGGCAGGTAGGTAGGAGTTGACAGTAGGGCATAACTTAGAAATATAATTACAGTCATGAAGATACAATCAGAAAAGAGAGAGAAGAGATTTAGACTCTCTTCACTGTGGCTCTAAGCCACGTGCTTAATGCAGCTTTCACTGCTCAGCTGAAGCTGCCACAGAAGGTGATGAGAAATCTGTACCAAAAATTCTGCACAACTATTATCATACAGAGCTCTAACATACATCTTGCAATAAAAGCGGAATCACAGGCAAATGGAGTTAACAACTTGATGCCAGCTGAACTCTGGGCTGTTACGCTTGCCAGCATAAACACAGTGGAAGCCTGCATGAAAACAATAGGAACAACCTAAAAGGCAGGCCAGCCTACCTGTGGCCTTGATGCCCGTTCTAATACCATTTGCTACTAATATTTGAAGACAAAAAAAGTGCAATATAGGGTGTGATTTCCTGGATTAAGGTGCTAGATACGCTGCTCCATACACAAATGCACGGCACGCCAGGGGCATTCACCGCCTGTTCCTCTACATAAAACAGCCTGCTGAGAGCTGTCATGAGATTCTGTTGTCTCAGCCAACATTTCCTTCTGTATAAGCTTTATTACTTTTCTTGCCCCTTAATTGCCTAAAGAAAATGCTGCTAGTCTGCTTTCATTTCTTTCTACCTTTAATTCAACTTTTAACGCTACCATTGAAGTTAGAACACCAATGATGAGCCTATATTCAAGTCAGGGAGGTGTAAGTAGACTGAGGTTCTGTGGTGTCAGAGATGATCCTCTGTATGCGTGCCATGCTCATGGATATAGCCATCTTACTTTCCCTGATGTGAAATAAGACTATTAATATATAGTATCTGAATTTAGACTCACTGCTACAAGTTGCCCAGCACACAGCCTTGAATGTTAGTATTTCCAAATACCACACTAACTAGGCTGAGCAAGCACAAAAACCTTGGATTGACAGATAAGATGAGCAAATGCACAGACATTCAGGAATACATGACAGGATAATTAATCACCTGGAAACATCGATACTAACAATAGGATTTCCTATGAAAACCATTTTGATAAAAAACATGTGAGGTTTGGCTAATATAGCTACACGATGCAGTGTAGTGAAGTGGAGGAATTTATTCTACCAAAACTTTTCAAATATGCAGAGCCTACACTGCAAACCAAATGCCACATTCAGAAATTCATTATTTCCAGAACTTGGCTTGCTGATGTAATTTCTGACATTAGTTCTTTCTTATCGCTGTCTAGTAGTCTGGTCCTGACTGTAGCATGAGTCTTCTTTGCCACCCAGTTAGCTTAGTTTGTCTCACACCGAGGATGTGAAAAATTGCAAGGCAGAACGGACTATGAAGGATTCAGGCTGTCAGTATTGTCTGCTTGTAGATTCCAGTACCAGGCTGATTTTGTCCCAGAGCCTCTGGCCCATACTGATGCAGAGAACAAGCTCAAGCCGTACTACCACACGCACTCAAAGGCCACAACAAAAACTGCAGCCATGAAGCCAGTTTGGATGAATAAAGGGCTCACATTTTACATGTACTATAGCTGTAGCCTTAAGGTCTATTGAAGAAGTAACCTGCTGCTTCTTAAATGAAAACCCATCTCAGCCACAGAAGGCTGTTTGTCAGCAAGGACAGGAAAATCTCCATCTGCCTGAAGACTGGCCTATCTCTAGGATAGGAAAAAAACATTTTAAACATAGTTCATTTAAGGCAGCAGATTTACAATGTTCGGGGGCTCCTTATTAGATTTGCCCTAGTTCAATTCTTGTTTTCGTTGCAAGAAGGTGAATGAAAACTTCATCTGCTTGTTTGAACATACTTTTCCCAACTGTATTAGCTCTTTTTTAACTAACACATAATAAGAAATTAAGTTCTCACTACCAGCTGTAGAAATGCAGCTCAGGGAAAACCGAGAAGTTTTAATTTCCCAGTGCCCCTATTATGCTGCAGCTGTAACAGCCCAGTGTTTTTGTCAAGATCCACAATTTTCTTGTACTTTCTTTTTCACATTTGATTCCAGGATGTTGTCACAGCAGTGCATCCGGGAGAACTTAGAAGCAACCACTGCAAGAAATGCTCACACTTACTGGTCTCAACTCTAAAATTTTTGCAGAGGAAAAGAAAAAAAAAATATTTATATGTCTACGGGTTTCTCTTTCTGCTAATATCATGTATTACTCTGGAATTGCGAAAAAGGACAAAAACTGTGTTGCACTTATACTCAAAATAGTTTCAATAAACATAAAAAATATAGCCATTTAAAATGACAGCAGTTTTGAAAATCCATAATTGATAAAGGTATCTTTGTAATTTTCATATCTGCAGGAAAAGCTGTTTAGGCAGTTTCAAAAGCTCACTGTAACTGCAATTGTAAACATCCAGTTGAAAAAGCATAAAGATAAGTTGTTCATTTGCATTTTTATCTGTGTTGTCTTACAACCATTAATTGTGGAAATGAAACAGAGAAATGTGTATTAAACCCCAGGCTACTAGAAATTAATATACATAGAGAATAGAAATATCTGGAGGTTAGAGATGACCTCCATCTTTCAGAAAAAGAGATTAATCAAAGCACAAGTTATAGTTTCCAATTTACTGCTGAACAACAGATCCTATTTCATAATAACTATAGAAGCAATAGAACAGTTTTAGCAGAAATCTTACATGATCTGATGGTAACAAATAACTAAAAGCCAATGCTCCAGTGTTTGGGGCATGAATCACTGCACATGAAAGCTAGGAGTATGTATGTTTGTTAATTGCAATGAGTTTTAATCATAGGATATTGAGTGGCATATATACACTTTAATATCCACCTTCAGCAAAGCTGTCATTTGCATGCATTTCCAAGCCATTCAGAACTCAATAGGACAGATCCAAGCTGATGTAAATTGTCATAACTGCATGAAAGGCAATGAGGCCAATGCAAATTTACACCAGCTGAGAATGGGTCCAAGTACTGGGCTATTTAAAGAACCACCCATAGAAGGATTACTCAGGTGATTTCTCAGGCTCACAGCCAACAAGGTTTAGGAATGTTTGCAAGGGCTAGGAAGAACACTGCAGAGCTGTGTCAGGGTATCTCAGAGCAAAATTTGCCTCTGGCTTTGTCTGAGTGTGGTACCCCTGGAAAGAATGTATTAACTGTAAATGTAATCAGATTAAACTCTTTGAGTATCATTGAATAAGCAGGTGAATTCTCCCAAGCCATACGAAGCTACGGTCCCCATGGAACATAATTTTAATTTAATGTTCTTATGTTAATACCTAGGAAATGTCATGGCATTTAAACTGCAGGACTGCATTGTAGCCAACTTCTTTATCAAATTTAAGGGATGTACCTCAGATGGGGCAAGCAGAAGGTAAAGAGAGCCACATGCTTCTCAAAGGCTACACTTCTGTGCCAACATGGGAGCTCAGGGCTACAGTTTCACTGTGGGCAGCAGTCAAATTGGAAAAAATGTTGATTGGAAAAAACATGCAAAACACCTACATAAATTAATGTGATGCAGACTTATATAAATCAATATTGAGACTTCTCAAGTGAGGAGCTAGGATATCTTTCAAGATCCCTGACATTTTACCTATCAACTGAGAGTCCAAAACTGCTTCCCAAACTCCCATGTAACACTCCAACAACTGCTAAAACCCATAATTAGGAGCACAGTGATCTGTAAAGCAAATACAGCAGCTCATCTGAGCACCCTCATTGCTTATGAGCTTCACTGAGGACTCAACAATTATTTTGTATTAATCATGCAATTATTGTTATTATTATTTATTCTTGTGTGGCAGGTACATCCTGCCTTTTACATTTCAGGACATATGAACATTTCCAACACAGCAAGTTTACATTCATTAAGTAGCAGAGAGGAAAGCGCAAAATAATCTCCTCTTCACTACTTAAGAAGAGAGGTGGACCAAGGAAATTAAGAAATTTGCCCAGTAAACCCATCTCCAGCAGTTTCTCAAGCCCCCTCCATGTTACATTCTTAGCTGTAGTCTCACAGACACCCTCAGCCAAAACTGTATATGTGAAGGCACAAAGTCAATGAAATAGCCAAAATCCAAGTCAGCTTCCCAGATTGCAGTCTTATCCCTGAATTTCATTCATACGCTTTAAAAATGAAGGACTGTACATTTTTTTTTTTGCTTTTGATCAGAATTACATAGACCCATATATAACCAAGTTCCTAATTTCCATCAATTTTCAGTGCGGCTAGCCTCTTACATTCCTGACACAGCTGATTTCACATTTTTCTTGAATCTCCAACTTCACCCTCTCTAAAAATATTGATTCTCAGCTTCTTGCAGGCAATTCAAAGCTTCTTACATGTTAAGGCCACTTGCAATGACTTCTTACGCCCTAGACTGGTTTCAGAATGGTCAGAAGTGTTCTGCATGGTTTTGATTAGAAATACCAATTCTAATAAAAATAACATACTGCTACAGCTGCAGTGAAACTTCGTAAGTGTTGAAAATAAGTATTTTGTTCACAGTTCATTACCTGCCGAGCTGAAATTCCCATATCCCTTTTTACATTGGGACTTCAGATCCCAATTCACCTTGGTGGATCTGAAAGATTTGCCCTCTTCTGCATGCGTTACTATATAAGCAAACACCAGAGAGTTGTGCCACCCAGTGCGCAAGTTAAGCAACCAGCCTTCAGATAGGGGCTGATAATGGCTGGAAACAGAAAACAGATGCTTTTCAGTTACTTTTCTTTATATCAAAGACCTAATCCCTAATTTAATTTACACAGTATTTCACACAGATGCTGAACAACGTGAGGAAGATGACAGCTTTGTCAGAATGTGCAGGATAGCCCTTTCCTCAGAAAGGGCAGCTACCCTTGGAGAGCTTCTAGGAAAGAAAGATCAGAGCCTTTTGATGGCATTGCATTTAGCAAATGCTCTTTTCCTGCAAAACCCATTTCATTCAGCGCATGTACGGAGCCTAGCACATCAGCTATTTAGTCTATGACTGGAACACCTGTGTGGTACTGCAGAGGAAATGAGCAATAAGCATATTAATGACACCATTATTAACCAATTAATTAGTTCCTGCCTTCTGCAATGGAATACTTGTGTTTTCCCTGTATAAAGTGCAAAATAGTCAAAATACTTCTGTCCATACAGGCTAATATTGCAGTTCACCTTGCTGCCAGAGAAAGTTAGCAAACATTGCTCTCTATTTGAAAATCCTTTTGGTCAGATAGTTGGTTTTATCTATCAGCTCTTGGATATTCCCTCACTCCCCACCCCATTTTTCCTGAAAGGAACACTTAAAGAAAAACATTGGTCAGATTCTGAGCTGCCTGCGTCTCTGAGCCTGTCTTCCAAACAAATACAGTCCTCCTTTCCACTCCTCGAGATTGCTCGTAAGACGAGAAGTACAAAAAGGACTATATAATGATTGATTATATGTGCTGATGAATGGCATGTTCTTTTTATATAATTACAGCTTTCAAAGCAGCAACATTAGGACAGTCTCTGCCTTCAGAAACAAATTGTCAACTGTTGGCTCCCACATTAGCAACATCATTAGCCAATTCACTGTTGGATAAAAACCTTCTCATCTTAAACACTCCTACTTATATTGAACTTCACCCACCCATGCTAGTCATTTAATTTTAATGTTTCATTTCACCCAATGTATTTATCTAACATTTTTTTATTTCAGAATTTTAATCTAAGTCTCATTTTCCTTTTTAGTGCAAAAGCTGTGTTTAACCTTGCTGTACTTCAGCTCCTTGACTGAATACAATGGCTAATGCCATTTTCTACTGAGCTTTAGAAACATGAAAAAAATACAATGTTGATGAGGACTGTATTGAATAGCTAACTTCTCATTATACCAGAGAAGTTCCATTATAATAGAATAGAGAGATTACCTTTGGGCTAATAAGATGAATGAAAAAGGGATCTAAAAATGGACTCTTGCTCACATTATAAAGATTAAATTTACCGTGTGTTTCACCTTTGGCTCTCTGCTCATGTTTACCATGACTTAAATATCATAATCCCTATGAGAAGGCTAAGGCATAAGGAAATTAAATAACATTTATTATTTAGAAAATTTAGTAGCATTGTTTAGAAATAACAATTTCCTGATCAATCAGATGCTACTCTAACCCAAGCCCAGATGAAGGGGCTGGAATTGTATGCACTCTTATCTCACGGGACACAGCTGCAAAGTTGCAATTCTTTTCCTTTTTCAATCTCCTCCCATCTTAGATGAGACCTGTGTTCACTATCATCTCCTCCTCCTACAGCATCAGAATTTCTAACCAAAAATTCTCAGGCAAGGACACAGGTGAAAATGTGTACTGCATTATCATCAGTGTGCCTCAGCAAATATTTATTGTTAATATGTATTATCTATATTGGGATAAGCAAGCTATCCCCCAGCCAAAAGCTAGAATCCTATTGTGCTAGACTCAGTAAACACAAAGCATGATAAAAGTCCCTTCTCTGAAGATCTGATATTTCTTCCTGGTTCCAGTGGAATTTTCTGTGCAAAGCACCGCAGTGAATCTTGTGGTGCTTCAGCAATAACTTGTCATCACTGTGCTTTTGACAATTTGGGATAAAAGCTCCTCTTAGGTCTGTAATTTCTATAGCTCCATATAAAAAGAAAATGGAAGTAAAGGAACAATGTTGCCAGCTGAAAAATAAGCATTGCAAGGCTGTGTGCCTTACATTCTTGTCTCAGTGACCTCTAAGATCTAAGGGAGAAGGTAAAGATCCAGGACTAGGAGTAAGGAGCCAATGTGACCTTTTCTCTAAGCCAGACAATAAACAGTAAAGGGTATTGTTAATGCAGTGCACAGGCATTTAGCCACATGTCTCATTAACTTTAATGGGAGTCTCACCTAAATATCTGAACATCACTCCTAAAGTATACCCTAAAGTGTGATGTCTGGGGAAAAAAATTGCCCAGAGAGAACATATGAAAAAAGAAAAGAAATATGAAAGAGCAAGCCAGATACAAAAGTACATGTGTGGGTGGGAATACGTAAGGGTTATTTGCGTGTTTGCTGTGAAAAGAGGCAGCTAACCTCCCAACCAGACATGAAGGTGCTTCGAAGCAGTCAATAGAGAGGTAGAATGTAACTGGAAGGGAAAAGGTATCAAAGGACTGGTTCCATTAGCAGCAGCAGGGATAGCTATAGAAAAACATAAGGGGAATCCATAGGGAATATCAATCTACAAACCCCAGTGTGACAGTTTTATGTTTCACCATAATTTAATATAAGAGAGATGTAGGCACTAAAGCATTCAGGTTAAAGTATTCATGAATAATAAAATCATATTCATTTTATCTGGTCACATTCTATTAAAAATTATTTTACTACCTTCCAAAGGGTAAATCTGGCAAGGTTTTTGAACATGTTAAGATAATTTAAAAGTAACTGCTTAAGTTGTTTAAACCTTTAATGACTTCTTCCATTTCAGTCTTTGTGAAAGCAATGAATGGAAGAAGGAGAGGAAAAAATATAATGTGCATATAGAACAGAAGGGAACAAATTGTACACAAGAAGACTTGGAAAATAAATTTGCTTACAAAGAATTTCACATGTAAACATTAAAATGTTTTGTTCAAAATTAGCTTTGAAACTAAAAATGGCACCATGAACAGGGCTGCTCTTCCACATATACAGAATTATCACAGCTGGTTTTACTGTTCAACATGAGCATTAAGATCCCTATGGATAAGGGCATTTAGCTTAACAGTCCCAAACATTTTATCATTCTGAGCCTTTTGAGTAAACCATCAGCATGCTGATGGCACTGTCCTGTCATCAGAGCACATTCTCCCTCTCCACTGGGGCTGCTGCTCCAGGTAACCCAGAAACACTGCCACTTCTTTACTCCATCACAAGGCCACCGCTGCTTCACCCCACAGGTGCTGGCTTTGATGCTGTTAGCTCTGCAGCTGTGCTGGCAAAGGCTGCAGCCAGGACAACACTGCTTTGTGCCCTTCAGCGCCTCCTGTTCTCATCGCATGGAGCAGAAACAGTCGGGTTGCTCTCACAAGTCAGCACAGGTTTGCAAAAAATTTTTAACTTGGGCCCCATGTCATGCATCCAGGTAAAGCACAGAGGTCCATTTCACTGTCCAGAGACCGCTGCCATGCTGCAGCAGCACAGGGTATACTAGCCTGGAAGGAGCGCTGGGGCTGCTTCCACGAGCTAGCAGGGCTGTCAAAAGGCACTGGATTGTGCCTTGTCCACATACCCTCATGGTTCTTTTAAGCTTTTGAGCCCTGTAAATCAGAATATGAATAAGACTTTTTTTTCTTTCTTTCTAATATCTCATGAGCTTTATCCACTTGCAAGCTTCAGGTCTGCTCCAGAAGAGCTTGCGGGCATGTGCTGAAAACACATGAATAACCCAATGACTTCAAGCTACTTGGTTCCACCCTTTCACCAGGGGATTTGGCATGCTTTTCCTAGAGCGAGGCAGAGGAAACCACAAATCATTAACTAAATAATCTTTGCCCATGACAAAGACATTAATCAAGATGTCGGTATTCATGTTCCGGAGGGGCATTTAAACCATCATCTATTCATTCACTCCAATACAACCCAATGTCACTTCTACTGAACAGCATTCAAATTTGCTTCCAAAAGTATGACAGTATCTAAACTAATTTTAGCTTTATGTAACAACTTCCATAAAAAAAAAATTGCAGTATTTATGGTATTGAGCAAAAGAAAGAAATCAGTTGTGAAAGTCAGTATTGTGTCAGGCAGACAGAAGGAAATATTCAGTATTTGAACACATGCAGCCTGCCACCTGGACAAACCTTTTTAATAAAAAATAGCTAATCTTTTCTTCTCAACAGTGCAAACCTGACTGTTAAATTCCCATGTGCACTAGTACCACCACCCTCTCATTTCTCAACAATTCAAATACCTCAATTTTAAATCCTTCAAGAGAAAATCTTCAACTGTGCACAAAATTTAAATTCAGCAAGCAAAAAAATCCCGCAAACAACCCACATCCCTTTCAAGCCTATATCACCACGCATTTACTTCTCCTTACAAAAAACATTTTTGTCATGAGGTGAACAAAACACGAGACAATAAATCTAGAAATCCTGTTATATTACACAAATTATCCCACAATTGGAAACAAGGCTGTTTTACCTCTCCAGAGAAAGCAAGAGATAAATGTTAAACCATAAATTTTCAGGAAATACTTGGTTTCCTGATTATTTTCCTTTTCATTAGGAAACTAAGGAGAAACAAATGGAGGTGATGCTTTGATGTGAATCCCTGCTACAGAGTATAATTGCAGTACTGAACAAGCCTTTCTTGTTGGAAAAGATAATAATCCGTAATTCTGAAGACGTTAGAAAAATAAAGGATTAAAAGTAGTTTTATGTAGTAAATGATCTAATTATCATAGTTTTTAATGCAAGTCCTATTGGCTTTGACGAAGCTTTTTATCATCTTGAAGTATGCCTGCAGAGAGAAAGTAAAATGACTGACAGCATGTCCTGACAGGGGTTTGAGCTGCATATGTCAAGTCATCCTAATATAGTGATTTCAGCCAACAAGAAAAGACTCTCTGAAAGTCACAACTCTGCACGTAACAAAGTAAAAGCTTTGTCATTAAGCCATAAGACTGATGTAATTTAACCAGCTTCACTGTGTTTCCTATCAGCTGGGTTAGGAACCGGGAGGTGTTGCTAGCAAGGACACATATGTGCTTGTCTCCAATGTGTCAGCTTCTCACACAGCAAGTCTTCTGCAGTCTTCGTATTACTTACATAGATGGTAACTTCTAATGGTTTTGTGTCTTTATTAACAAGACCAGTGGGGAAAAGATTTACTTAAATGGCAGGATCATGTAAATATGAAGAATTTATAATATATTTTTATTTGAAAAGTTGGTGCATTGCTATCTTATGAGATACATCCAGGCAATTCTTATCCCAGTTTCTGCCGTCCTAATAAAGACCTTTGCTTGTCTACCTGTTCATCACATAACATTCCCGTAGTAGAGGGTGACCAAAACATTTGTACTATCTCATTTACAGCTTCTGCTGCTTGATTGGCAATAACAACAAAGTACCTGGTTCTCCATTTATGGGCTGCTGGAGGATAAAAACGTTGAGAGGAAAACCTTCCAAGTATCTAGGTTGATGTTTGGCCTCCCAGCTATGTCACACAGCCTCTGAAAGTTTCCAGATCTGGGCAAGATCTCTCAACATTCAGAGAAATTAACATATTTCTCAGAAGAGTTCATTAACCTGGATGCTGCACTACCCTTCCATGGCTGCATTGACTGCTTCCTGGCCTAGAGCTCATTTCTGGGTCTGGAATTAGCTTATGAGGTTGTTCAAATTCCCACACATCATTCATGACTTAAAGCCCCCGACTCCTGCACTGATGCCTCTTCTGTGGCCCAATCCACTTCCTGCAGCAAATAGATGGAATAAATATAGCTAGGCAGGTGCATGCAGAAAATGTATAATTACAGGATGCAGTTTGGGATTGCTGTAATTTGAAGTGCAGAACCAGTGAGCATGGTGAGAGAGCAGCTCCCTAACTCTTCTGAAAGCAGGCACAGCCAGAAACAACATCTAAGAAGGTCAAATACATTTGTTTCCATACATTACTGTCCTCTCCTCTAAAATCACCTGTGACTAGCTGTTTTCTTTCCCTCATAACAGGCACTGTGACGTATACACTCCACCAGGTACACTGGAAAGGACAACAGAACATAGATTGTCTTTATGGCCTGAAGGCCCAATTCTGTTAGTGATTTAAACCTTTGTATCATGTGCTAGGGTCACAACCACAGATGGCAGAAGCTTAGCTAGCATCTGCCTCAAACACCCACTAGCTTTAACACAGATCTACTCAAAGCTCGAACATCTACACTACATCTTCAGGTCATTTCGTTCCTGTGCTGATCTCAGTGTGAATCCAAACTTCAGCCTAAAAAAAAGGTCCTTGAAAGGACCAGATGGAAGTAACACCTTTTCCTACCATTCTGTATTCTTTGTGACTTAACCTTTGTTACTTGAATTAATATGATAAAGTGCTGATCGCAAATATTCATAGTTAACATCTGTGCACAGTACCTTGTTTTAGCATAGAATTCTGTGATTTGGGGTACAAAAACATGCAGTTCTAATATGTTGTTCTGTAACGGATAGTTCCAGTCTCAACCATAGTCAATAAATAGTGAATGAAATACAGCAGGAAGAGGGAAGATTGGAAAGGAGGAAAAAAAGAGGTACTGGTAACCCTTGCTATTTCACCAATGCAGCTTGAAGTACAGCATTGTGGATGTACCAGAACAACTGACAGTGCTGTGAACACAAAGGGGAGGGAAAAAACAGACAGTAATGGGATCTCTCAGACTGATTATTTGACTGGTAAAAGGTCTAAGGACTGAGACATCTGAGAACTAAGAGAGGTTTGTTCTTTTTTACACATCAGAGTTAGGTGTTATTGTTTCGAAAGTGAAGGCTGTGGACTTTTGGGGTGGTTTGGGTTTGGATTTTTTTGCTGAAGAGCTCGCGTACCAAAAAATACAGGTTGGGGGAAAAAACCCATGAAGTATTTGTCGGGTGGGTCACATCTGAGTACCAGTAATTTGACTAAAATAAAAAAAAATAACACAAGATTTTTATTCTTGGTTTCTCAATTTAGGATATTTCCAGAACTCACACTGCAGAGTATAAAGTGGGGTTAGAAACTGAAAAATGAGCTACGCATTTTGATTTTCAGCAAGGAAAATATTTTAAGTTTAAAAAAAAATCTTCACTGTGGTCAGAAAACTAATAGATCATTTCTGCATTCAATTCTAATTTCTCTGTCAACTTCTCTTTAATTATACACCCAGGAGCACAATGAGGACTAAGCTGTAGGGTACTTCATCTGCAGTGTGTAGTAATTCCCTGCTGGAGATGTTCATTATGTCTACAGGCACTAGTCCAGTGGAACAAGTCTGCTAGATATCTATTGCTAGGTTTTAAACATAAAAAAATAAAAATCCCACAGTAATCACAGCCACCTAGGCTGTACCACAATAGCAACAAGAATAATGAGGTCTGGCTGGGCAAGAGCAGCCTGGCAGGGTCACTGCTGGTGAAGGCAATAGAGCAGGGTAGCAGTTAAATTGAGGGGCTGGGAGTACAAAGCCATGGGTTTGTAGATTGAGCTCAGAGTTTAGGGAATTTGCTGGATGCTCCATTGGCAACAAAACCAAAGAGAAGACTTTCATATGTATTTGCTGGGCCAGGCAGTTTTGGATAGGAAACATGGTATAATTCTTCCTCTGACTGCCACTTCAGAGTCTAACAGCAAGCCCCACTCAAGGCCACCCTCAGAGGCCATTTGGAAGGAGAGGCAGCAGCCACCTGCCTGGTAGGCAGAACTTTGTTCAGAGCATGTCCCATTGCTGTTCAGCCAGATGAGCTGGCTGCCTTTGGGCTTCCAGGTGGGACTCAAGCTGTTGACCTTTGAAGCTTTTCATGCTAGGCTTGGTTCTCACCAGAGAGGCTGTCTCCTTTCATCCCTCCTCCTGCCACCCTGCAGCAGCTAATGCCAGCAGAGATATTCAGAAAAGAAGTCCCTAAGTGCACGTGACTGAAGTGAGGACAAGACAAGGACCTTGGAATGAGCACAGATGGATGCAGACATGGTGGGGAATGGAGAAGAAGGGGTAGAGAGACATCCTCTGTCAGGTGCTCCATGCTGCTATGCTACGGAGCAACCTTGCAACCGCTTCTCCACATCCCCAGTCGATTCTTTTCTGGAATGTGTTTCCCTACTGGTCTGTCACATATTTTATTTATTAAGCTTAGCAACAGACCTGGGGGGTGGGGTGGGGTGGTGGTGCGAGAATATGAATTGCAGAAGCCACGGTAAAGAGATAAAACAAATACTGCTCAGGTTCCAACAGCAAAACACATTGAGGGGTGCTGGCAGCGGGAACTAACAGTTGTATTAGAAAGGAGTTTTTAACTTGATGAATGTTCCTGCTGCATATAGACATTCTTAAATTAAAATGAAGCTAAGCCAAAAATATTTATCAAAGGTCATCAACTTATTATTAGCTGTGTAATAGCATTGTCATCACTCTGGCTTTCAGCTCACTGGAATTCTACTCATTGGTTTGAACAAGGTTGTGTCAGGTAATGTTCCAATAAAACAAAAGGACACTTCTTGCCCTAAACAGTTTACCTATACAATAGCATATATTGCCTTTGCTACTGCCTCTCTATTTTTACTTGTCATAACACAACGAGAATATCATTGATGTTACTGCAGAATGAACCAGGATCTCTTCTATTAAATCTTAAATTCTTACTTTCCAATCTCTTTGACTTCCATGGGAAGGTTACAGACACTTCTCTTCTAGCTTTCTTCCCTCCCCCACACCCTCCCAGCCCCAGATCAGGCTCTTCATGCAGAGTATTGGGAAAAATGAAGTTGGGTTTATGTTAGGACAAGGATGTTCTACTTCAGTTATTTATTGCAGTAATCACCCCATGGAACTGTGCTTTCCTCAAATTGCACATATAAATTATCAGCTATTACTCCCTCCTGCAAAGGTTGATGCAACCTCTTGTTTTACAGGTATAGTGAAATTTAGAGGTTAAAACATGCTTATGACTTGATTTTTCTCCCTGCTTCACCAGCTGCTAGGAAACAGCAAAGGAAGCCAACATATTACCATATGAGCAGCTTATATGCTAACTGGAATTATATATAAGCTTTGTGAAGCATTCTGAAACACTATACATAAGCTTTGAGAAATCTAGCTTCTCACTGCTATTCATTTTTCAATTTTCAGCTTCAAAGATCTTGGACATTCTCCTCTAGGCTCATATACAAGCAGGAATCCAAGGTCTAGTCACATTGGATGATTTTCTCAGATACACCATTTGTTGCAACAATCTTGAGACAAACCAGCAGAAGAAAAAAAAAGGAGGAAAGTTTATGTAATACTAGAGTTGCTTTCATTTTCCCCATATGCCATGATAATCCTATTGTCCTTCAGAGACGAAAACAAATTTACCTTGTGGAATATGACTAAGATTATTATGGTTTTTGTACTTTATAATCTGCTTTTCACCAAGGCTTTTGTGCGCTTTCATGCAAAACTGTGTTCGCCATGGATCCACGTTAGCTATTGTTGGAGATACGAGAGCCCCACTGACTGCTAACAAATAGCACTGCTGGAACGAGGTCATATGCCAACAAGGGATTTAGTAAGAGAAGCATAGGAGATGCCATGCCACCTGGTAAAGCCAGTCACAGGTAGAATAAGAAGATGCCAAGGAAAGCTAATGTTAAATGCTTTATGTCAAGGGGAAAAGCCTTTCAGAGATAAAGCTGCTATCAACAGGAATGCAAGTGGTGTATAGTCACCATCTGAGCAAGCTAAAAAAAAACCCTAAAACCCTGGGAGTTTCTAAAAGCTGTGGTGTGCTAGTGAAAGAAGATATAAGCAATCAGTAGCACCCATGTCATATATATCTTTTTAGAGCTAGGTATAAGAATTTTAAAATATAACATAGGTACCCTAGGGAGTTGGACACTTGGCCACAGGTTGTAAACATTGCACTCTGATAATTGCTCCCTACTTCTTTCTGTTGCTCAGAGAAGTGCTTCTCAAGCCTTTTTTTTATTTTCCTCCCCACAGGACATATATTGTGCTCTCTGAAGTCAGTTTCTCAGGCTTTCAATGAGCCTTTTCCTTACAATCCTATAAGCAACACATATATACATCAGCAAGAAAGAAGGGCTTTCAAGTCTGTTGCTAGCTAAGATCTTGCATTCCCCCACACCTTTTTTTTTTTTTTTTTCAGTGAGCAATTGATCTGTGTATGTTCTTTTCCTCCACCCAGTGGGTACAGGGATTTCACCCAAGCCTGTGCCCCAAGTGTTGTGGCCTCCAGTAGTATTTAGGGTGGGATGGACAGCACACAGTCTTTCTCTGTTAGACATGTTTCTGTCTCAGAGCGGGTCTGTCTGCCCTGCAAGAGGCCATTCAGAGTCCATTGACACCAGGTTTCTCAACAACACCCCATACAGCTTAGCAGCGTGTCTCAACACACCTCTTGGTTCTTCCCTGCATGCTGCTGGTGGGAACTCCTGCCAGGGAGCCAAGGACAGGCTAGAGCTCGCGACCCAGCACCCAGCCCCACAGTACCTGAGCACAAGGAGCAGGACAGGTCCAGGGCAACAGACACCTTCAAGAGCTGAGATCATCAAATAAACTTGTGGTGACAATGCAGGTCCAAGGTCCAGGCAGGAAGACCAGTCGCAGGTCAGGGCCCAGATGAACTCAGGTCCTAGCTAAGTTAGAGACCAACACTCCTTCAGCACAGTCCAAACCAGACTAAAGACCCAGGGCTGAGCTTAAATAGATGCTCTGGCCCATGGGTTGGGGGGTGGAAGCCCCAGGTGAGGCTGGTCAGGAGCCATCAATCCTTCTGAGTGCCTTTGGGGCCTCACTGTCTCCTACTATCTCCTGTTCCCTATTCATAGTATTCAAACTCAATAATCAATATTTAACAATCATCCACTGAGGACACACTATTGACATACGAAGGTAATTTTTCCATACCTTTGTATTCAATTACAAAAGGCTGTGGGGCTGGACCCTCAGCTGCTGTGGATCACCAGGAGCTGTATCAGTTTACAGCAGTGGAGGATTTAGCTCATGATTTTGTTCATATACCCCATCACAGTGACCAGTCCTTTTATTAAACAGAGCATTTAAAGGAGTTCTTACTAGAAAAAAGTAACTAGAGCTGCAAAAAAGGAACAAGGTAAGGCAAGGACAAATACGTAATTATCTTGAATGTGAAAAAAAATGGTGCAGCAGAAGTTCATGTTCCTTTGTGTGGAACACAGCCCAGTTAATGTACAATTTAGATGCAATAGTTTTCTCTGGCTGGGAAATCAGTTTGGGTTGGGGTTGGTGGTTTCTTTTTTCCCCTCAGCTTATGCTTTTAACATTTTCCTGGAGAACAGAATGACGATAGAACTGAACTGCTGCAGCAGACTGTACAAATTCATTAATGACATTACCAAAATAATGATTTCAAACATGTGTGTCAGCACAGGCAGCAGCACTACACTTTTATTGAGCGTCTTCCAGCATTCCACTTCTGCCATAATGTGAACACACAGCTTTGTCATCCCCACTGCAAGAAATATAAGGTCTTAAAAAAGCTATATTTGCCACGTTCCCACACATGCTCTCCTCATAATTTCAGGTATCGAGGCTCGAATTGGCAATCAACCAGTTTTCATTGCCCTCCAGAAGTAGTTTTAAATAGGAACAATCTTCTAAGGTTACTTATTAGTCTTTCTTTCAGAAATCAGCCATGGAGATGAGCAAGCCAGATGTTTCTTCATCCACTAATCAGACAGCCTGAGTCAGACCCACAGCTCCTCCAAAGCATGATGTAGGGTGCAAGAAGGCTCTGGGTCATTTGTGCTTCCCTGCTAGTATCTGGTGTGTCTGATGTGCAGGGTGGTCCAGCACATGCTGCTGCCTTCCTCTTTACTGCCCTCCTTTGTTCATTTAGCTTCGCAAGTGGTTCAATCCTGCTAGAGTCATTCCTTGCCACCCACTAAAAGGACTAAAATTGCAAATAAAACCACAATATAATGGGTTGTCTGCAGGATCACATTTCTCACTCTGTATGTCTTTCCCTGTCCCAGCCTTGATGTTGTCCGTCTAGTTGATATTTAGATCTTTCTGCCATCACCTTTTCTTGGCTTGCTGCTGTGCTTCAGGTCTCTTTTTCACAGTTTTACAGTGCCTAACGCAACCAGTTCTATTCTCACCCAGCACTACTGTTATATACATGATTTATTTATTACAATGAAGTTAATGATGCAGAGTTACAATAGAGGAGATATTGGGGGAGTCCAGTGAAGGAACCAAACCATGTAACGATATCAACCTGCCCACTAACCCTTCAGACAAGACCACAAAAATAAGACTTCCAGGGTGTTGAAGCTAACAGAACAACAAATAACTCTGAAACATTGAATATATACATAATAATAATGAACAAACCTTTGTTTTAGGAGCTTTCTTCACAAGTTCTGCTGATGCATTGAGAAAGTTTATAAAGCTCAATGGGAAACTTTAATAAGAAGTAATAACAACAATCTCATCCACTAAAAGAACCGGATTCTGACCTATTTTATAATAGGATTATTCAAAATAACTCCACTGACATCACAACACACTGGGGCAAGAAAAAATAGATTCAGTCCCTTGGTATTCATGAAATAACCTGACTGGGGTACACAAAAGAAGCATTAGGGGAAACCTGAATAAATATCCTAGTAATTAAAAAAATGCTTGAGCAAGAATATTTTTTTTTTTCTAAATTGGAAGCTGTTTTGATAACATACAGAAAGTTCATAACTGAAAGATCCATAGCAGCTAAAATGCAGCTCTAGATTGAAGATGCAATGCTAATTGAGGTATTTGATTACAGTGTTTATTGCCCAAATAAAGGAAGAAATAATGGTGATAATAGAAAGTTCCCTGTTTTCTCTTGCGGAAGCACATGTTTCTGTAGGCTTGAGGAGTCAGGCAGGGTTGTTGCTATCTGGGACAAAAGCATCCAGAAACCAGGCACGGCTGTCATCAGCTGGAAGCAGGATTTTTGTTACAGGGTCATACTGTCATAAGTTACATCCAAGTAAAGGATTTAAGTAGAGAAAGAATGCATAAATAGAGGCTGGGGTGTAGTGGGAGGTCTACACCTGTGCTATGAGACCAGCTTATATGGCTTTCACTAGTTTGCTGCCTTTAGGTTTTTTAGAAAAAGGCTGAGGGAGACCCTGGGATGCTTCATAGATATGAAGAAGCTGGTACTGGGCTTGGGTGCTGTCTTATGTATTCCTCACAGAGTTAAGGCTTCTTCTGTTAAACACATAGGCTATGCTCACTTTAGGTACCTCAGAGTCCTGACGGGGGGGAAAAAAGTTTTCTCTGAAAAATAACTAGGTACAGAAAGGGGAAATAAAACTGCTGTCTTGTGGCAAAGTGTCTACATCCTTTGGGTGGATGAAAAAAGAGAGATGAATGAGGCCTGCAGGCTACCAGGGCATTGACAATAGAAAGCTATAAAAAGTGAATGTTCCCACTTAATTCACTTCATCTTTGCTGGGTACGTGTGCTTACAGGGCGATGGGAGCAGAGGCAGAGATGTCTAACCTGCTGTGGAGAAATCTTAAATTAGACTAGAGGTTAAAGGTTGTGCTGTGGCACCACCGACATATAGGTACACCTGAGCCAAGGTTAGCTAAACCACCTGAAAATGAGGGGCAAAGGCTTCAGCTTGGCTTTGTATGTCCTGTCTGCGCTGCTGTCAGCAGCAGTGGCCAGACAAGCCTTGCCCTGGGAGACTTGTATCTTCTGCTTGTAGCAGGGAAGGTACCTGCACGGAGGTTGACTTTGGAGTACTGAAATGAGGAGAATCATTAGCTGGAAATCCAGTTTTCTATGGAGAACTGGGACTGGGGCAGTTGTGGTGTTGTCTCTCAGGCGGCAAGTCCTGATACCAAGAATCTCTCTCTCTTGTCTTCCTTCCTCACACATCCCACCAAACATTACTGTGGTGAATCGGCTGACAGCTCTTTTCCTTCAAACCTTTCTTCCTCCTTAGAGCTGTCAAAGTGCTTTTGTCAACAAACATGAATAGATCCAGCCATTGCTTTCTGTTAAAAAGCAAAACAAAAATTCATTTCAGGTTCATAAGAAAGGAAAGGAAGGGGGGGGAAAAACCCTTTTTAAAATAAACTCTCACTTTTGTATTATTATTTGAATTGCCTTAATTCTTCTTTCATGTACTAATCTTCAGACTTTCCTAAACTGTGAGCTCCACTTCATTTGTTAAGGTTTTTAAATCTTAAGTTATTTGTTTCAAATTGTGTCATTTTGGTTTTTTTAACAAGAAATTCTTCTCATATGTTCACTGCTGTGGCTATAATAAATTCATGAGAAGAACAATTTCATTTCTCATGCTTATAGCAAACAATTCTATTAGCTGATCTAAAAATAAAAAAAAAGAAAAAAACCCCACCCTTTGAGGCATGTTTCAGCAAGTGCTCATGTCCAGACTGATCTAATAAAGGTTTAAATTCAGGTTTGAAGTTGTAGGAGGTGGTAAAAATGAATGACCTGTCCACAAGGATTTACTTCTGCTCTTTCCTCCAAAAGGAATTTGCTTAAAATTCCCCTCTTGCAACTGTGACTGTGAGGATCCCACTCTCTGACCTCTGCATTATTAGTTATCCACCTTTTTTGCTGTCTCAGTGCCTTCAACCTTTTCACCCCCACTCCTTTCTGATGCATCTCAGAGGTTGTGGGATTTTTATTCTCCTCTTCCCCACAATATTCCTCTCTCTTTGTATGCGAATCCCCAAAGACTCTGTAGGCAAACCTTCCTGTGGGCTGACCTCTCATTTTGTGGAGTAAAGCTGTAATATGTCTTTGTCAGCTCCTACCTGAGCATATGGTGGTATTTTAGTTGTGAATAATTTCCTTAATTTCCATAAGGAGGTAGGGGAGAACTATGCATAAAGAAACTTTTTTTTAAATCCTTGATACCTGGTCCAAACCTTCTTGGAGTGGTTTGGTGTTTCATAAATGACTTAGTGTCTTGGCATGAAGACATCTGTACTCCTCATTTGTTGCAATCATCCTTCACCGTGTGGTGTGTTGTGGGTTTCTCCTCCTCTCAGTGTAGAGACTGAGGGTCCAAATGACCCCTTGCAGAACTGTGTGGCCCTGTGACTCCTGGTTTGCGGGTCTTTCCCCATCCAATAGTGATCTCCTTTGCAAAACCAGCTGTACAAAGCTGCATTTTCCATGTTTTCTCCAGACCACTTTGGCAGTGGGACTGCAGTCATTAACAGTTATGCAGACGTGATCCAGTGGAGGGAAAAGAGAGAAGCTGCAATAGTGCAAGGGCATTCCTTTACGCTTAATACTTGCATAGACTTATGCTTAATGCATATGGTTGTTTTTGCTATTTAAAATTAATTTTTTAAAAATGGAAAGTACACACATCAAAGATTATTCCATTACGTATCTCTTGTGCATCATGCTGCTCTGTGTCCCAAAGTGAAACAGCAACTATCTAGCTGAAATCTAGGAAAACCTATAGAACAGGGTTTTCCTGCAAAACCTGTTTGGTGTTTGGGTTTTTTTTCAAATAAAGGGAAATATCAAAGTGTTTGCTGTTCTGCTTTAACAGTAGAAGTTACAAGAAGGACATTACGTTTCTCTGGTATGAAGGAAGTGCAAACCAAATCAGAAACATTTTCCTCCACTGCTTTTTCATCATTTAATGTCTGTACTAAGGAATCAGTCCCTAGAAGAACTCCTTCAGAATCTAACAGACGTTTTCCGCTGATTAAGCTGGAATGGAGTGGGTTTAACCCACAGATCCCAAAGTCCTTACTCAGGCAAAACCACCAGAACTTGCATTAATAATGTCAGAAGGACATGATATAGGTATCAAAATGCAAACCAAAATCCATTCAGTAAGATAGTGTGGAACAACTCAAGACTAGCTTAAAATGGTGTGTTGGCTTCAGAGTTGATGTGTTTTGTTGAAGTGATGGTCTGCTCTGAAGTGTTTTGCTAGCAGGGGGAGAGGCTAGGGCATGGGCTGCGAAGTATTGGATGAATGGTAGGAAAAGAAATAATCCTAGTCCTCTGAACATCTCTGCTTTAATTCTAGGCAAATTAGACATCAGGAAATACACTGAATGAAAACTTTCTTTCCAACAAACACTTAAAAAAATGTATCTGCAAAGATGATTTAAGAGAACAATGGCACAGAAGTGTGTAATGAATCTGGACCTGTGCTGCTGCATTTATATAGGCTTTCCAGCAATAAAGTAGGTTAAAAGACAAATTAATTGTATGCTTCCTCTTCAAAAGAAAGAGACCAATGGTAGTTACTATGGCAACTACTTGCAATTCATCCTATTAACTTTCTTATTGCAGGAACAATCAATAATGATACAGATCGCTTTAGGATAAAATATACATGAAGGCTTTTAAAAAATATATATTGTTTGCTCTACTTTCAAATAAAATCTGATACGCTCTTGAAAAAGCAAAGACAATGTTAGACAGAAGCAAAAATGTGAATTTGCCAGAAGGGATAAAAAAAGGTGAGTCAAATTGTACTGAAATCTATCTTCTCCTCTTAGCAACATCAGCAAACATTTCAGATTAATTTCTTCTGAAATGTTTTGACATTTGTGTTCTCTCTGATTGTGAAGGTTATACCTTTTTTTTTTTTTTGAGCAACCTGGTCTAGGGGAAGATGTCCCTGCCTACGGCAGTGGGTTGGAACTAGATGATCTTTCAGGTCCCTTCCAACCCAAACCATTCTAGGATTCTATGATAATTTGAAGGCATAATACTGTGTGCTGATATCTCTGTTCAAACTAGCCAGGTATATTCACACTCTTTAGAAGGACTATGTAACTACTCCAAAAAACTTTTGGGCATGCAGTGCTATCAGCAAGCAGTATGACTGTTCCGGACACTCCACTGGCTTTAGCTGTATTCAGCCACTAGCAGAAAGTTACTCAGTGTGTGAATGAATCTAATTTTTGAGTGTGCTGAGGAAGTAGGAAACTTCAAGAACAATTTTAGGCTGTGTGATTTGTCAGTGGAAGCTGTCTATGTAGGGGTGTCTGGATGGGCAGCAGATAGGAAGAACAGTGGTTAGGACACCAGGCTGGATCTTGAGAAATGTTTATTTTTTAACTCAGCTGAGACTTTCCCATGGGGTTTTACCTAATAATTTACCTTGTGTCTTTTTCCTTGCCTCACATGTGGATGATCCTTGTGCTCCCTTGCAAATATTGAGCAAATGGAGTAGTCATGACTCTAAGGTACCTGGATATCAGATGGGTGCAGGTGTATAATCTGAAACCTGTGCCATCTCAAGAATATCCTGCAGCGTTGCAAATACTAACCTCAGATTGCTTTAAGCGTTTCCTAAATCTGGGGGAGTCTTTCCATTTCTTTCACTAATATTTGAATCTAACTGCCTGCAAACTGTATGAACAGAGAAGATCTATTCCAGCCCCCAATATTTTTCCATCTAAGTCACTGTTCCAAGTCCCTTGTCATTGAATATGGCCCTGTTATATCAGCAGTTGATGGCTCAAGCTCTGTTTATGTGCACATGATTGTAAATATGTAAGACACTAACATTTTCTAGTTTATAATGCTTGAAAAGCCAGATATGGTTTACTGCTATTTCACTTACAGGTGTGAATCACAACATATCATAGTAAATTTGATGCAGTAGCTCTGTGTGGATTGCTGAGGACATTGTCTCATGAATGTGTCAGTCCTCTAATACTGCAGAATTTTCTGAAGATGCATTTCACTAGATCAAGCGCATAAATCTGAGCTGCCTGGGAAGGAAGAATGCTGGGGCAGGAATATTTCTGTGTTACAGAGAAGTTTGCACATCCTAACTTTGCACATCTGTTGCCACTTCTTAAGCCACAATTCTGCTTATTTCTTCTGACTTACAGAAGTTGGTCCTTTCTGTAGCAATTCTAAACTCAGTTCATCTTCAAAGGAAGAATACAAAATACTTCTAAACAGAAAAGTGGAAGATACTGCACAAGTTAATTTACTTCAAATTGAAGCTTTTGATCTGCTGTTCTTAGATCATTTCATTAATACAAACATGACCAAAACAGTAGCATCTTAACCTTCTTTTCCAAATCTCCCCTACTACTAATTTAAGTTTTTCCCATGTCACTTCAATTCTTGATCTGCAAGTCACCTTTGCCTTTTCTTTCTATTCCTTCAAACTATATTATTAGTTTTTATATTTTTAGTATATTTAGTATTATATATTTCTCTCTTACCAAAACCCCCGAAACACCTTTTCCTTGCAGCAGCCCATCTAACCATAACAAAACAAAAAAAAAAACCCTTTCCACATCTTATAAGTATTTCTTTCTTGCCTTCCTGTAGTCTTTCTTCAGGCCATACAAAAACTATTTCTGGGTCATGGAGCTTCTCAAAGGACCATCTCAATTGTGGTTGCAGACTTAGAAAAGTCTCATCAAACTTGCTGTATATTCTTATACTTACTGCTCTCTCTCAAAGTTAAGCTCTACATAAGCATACTTTTATTTACCTGGTTGGTCTCTTTTTATTTCCCCCCTGCTCCACCCCTTATTTTAAGAAAGTATAAAATCAACAAATATCAATATCATTAACCAACTTCAACTTTGCCTTCATTCAAAGAAAGTGTTAGTGAGAAGAGAATGCGGCTTACTATGTTTACCAAAAAAATGCGAAAAAATGTGAGTACTTTTGCCTGTTCTTGTATCAGCCCAATAAAAGAAGACTTGACAATCAATCTGTCAGTTTGGGGTTTTTATAAAAAAAGATGAGCAGCAATTCCCAGAGGGTGCATTTAAAAGCTCTACACAACTGATCTCTACTTTGAGACTTAGTTTCTCCTCCTCTTTTAGTTTTTTCCCCTCCTCTTAACTTCTAAAAATCCAAAAGGGAAACTGTCACAATATATTTGTAAAGTACACAGTGAAATATGAAGGCTCTTCCAATACCAATAATGCTGTGCATACTGGGAGCCTTCATCCAAAAAGTTTAGTTACACAATACACCAAATCAAGATGTTGTGAATCAAAATAGTATCATCATAAATTTGATTTAGGGACTGCTTGGAGTATGAAAGCAATAACTGAAACTTGACAAGGAGGATTTCTCTGTTAGAGAAACCTGTACAATAGATCTGGGAAATGGTTCAGTGGGGATCCATGTAGCAGGTGGCACTCAGAGCTGAGAGTACAGTGCCAGCAGAGAACAAAAAAGAAAACAAGACCTGGCAAGAAAAGCCAAAGCAACACGAGGCCATCAGTTTAGGCTCTTGCTGCCTCAGCTGTCATAGCCTGTGTTCATGGATGAGAGTTGTGACTGAGTGACATGAAAGAAAAGACAGGAGACTGACCAGTCATTTGGAAAATAACTGAACGTGCTTCAATGTTGGTTGCAAATAGCTTGCTTTTTTTTTTTTTTTTTTTTTTTAAGAAGAAGAAGAACATAGTCCCGAACCCCTAACTATCTGAGGAATGGTGCAAGATTTGGTAAACTTGCTCTATTTGAGATTACAAACATACAAAGTCTCACTTAAAATCCCTGTAGACATTTTACCTGGCAGGAACCGTTGTTTGCAATTGTCATCCTGGAATGAAACCGCATGAACTAGTGCAACACAAAGCAGTGTGCATGTGCACGTGCGTGCGAAAGGCTTTTGCAAAGCAGGAGCTAGGGGTGTGAGCCTGGCCCTCTGCGGTGCTGCCTGGTGCTGGTAGCTCCTCTCTGAGCGTGCTGGCTCTTGGAAATACCATCTGGGGACTTGCAGTTCTCACCATGCTGTAGAGGTGAGATGCTGAATTTAAGATTGTATGTTCCCTTTTGGAAGGCAGGACCGTGAAAACTGGAGTCTGATGTTGTAGAGCCTCTTGTGGATTTACACGTGGATGGATAAATCTACAGTAGTAGATTCTAGTGCTGCTTTTCAGCATTATTAGCTCCTAAAAATATTCCTGGTTTGTGCCCTTTCCATGAGATAATACAAGAAAACCACATGAGCATAGCAAAGACAAAATACTGTTAATGCATGGTTATTAGCTTTCAAGTGATCACTGAATATCTAAACCGGGGTTATCTAAAGCCAATACTTACTTATACTGCTACTATAGCACATGCATTAAGGATTTCAGATGATGGCTGCTTTCAAGGTTTTCTCTTCAGTGGTCACTGTACAAATACTCTGTAGTTACTCAAGTCTGGGTAAATGACAAAGCTTTTCACCTCATTCTATTCCTTGTGTATTTCCATAGCTTGATTAAGACAAAATAGAAAAACTAAGTACAGATGAAAACTATATAAATACATTGGTAATTTTTAGTAGCAGGGTTCCATTAATCGATAGCCCAGAGATAAATAAAAAGATAAGAGAAGCTCCTAGAAAGTCTGCTTATTTACTATGAACTGTAACAGGACCCACTAATTCTTAGACTTCTTAGAGGTAGTAATAGGCTGTGAATGATGGGGCATAAAGCCAGCTTCAACCAATTGTAAATTTGAATAGTATACATTATAGCATAGTATAATAGTACAGCATTTCTTATGGTTTATAAAAGAGGTTCTTACTTGGTGTTACTAGAAATCTGGCACTTCTAATGATGACAAAGGAATCAAAGCTGGGATAGTAAAGGAGGCATCACTTGAGACCAGTTGTATGGGATTTCTCGTGATAAGACATCCAGGCATGTGGTGAAGGATGATGAAGTGAAGCCAGGCTTAAAAAACAAAACTATAATAGCAAGGGGACAATAAAACGCCTTCTCCCTTCTATTTGAGATTTGCATTTCAGAATTTTTTCCCTCTTGAAGTATGGCTGCTCTCTCTACATAAATCTGACGACCTCTGACCGTAAGAAATTAAGTTCAACGATTTTCTGATTTCTTTTGAACATTAGCCTCACAGGGAACTGAATGTCATATAAGGCTGCAGTTTTTGGAATACTAAGTTACACCTACTCAAAGCAAGAGTATTTCCACATGAACATATCTTACACTATTTTTGAAAAAGCACTATATATCCAACAAATTAAATAGGCATTCAAAACTCTTTTACTGAAGATCGTGCCTTGCCTGTTACTTATTCAGCTGGAATGTGTATTTTGCCTTTTGATCAATAGTTGCTGTACCAATCCCTCTGCTATCTCCAATTCTGTGGCAGCATTTTTTTCATTTAAATATGTGAAGAAATTATTTTTAAAAAGCCCAAATTGGATATCCATGTGCTGATTCCAGCTTTGTAATATCAGTGACAATACAGCTCATGATTTCAGTAGACTTTGAGTTAGACCCACACTTTGTGATGCTATATGTCTCTGTACTATGCACCTTCTATTTTCTGCTTCATCTGAGTTAAGATTTGGTGCCCCTCCTGCTGCTCCTACAGAAAAATTCTGCAGTCACTACGACATCTGAGATGCAGCCAATCTCTCCTTTATTTCCTTGAAGTTACTTCTGTGTTTAAATAATGTCAACTTTAATTGTGTTTGAGACGAATGTAGAGGAAAAAGGAGGGATTGACTCTTTGGTCTCATGGTTAATGCACTCCGATTTGGGATGAGGAGAAGTGTCAAGTTCAATTCTCTGCTTCAAATAAGGAGGATGGATTTGAAGTTAAATCTCCTGTATTCCCGTGATTAACCCTGGGCAGCTGAACGAAGGGCTCTGTTTCTCCCTTCTCCCTCCTGGTTTTGCCTTGATCTGGTCAGGAAAACATTCAGATCTATATGTGATGAAAGGCATAAGGTCCCCTTTAGTCAGGGGACAAGCACGTCCTCACCCAAAAAGCAAGACTGAAGCCATCATATAGTCCTCAGCATTTCCTTCTGGCGGATGTAGATGGTGTCATTGCAAGCAGGCTGGCTTTTATTCAGGACCGCATGATCACTGCATCCCACTAAGACCATGGCAGAGCTGAGAATCCGACCAAGAGGCTGGTTCCAGAGGTGGGAAAGCAGAGCTGAGCTAGCATCCATTTTGTGGATCTAAACCGATAGCCCTTAGCTGAGTTACCTGAGATGGGGATTATTTCATTCCCTATTATATTAAAGATGCGTGTCTCCACTACAGCATTAGATGTAAAGCACGCCAAAAACTTCAAAGGAACATGACATTAGCAGTCTGTAGTTTTCTCTTCCTTGACGGTATCAAGAGCAGGACTCCCACTGATAACAGTTAGTAACATCCAGCCTGCTGCCAATGCAATTAGTCTATTTTTCAAGAGGCTAACAACTCTGTGGGACGGTTGGAGGGTGCCTTATTATGAGAGCAGTCAGCATCCATCAAGAGCACGTCACAAATTCTGCAGGTGGTGTAGTTTGCATGCTCAAGTACTACCCAATGTCTGTTCCAGAAACATGTGACCTTAATTTGCTGTGAATTATTTTCAAAGGGAGCTTGACTTCTTTCCAGCTAAAATGTTTTGACTAAAGAAAGAAAACAAAACACACAAGGGTTAAAAATGAGGTGGGATAAATAAACAAAGTATGTTTGATAAGATAATGATCTGAGACCAGCTGTTGCTGAACAAACATTTATTATTATAAAACATCAGAGGCCTAATAAAATATAGGCTTACTAGAACAATACCAAACAAAAATGCTTATGTAATAATTAAATATGCAAAATTCACAGCTCCCTAGAAAATTAATTTTTTCAGGGACAGGTCCAAATCTCTTTCACTTGCATGCAAATCACTCATAGACAGCCGTGCAGAAAATCCTATGTCTTCGCTAAGATTTATTTAATCATTTAAAGCATGATTTGTGTTGAGACAATGAAGACATAATTGTAAAATACCCCTGGTTATAACATTGCAGTGGTAGAGAATTCCAAATAAATGCTCACGTTCAGGCCTTTCTACTGAGGAAAAAAAGTAGGGTGTATTAAAAATGCTAGACATGACAAGCTGTATTAACAGTTGCTTGGGGAAACCTTAGATTTCCTTCCATGATTTATTTCTACCAGCTAATATGCCAATATTGCTGGAATTCAGCACAAAGTAGCAAAATTTGGAAGAACCAAAAAGCTACACAGAAGGAACAATGCTGTCTGGGAAGCTGGGCAATAAGAAGAAGACAGAGGTTATGAAATGTCTTCCCTAGTGAAGTGTGTGAACATGTGTGTTCAGGTATGGTAGCACAGAGGAGCTGAGTTCTGTTTTTACAGAGCTACAGCCAGAGTGTATTAGCTCTCCTGGTGTGAGATCCTAGAAGACTGTAAGGCATAAATAGGTCTTGCAAAGTTAAGCAGTATCAATGCATTCTCCCCAGGCAGAACTGAAATAAAAATAACTTGGATTTTGTGAGAACGGAGGGAAGCTAATAAAAATGTTTTAAAAAAACGAACCAAACAATCTCTTTAGATGTTGACGATGGTTGAACAAGCTGAGGTTGATGGTGAGTGAGATCATGAACATTTCAACCTTCCCAGAACAGAAGCCTGAGCCTTCCCACTGAAAGTCCATTTGTTGCAATGCAAATGAAAGCATTTCACTTTTGCAGCTCCCAGTTACTTTAAATGAAACTGAACCTGCCTTGACCCCATTCTTTTACACCTGAGCTTGAACGAGAGAGCAAATATTTAAAGACGCTGTTGGGAAGCTGAAGGGTGAGGGAGCTGTGAGCAGTAAACAGTGCTGGTGTAGCTCAGGGGGTGGGATTATTTGCTTGCACACTTTACACACCATCACTTGTATTTACATTATCTTCCATCTCTTTCCTTCAAACCTCTCCTGAGTCCCTGCGCAGATAAGACTGCCTGAGCACTCTCAGCCTGTCAGCACTCTGTGGCACTGCAGTGTCACTCCCCAAAGGGATGCTTTTCCAAGGCATGGCTTTTGACAGTGGCATCCAAAATGACAACCCCTGTTCTGCTTGGAAGTTTCAGCAGCCTTTTGATACTTCTTCCTGCCACTCTGGGTACTCACCATCTGCATTGGCTGGAAGGCAGTGGATGCTGTCAAGCTGCAGAGTAAAATAATAATTTCCCTTTACTTGGTGACAAGGTCCTTGACTGGTATGGGGTTAAGCTAGGCAGGTAATGAGTGGCTTTAGAAAAGGAGCTGAAGATACCACAGATTCATAAAATGACATATTAATCAAGCCTTGAACAATTTGTTAATTACATTCAACTGCACTTAAACTAAAAACAGGAGTTGTCAGGATTTTGTAGAGACAAGCAGAAAATTGGTTAGGGTACACCACCGACTATTACGAATACCTTGGTGTCATATTATCCAGGGATCACACAGTGGCAAATCCTAGCAGGAATCACATTTGCAGTTTTCTTTCCAACTTCACTTTGGAGTAAATTTGGCCACCAGTTTATTCTTTTTTTTCCCTTGTAGTACGTCTTTTCTATATTTAAGTATGTATAATGATCTGCTAAAAACATCAGAGACCATTAAGGCAGAGAACCATGAAATCAAGTAGAAATTATTATTTTAATTCTATGCACTTGTGCATAACAGTATGAACATGGTGCCAAATAAACATTCATCAGAACTCCAGCTAGCACTCAAGACAGTAATCTGATTTTTGGTTTGGAAGCAGGAAATACATGCCTGCATACATTTCAAGAGAAATTTAGCTGCAAAAAACCAGGTTGTGTATATTCTGACAGGCAAAAGAAAATGTCAATTACTCAATAGTAATTTTACTGTTAAAAAACTCTTCAAGTGGCAGCGCTGGGGCTTGACAGACAAGTACCAATCTGTAAACTTTGTTTATCATGCATGCGATACAGAAACACAAGCTCAATGTTCATTAACTTTGCGCGATCCTGCCTCATCATGAGCAAGTTCAGAGTCCCAATCTCACATATAATCTCCTGTTAGACTTGGTCAGGTTTGTGGCAGAGGTTGTTGGTGTGTTACACGCACAAGAAAATTAATGCCCTGATAGGAACCGTGTTTGGTACAAATTTTCTGCCTTGCACTGAACCTGTAGGCACGGCAAAGGTGGGATAGAGTAGAAGACAGTTTGAAAGTCTATTTAACCGGTGATGGACAACTGGCTAGAGAGGAAGATTCTTTCACACTGGAACAGATCAAAACTCGATATTTCTGTTTTGGGATAACACTGATGTTATGAGACATGGATGTTATCTAACTAGGAAATATAATGTTGCTTCTCCTCTGTACCAGGGCTAATTCTAAACTGCAGTGTTAAACTTGCTCTAAGTGCACGCTATAGTAGAGTTTGGCCAAAACTTTTGAATAGTTTTTCAGTCAACAGTTCTGATTGTCATTCACTGATTCTCCTGTTAATTAAGGTGTCATGCTCAGGGCTTAGGCACACAATGAAGTTTCCTTGTACCATCTACCTCCCAGTAGCATTGGTGGGCAGGCTCTGAGCCTTGCCGTAATGGAAAGTAATACAAGTTCATGTAACCTTTCTGTATAAAAGGCTAAGCTAATTTAAAATACCAACACAATACAAGGTACTGACTTGTTTAAGATTCAGAGATGTGCCTGACTTCTTGCACCATGTGCATCCTGATCAACCCCAGTGATTTTGCTCTGTGTGTAAAGCGAAGTGTGTTCATACATATGTTTACAGCAGTGATCATGTCATGGGGAAGAAGCAAAAAATGCTTGCTCTGTAATGATGTAAAGACCTGAGGTCTTGTCTTCAGTGTCATAGGGAGAGGAACTAAAACACGATAAACCCTCTCCCAGTTCCTTCACCATAAAACTGGTCTCTTGGCAATACCAAACAACATCTCAGCCAGTACACGTGACACTTATACCAAGGTAAGGAGTGAAGTGGTTTCTCCTTTCTGCTTCACCAAGTGCCCAGGAACAGCAGTTTGCTTACAGTACAAACATTCAAGTGATTTTCAAGCTACAGCAGTTTTTTACCAACAGCTGCCTCAATCCGAAAAATGTTCAAATGTGATCTGTAAAATGAGTCCTTCCCTCAAAACAGAAACTTGTTGTACACTGAGCTAAGAATAGGTGAACATGCCTGTGTGCTTTCTTAGCCCTGTCACATTGTGTTTGCAAGACGTATTCATGAATAATAATTCTCACAGTAGAAATGGAATATATTAATCACAATTAGTCTTTTTTAAATGCTGCCTCCTTGTCTCCATGGCCCACCTGCCACTCTTGATTTCTTTTAGGGAGCAGCTTGCAGAGCAACATGAGATTCCTTGTGAAAATTCCTGGACTGTAAACGTAGCTGATTTTAGCACTTAGGTGGCACTGAGGCTGAAGTGCTGATGGAGCTGGATGTGCCAGGCTGTGACTGCACAGCTCATGCTGCATAGTCTGCCTATGCAAAAGAGGAGTTGCCTCTGCAGGGTTTAAGGGAGATGACCTCCAGTGGTAATGGATACAGGGCTGCTGCTGCCTAGCTTATACTCAATTAATTAATTTTAAATAAAGACCTCTTTTACAGGAAGAGAATTGTGGTACTTTTAGAAAGAAGTAGAGCAATGCTTTATTACAAGCCAATACAGCTTTTTCCTATCTGTCACGATGTTTGAATGCCATCACTACAATACAGCTGAGGGAGAAGGAAAGGGACCCATGCTTTCTGGACAGGGATTGAAATCCAGGAGAAAGGGGCATTCCCCAAGGTCTTAAGGGAACCTGCTGAGGAGAGTCTAATTTGGCCTCCCTGAATCCCAGCTTGGTATTTAAGGCGCCCGGCAATCTTTCTTCACTAGTCTCACTGCATCTTAAAAGGAGTCCAAGCACATGGGTAGTTCCTGGGTATGTCGGCAGCCCACTTACAGCTATTAATAAATTCAGTAGACAAAAGGTGGGAAAACAGAGTAGGCCATCAAAGCTCAGGTTTATAGACTGAGAAAGTAAACAGCAGAAGCAATTGAAAGGAGAAAGTCCTCTCATGTCACTTAAGTATGATCTTGATGAGCATCCTTGAAGATCAGAAGCTGGTCTAACAGGGAGAAAGCTACAGCCCCTTCCTTCTCAGATAAATAATCTGTTGCAGTAGATGACACACTATAATTGAAAGCTGAATATTTCAACAGCTCCTCTCCTCGCTTTCCAGTAGTAGGTTAGTTTAATGGTCATAGTTTAATACCATCAGACTAGAACTGCACTGGGCCGTTCCCCTTCAGTGATAAGCAGAGAATAGTTCCCATAGTTTTAGTGTAAAATGCACAGCAAAGCATCTCAGCCCACATGCTGCCTTTCAGCACAGAAATAAGTGGCTGTAAGAAAAGGATGAAACAATACTTCGCTGCTTTACTTGCTTTTCTGGCTTCTTGATGTTGTCTGTGCTGCCCTTTGCTCTGTCATCTCTCTCCCTAGCTCTCAGAAGAAGGAGGATACTGTGGCATACTAAAGAGCTGGAGGCAGTTAATGAATAACGAAATGGAGAGAGCACTTTCACAGACTCCGTAATTTCGGAAAATGCCTTACGGAAAGGTAAAGCATCTGAAATTTCTGGAGTTCAATGAGGGAAAAGAGGCATAGCTCTTCTCAGTTTGCACTGCATGAGAAGGAGCTATGAACTCAGGAGTGTCTCCTGTTGGCATTGCAGTGGTGACATCTTCCATAGCCCTTGGAGTAACATCTTTCACCCCTGCTCTTTCACTTTTAATGGTACTTGGGTCCTTTGGGACAGTTCCAACCTTGGTCCTGCAGTCCTTATGGTTTAGGTTCCTGACCCTGAGAGGAAGCCATAGCCCAGATGTGGGCATCCCAACTCTTCACTGCACATGGGAAGGTCAAAATATGTCAGCAAAGTAATCCAGAATCCCCACAGCTGTGAGGAAAATCACCTGGAACGGCTTCCTAGTGCTTCAGACCCCAAAGTCACTCAGGCCCTTCCTGCATCTCCATGCCAGATGCCTGCTCTGCCTGTGACTGCTTATGCCAACAGAGCAGACAGCCTCCCACCTCACCTCCTGCTAGATTAGATGACCTACAAGAACTCTGGTCTCTGAACTAATAAACAAGAATACTATAAATGCACCCTACACTATTGTCCTCCTGGCGGAAATTTGCTGATCCTGTATTGGTTTCGGTGATTGCCATCAATCAAATTTGCTTCATAACAGTGAATCTGCAAAACACAGAACCCAAGCTCATATTCTAAGTTAAATGCAAGTCATGCAAGAGATAATTGTATATGTGATTACCATCAAAAACACTCGCTAGGAAAGGGAATATGGGCTACTAGTAGTATCTTTAAAAAATGTGCAATTTGAAGCATAATAAGGAAAAACTATGTGGAAAGCTTATTTGGAACAAGATAAGGAAAGAAATTTACAATATTGCCTTTTATTAATTTCTGGTAAGACTCTGGGTTTTTTTCTCAGTGCCATTCTCCTAAATAACAAGGTATGTGACTCATTTGATGTGTACTGTACTCCCAGCGCTGTGTGGAAATCTTTCCACTCAGACAGACAAGGCTTCATGCTGCAGATGCTCTTTGAGATCCCCTTGCCCCTGCCCATGGAGTGGGGTGGGTAGGAGAGCCTACCCTTTTGCTCACCAGTACCTCAACCTAACAGAGGCGGTTTGTTGCAAAAGCATTTGGCTGATCAGATGAGACCACAAAATTATCAGAAGAATCTGTGCTTCAACCAGAGGGGCACATTTCTGCAGAAAGCAACCGTATGGATTCATTTAATGCCTCTCATGTGGGAGCAGACCCCTCCCAGTTAAAGCACCTGCAAGTCAGTCCTCGCAGGCAACAGGTATGCAACAAGACTGTAGCCCCTGCAGCGTTGCTGCAATATGGAAGTGGAAAAGAATAATATTCTGCAATTGTATAAGTCTCTTCCCTAGCAGGGAGCTGGCTCGGGAGCCAACCGCTCTCAGCTTCACTGTTTCTTCTCTTGCAACACGTTTCTTAGCCACTGAAATACCCTGTGATACATGTGGCCTGTACACCTCGCACATCTGCACGCAGAGTACAACATTTTCATTTAATCTATCGGGTAAGGAGCTTCAGGCTGGTCATAGGACAGCAATGCAGTGAACCATTCTGTCCTTTAACTCCAGCAGCTTTTTCCATGTAATATTAGCATAGGTTTGGAAAAGAACTGACTGTGCATGAATTAGTGTCTTTGTATTCATGTGCCTGGAATGTATTATCTTCCCGGCACAGTTTGCTGTCTCTTACAGAAGAGGATGGCAGAGACAAGAGGAAAAGTAAAGCAATAGAGAATTTCAAAATGTCTAATTTATTTGGAGCTTTTCATACAGTTAACAACAGCGAGTAGCCTCTAGTTCCTCCTGGGTTGCCATGGATTAGGAGTGTTTTGGTACTACCTCCTTAATCCTGGTGCTTATTAACACCTAGCCGGCCAGGGAAAAACAACAGAAGAGATGTTTCGGGGGTGATGGCTAGGATTTAAGATCTTTTGAGCGGACTGTGAACTTCATTTTAGTCCTAATGTAACAGAGCTATCAAAGTGAAGTATTGATTAAACTGCATCACCAGGCGGGCTGGAAAACTCCGTTTCAAGGTAAACCTCTGAGTATTTTTCACAGCAAACGAGCCCTCCCTGGCAGCACGCAGCCTGCCGTCAAGGGGCTGGTGACATGCCCAACCTCTGCTGCAGCAAGCTCATGGGCTGGCAGCAGTGGGAGAGTGGATGGCAGCTAGAGACCAGGCTGTGTGCTATCTGCCAAGTGTTATCGGCTTAATTACAGTAAATGTCTGGGTTTGTTTATATGCAGAGACTTTTTTTCCTTTCTGCTCTGCTGCTTTTCTTTTCTCTTCCACATCACTGGCACCAGCTTCACTTCACTTCTGAATGTCTTTCCCCTGTATAGTCCAGATTGCAATCTCTTTTGCTGATTGTTTTTATTGTGACCTCTTAATTTCCTGAATTTCTGACACATTATCTATTTATTGTTGACACATTGGAAAGAATAAAGCAATAGAGAAAACAACGGAGAATGATGCTGAAACCACATTTGTCTATTGGTCTTCCTCTTCAGCCCCTAGTGCTCTTTGCAAGTGAGAGCAGTATTATTCCCACTTGATGCCTTCCCTGCCCCCCCCACCCAGTTTTTCTATTTGTATTTTCTTTCTGCGACCTTGGAATTACTCAGCAGGCAGTACTGCAAACAATAGCTAAAGCAACAAAAACCTCTTCTGCCTAACAACCTATAAGAATACGGCTAAAAACCTCTGCAAAATAACATTGTAGATTTCAAGTATTTATTTGGTTTTAACAGTTTTTATAATCACATTATATTAAAATACGGGAGGAAGCTGAGAGGTTCTGAAGTTTTTCTTCAAAAAAAGGAGTTTTTCAATTTCTTCTTTCTTCTTCTTGAACAAAGCCCAATTTAATTTTTCTAAATACGGAAGGAGTAGCTTATGTGAATCTCCAGCGAGGAGCTGGGCACTGAAGTGATGAATTCCACTGTGGTCCTTTGAAAACCCCAGCTGCAGTGCTCAGCTCAGCACTATATGATTTGTCTTCACTAGAGCTTTTTAAAAGATATAATCTAAAGACATATGAGTAGATAAGAAGGGTGATTGATTGCAATGTTATTACTAATAATACTTTATGTTGAATTGCACTTTTTTTTTTATCTGCCCTATGTCATTGTATGCTCCTGTTCATAAATTTTAAATCCATCTTTACATTTCATGGAGAATTTTAAATAGTCTGGTTCAGTAGTAAAATCTATTGAAAAAAATTTAATCTATTGTGATCTTTCAGGTATAACACACTAAAAATTGTTTAACATGATAACAAGGCTGTGCTGCAAGAAAACTTATTTAGAATATACAGAAGTGGCACAATCTCTGTGAATACTGGCTACTTTAATACCTAATTAAATTAGTTCCTTTCTAATTTAAACATATTTCTGTCTACTTTTTTCCCTACTGATATTACAAATGCTACATTCTTATCTTACCTAGTTTTTCTAATTTAATATGGATTTATTCTTAAGCAGTTCTTACACGATAACTGATCAACTAATTTCAAATTCTGCTCGAGAAAGGCACATAAACAGACATTAAAAAACACAGCTAACATTGTGAGATGTCAGTGAAAATTCCAATGGTGGAAACATAAATTCACCCTAATTTTATTGTAATTCTACAGAAATACTTTTTCAAAACATTGCATCAATTTCCAAATCCATTTGTTATTCATTATATCAGAGGATAATGAAACCATTTAGTACACTATAGCCTGTCATATGTACTTCTCTTGGTGTTTCATTTTCATTTAGCTGTACTCAGTAGACACTTAACTGATTGTCATTCTTAAATTTAATAGGAAAAATCTATCTTTATCTTGTTCTTTTCTATAGATTAATATTAATCTTATCCTAAGATAAGTTTCTACCATTAAAACAAAAAGGATTTCTTGAAAAAAAAATCTTGTCTAGCAGAATTATCTAGACTGCATCCTTGCTTGTTGGAAACACTTCAGCAAGATTTTGGAATCACAGGGTGAGAACCAGGGATGAGTGGATTGTCCCCAGGCCTTGGCGTGTCCATATGGTTCCCCACCTGGGCTGGAGAGGGGACCTGCAGAGGGGGCTCATAAGGACACCTTACGCAGGGCATGGTGTATGAAACATGGGGTTTGATGTCCACTCAGCTTCACACCCTTTTCTTTTTTGTCTTGCTTCTTTCTTATCTCTCTCTCTTTACCTTCTGTTTAGTAAGAGCCTGGCTTAATCAACCAAAATGGCATCTTTTGCAGCATCTTGGAGCCTGTGACCAATGAGACAGCTAAAAGCAATGCCCTGAACAGCACGGCGCTACTACAAGTTTGCCAAATCTTGCAGTGGCTGATAAGAGTGTGCACTGTGCTTGAGTTCCTCCAGCTGCTGTTGTGAATTTTTAAATGAGTTTAGGAACAGTGGGGGAGTTCCAGAAGGCTGGGAAAAGCAAATGTTGTTCCAGTATTTAAAAGAGTAAAATGAGATGACCCTGGTAATTACAGGTTTGTCAGATTGGTACCGGTCTTGGAATGGCTGATGTAGAATTCGATTAATAAAGGATTAACGGTAAAAATCTAATTAATGCCAATCAGCGTGGGCTTAGGGAAAGCAGATCCTGTCAAAATTACTTTTTTGTGAATGAGATTACAAATTTTGTTGATAAGCATAATAATGTTCATGTAATAGCCTTCTATAAAGCATTTGACTTGATACTACATGACTGGTTAAAAAAATAGAGATACAAAATAAACAGTTCACATAAAATGGATTAAAAATTGTCTGACAGAGCTCAAACTAACTTTAAGAAGTGATCTTTACAAGCCATGTATTTCTTTTTCTGATGGACTCCATGAATTTCTTATCCCTTTTTTTATTTTAGGCATTTTATTTATGATTTCAAAGGAAAAAGAGTTGTTACTGAGCAAGTCTGCAAATTACTCGGGTTTGAAAGAATGCTTAGAAAGAGAAGGACAAATCACTGGTACAAAACTATATGGTCCACCTGTTTTCACCCAGATGAAGAAATAGGCATTTTATTACAACCATATGTAAAGTCGTACCCAGGAACAATGAATCTTCAGTGATGTTCCACTCAGCTCTGGGAAACAGTTATTCTAGGAAAGCCCTTAGGGATCATGGTGGCTAACCATGCTGATCATGAGCTTCCGACATAGTAATGGGTAACATTATGCTCCATAGGCTTTTTTTTTGTTTTTTTTGTTTATTATAGGTGACCCCACCATGT
>JAVJGI010000050.1:19838591-19874719 GCA_035590275.1 Ibycter americanus | reverse complement strand
CAGCCCCTCAGTGTCTGCCTGGGGCTGAGGGGCCCAGAGCTGAGCCCAGGCTCCCAGGGGCGGCCGCACCAGCGCCCCGCGCAGGGGGACAGAAGCAGCTTAACTTTCGCTCAAGGATTTAAATCTCAGATTATATTGATTTATTCCATAGCAAAATATAAATAAATGAACGTACAGGAGGAAAATCTGGCCTGGTTAAGGTAATAGGAGCTTCAGTGTATTCAGTAGTATTTTACTCCCCATCCAGTGGCAGGGGCATGTGTGAGATGCACCTAGAAAACCTTGGAGCTTGCAGAAGTGTTAGATGTCTGGGTTTTGCAGAAATCCTATAGCTGCTGGCATTCCTTCCACAACGTCCTCTGTCTCCTGGCTACATGATAGCTAGCTCTCGAGCACTTCATCAACCTCAAGGTCCTTGATAAAAGAATTGATTCCGAAGTACTTTATATTAACATTGCAATTAAAGTTTAGCAGACCAGAAGTATTAGAATAAAAAGCCAACTTTTGATGTTGTTTAAAAGTTTGAGGGATCAAGCAGAAAAGCTCCAGCATAAGGTCAGTGAGACATTATATAGGAAATGGAAGTTTGGGCATTGCACGATGACTTTGAAAACACTGTATCTCTCCTGAGGGTGGCTGATACTGAAGGAAAAGAATTTAGAAGAATGTGGTTCAAGTGATAAAATGCACATACCAAATTGCAAATTGTTGCCTGTTTTCATTATTCACATTATGATTCCCAAAACACCATTTTTCTTGGTGCTTTAGTTATTTTCTCCATCAACTCTTCTAAAGGTTCATTTGAGGCTTGTGAACTTTAATAAAAAAAAATATAATCAGAGCACAAGATTGTTTTGCAGGACTGATTCTCTCAGGTATTTCAGACACCAGTGATAAAATTCGACAAGTCCATCTGCAGCAAATGTGAATTTTGCAGGAGTCCAGGATAAGCACTAAGCTCATCTGGAATTTGCTATAAAAACTGACAGTCGACTGAAACTAAGGTTGAACTCTCCTTTTCAAACATCCTGTGTGTGAGAACCCACATACCTTCAAACGGGAGTGCAGATGGCACATAAGCAATGCTTCCTACTGCAAGAGCCGTGCTTGGAACCGGCCAGCACGTCTATAGCTGCAGATCAGAGTGGCCATCATCCCCTCCTGCAAACATGTTCAGATTGTGTTGTCACAGAATCATGGAATCCCCCTTGATTTCAATAGAAGTGTGTGGCTGAAATTAATGTCAATAGGGTATATGCACAGGCATCAACGGGAGAATAGACTTCATAGTGTGCTAATTAAAAAATACTCCCCTATTGTACCTTTCCCTAGAACCCCACTCTTATAACCAATTTACTCTGCAGAACTGATTAGCATACTAATAGCATTCCCTCCAGTTCACAAATAGGACTCCAGTTGAGAATATCCATTAAATGTAAAGTTATATAACCTGCGAGGTGCAATACGGAAAGTAAAACTTGTTAAAGGCTTCCTTTAGTATGAGTTTACTTTGTTACAGCTTTCTGCTTTTCAGCTTTATTTTTGAATTCTCACATAATAGTAATTTCCAGGTGTAGAGTACTCAATCCAGTACCTGAGGAGGCATGCCAAAGACATCTTCCATCACATACTGCCTTCCAGAATTCAAGTTTCTTTTAGACTTTTGTAGACTGTCTCTATCTGATTCCCCTTTACCCTTTCTTGCTTTTCTTTTGAAGTTTTCCCCTTCCCTCTGTGTTGTTATCTTTACTTTTCCTATCAAGATGCAGAAGTGCCTATATCATTCTTCATCCCTCGCAAGCAGCCATATTCTTTTGGTTCAGCGGGTTTCAGCACGGACTCTGGATTTCAACAGAGCACTGAGAAAAAAAGAGTAGGGCTGTATGAAATTCCACTATCAGTCCTACTTCCCAGGGAATCTCTACATCCTCTAATTGTTTTCCACACAAAACCAGTACCATTCACGAGACATAAATTTCCATTTAAAAGAAAAGAACAGAACTGTGACATAATTTGGCTTCAAACAATAAATACTTTGATATAGATGTTCTCCAATAATTTTCAAGCTACAGGTTTCCTGGATCCTAGTTTTATTCTCTGTGGATCAACTGGGATATTAATAGCATCAGGAATTCACTCTAGGTTTCTCATGGAATTCTTCTCTTAGGAGCAGGACTGAGAAAAGAGGCTGTGCTATAAGAACAGGCATCTCTCTTGGAGGCTGTAGATGAGGCACTTGGTCATGACCCCCTTTTTAAGTCACTGGGCTGATCACAAGGAGTTGGAACACTCAACACACCCATCTCTGTAGTAGGTCAAGCCATCCTGCCACTGACAGCATACCTCCAAGGCTCCAGACATTATCAAGGCCTTGGCACACACAAGTGGAAAGCAAAAAATGTTTGTACAAAATAAAAAATGTATCTCGAGGGAACACCACAATCAGTGAGAGCAAAAGAGAATGGGACCATGTGAATAATGTCTTTTTGTGATAAGCTTCTAATATCCTTGCTGGAGAAAGATCTGATCTTTTTCCATAAACAACTGTGATAGTGTTCCCTGGGAAAGCCGTGGCTGTGAAAGTGGTTAAACAGGAGCTGGACATGATGAAGCAAGGCTCTGTATGAAAACCACTTCTGCTTTTTCATGTATAAGCTAGCTAGATAAGACAGACCTGTCCCAGGAAGTATGACAAGGTGAGGGATTATTTTCAGGCAAAACGATGAAGAATAGATCAGGGATGATTAAAAAGCCTAACATTCCGAAAGTAAGACGTTTCCTTCCTTCAGGCATAAGGCAAAGGGAATCTATATTTAAAAAGTATGTATGCAAACAGGTATTTTGGTTAAATGGATTTAAGCTGTTCTAACTGATGTGAAGGCTGCAGCTTCCTTTGACAAGGACAGTGGAGACATGTCAGACTAAGGCAGAATGTTGGTAGGAACCATCTAATAACCAGCTCACTGATGTGATGCCAATATTTTATTATTTGTAGTGAAAAACAGTGTCAAAAAACCTCTTTGCTGAATAACATAAATAGCATGAACTTACAGAACTCAAAATCGACTCAAGTTTGAAAAGCCTATTTTTTTCTGCCAAGGTGCCAAACTCTTATAATCCCTTCCTGTTGATGCAGCACTGCTTTGAGAAACCTATGCGGCACTGCCTTTTGCTGTGGGGGCTAATATAGAAATAATCTACCTGTAATTAAAAAAGATAGATATCTTGCAGCTCAAAGATTACAGCTCATTACTTTCCTTGGTCTCATGTGAAAAGTAGTCTCATCTGTCTTGTCAAAAAATGTAATCCAGGAGTCTTGCCCATTTGAAAAGCATAAAGGTTTTACAGAAGGACACTAAATAGGAAAAAGAGCTTGTGTCTGAAAGAGGGAGAGGGAGAGAAAGTGGTGATGGCCTTCAACACACCGTAGCATTGTGAGTGACCTGCCACGGCTCAGACGGATTGCGAGGAAGCAGATGACTGCGGCTGCTTTGTCATTAGTTCAATCCATGTTGTTTTGCAGAATATTTTAATAGCTGATGTGATTTGTTATTACTTTCATGCAAGCAAAAGTAGCGCTGAAGAAAATTCAGGATTATGTGTCCAAAAGGCTGCTGCGTCCTTTGCTATGCTAACTCCTTGATAGGAAGAGCCATGTGGAGAGAGCAAGGGATGGGGAGGATCTTCCTCTATGGAAAATGGGTGGCACAACAGCACTTGCTTAATGCAACATAAATGGAGAGTAGGAACAACATGTCATTTTGCTGAGACAGCTTGGAAGAGATCACTGTGTGCATTTTGTGTTTTAAGGGGTGTTACTGTGAGTAACCCAAATTGCTTTAGTGGCTCATGAAATTGCATCTTGTTGCAATTGCTAGCAAGACATACAGGCAGCTTGTTCTGAAAGTTACCTAACGCTTCCAGTTACCTAATACTTCCCCAAAGTATATGACTGTCATTGATGGATTATTGAGAAGTTTAAAATATGAAATTCCAAACCAGAGATAGCTAATGAACATTTCAGTGCACACTGTATTTTACAAGCTGTGGGTTAACTGTGGTTTCTAAACCAAACAACCATAAACTACTTGACAGATGCTTCATCCATTGTGCATAGCCCCATTTAAAACAAAACAAAACAAAAAAACCAAACATGTGAAATGTTAGCTGGAAAAGTGATTGCAGGGGAAAAACTCATCTTGGTCCAGTTCCCATGAAACAGTTCAGGTATTGGCAATCTACTGTAAGCAAACACTTACACACTGAAAGTTGTTGTGAAGGGCAGGGCAAAAATGACAGATCCTTTGACAGCTAAGGACGGGACTCAAATCCTTAAAATGGTGATGATAAACTAAAACAGTCAAATGAAAAAAAGAGAGTCAGACCTCAGTTGATCAGTTAACGGGAAAGATGTGTCCCTGGGGAAATCTGGGGAGCGGAAATAAGACTGTTACTAGAATGTAGCAGAAAAGAGTAAAAAAAAAAAAAAATAATTAAGAAAACTCGTCTATTCTTTTACATGTTGAAGCAACTATAAACATTTTTTGGATTAGCTTATAAAACTCTGATCTGCTACTCCTATGTGACAGCCTTCTGCTCCCCTTGCTGTGCTATACTGAAATATCGCATTGTGCTTTGCATAATTGGAGCTATTTGAGCCTATTTTGAGCATCTTTAGCAAAGCAGAATATACGGGAAAATAAAGCAAGTAGTGCTGAGGGAAGAACAGTTTCACATGAGATACTCAAGAATTATGTCCCTGTTAAGGTCTTGTGTAAGCTAGGGCAAAAGTTTGCAGTAGAAGATGTGAAGCAAACCTACTGGAAACGTCTCCTGGGCACGAGGTACTTCAACGTGAACAGCTTAACACACATAAAAAGCTGTGTGCTCCTTAAACTGTTACCAGTCTTTAAATCTTGGGCTGGATAGTGCCCGAGTGATCAATTCTTCAGCATACAGCTCGCTAGCCTTTAATGGGGGAGTGCACAAAGTGTGTGAAAATGCAGATCCCCCGGCTTTCAGGCAAGGCTGGGGCAAGGTGTCTTTTAACTTCTGACCTCAGCAGTATCTGTTCTCCATTCGGCAGAACACTTAGGGATGTGATTCAGACGGAATTAGAAAAATGAAAGACTTATTAGGGAAACAGATCTGTTATTAAGGTCTGGGTTTAAGTAATGAAAAGTGATAAAGTGACCAGACACTGAGTGAGCACCACAGCTGAACTAAGGATGTTAAATGAATTTAAAAAAAAATCTTGGTGAGTCTCCTTGAAATACACTATATTTAAATATATGTAAGTAACTGTTGCTTATTAACCGTATAAAGAAATTATCTACGAGACAATGAAGTAAAAATTCTAAATCTCCCAAAATTTTAGCCCAGTTTTTAAGAATTGCTTGCATCTTCAACAACGATGGTGTTTTGGACTTGAGTTTCCTATTAAGTTGAAGTTGAAAACATGTAAAAAACATTATTTGTGGTGGAAGATATGGGCATAGACTATACAATGAAATGCAACATACATGATGTTGGTAAAATAATAAAACCTGAAACTGGTACATAATAAGAAACGAGAGTGGAAACTCTTCTTATTTCACCTAATGATAAAATCGTTGCTGTGGAGCTGTAATGTCATACTGAGATCAGTGTTTTGAACATCCTAATTCCTAAGCAATTCCCTGACCCCAAATGGTTTCATTCAGTAAAAGGCTTTCCATCAACATCAACTTTCAATCTAGAATGAAAAGGCCCAAGATGTGAGTTTGAACTGCAGCCAGTCAGACCTCCTAATTTGTTGTTATGCCAAGTAGAAACATACTTTAAAGGAGAAAAAAGGCTCAAGTGCTGCTTTCAGACCTATTTTATCCTTTCTACTTCAAACAGATTCAATTACATATCCATCATGGTAGCAAACAATATGCCATTTTATCTGAGAAGCTGACATATTCCATATGTTACCTTTTGCCAATAATCAAAAGAATTCCGTGTATTTATTTGTTGCTTAATTTTTCTTTTAGAAATTAACATAAAATAATTAGTACTGCTCCTTTCTACCAAGTGAAGCATTTTATGTGCCAAGGTAGTTCTGCTTTGTACTCTAATTAGGGAAATTTTGACTTGAACAAGAAGATAAGCAATCAATGTAGTAAGTAGAGGAGCAGCTGTTATCAATATCCTATGTTTCCAAATAGAAGGGGAAGCACAAGATACCAGTGAGGTGATTAGAGTAAATGGCTGCAAAAGTGCACAGTCTTTTGAGTTTTGTTGATAGGATGGGAAAGGTGAACTTTCTGGAAGATTCAGTGCAGTTTTGTGGGTATTTGTAAGCAGATCCTTCTGGGCTTAACAAAGATCACTGGAGAAGGTATGTGATGTTGGCTGGGAAACACTGCCTTGGCAACTGCTTTCCTCCCTGCTCCTTGTTTATGAATTAACAGTGGAAGGTCTTTTTGCAGTGGGAAGGACTGTGAAATAATGGTTTGAAATAATGTGAAAGAACCCTTACTGTTGCATAAAACATTTGTATTAAGTTTGGAATATGAGTGACTCGCTTGGCAGTGAGCACGGCAACGCAGGACGTGGCTCTTTCCAAATTTGTTGGTGAGTCTCAGCTGTAGGTAGGAAATTAAATGATTTCTTGAGGTACTCTAAGTAAAAGCAAATTTTCCTACCCAATACAAATATGCTGCCTTAAAGCATACGTTATGAATCTTGTGTAACAGTTTACATAAACTCTTTTAAACACTGGTAGCCTGTGAATCTATGGAAATAATGAAGTATTGCACAGAGATTCTTGCCTGCTTTTCCATAAAAGCAGTGATAGACATGCTGTGGAAAACATTGTGGCTGAGCAAAGCTTATTCAGACAGTCTTTTCTAAGCCAGGGTTTATCTAGCAAAAAAAGGTAAATAATTTAAAATAATCTAGCACAGTGATTTGTTAATTCACATGAGAAGAGTTTCTACACCTCCCATAACACTGTGAAACAAACTAAAGGGGAATTTAAATTGTCTTTAAATTATTACGTCTTTAAAGATATTTAAAGGTTTTGATTAAATGTGAAAATAATCAGCCACAGATTGCTACGTTCATGAAGGTTACACCCTGCACTCACAGAGTACAATGACTTGTCTGCTCTACGATAAACTCTCTCATTTTCTCTTATTTTCTTTTCCTAGTGATATTTTTTCACCATTCAGAATCCCTGACAGTTCATTTTTTCCTCTCACTTTTATGTTTGAAAATAAGATTTATACATATTTGAACCAACTTATTTTTAGTTTCCTTCATGTATCACATCTTGCCTCTGTCTTTTTCTATTGTGAATTTGATTATTACTGATCAGATAGGTACAATGCAGAAGGAGAAATAAAACGATGTGGGGTTTTTTTTTTTCTTTTGAGGATTGCTTCAGGAAGGTCATAATCTTTGAAATGTTTTTGTTTTCTTTTAAGGGGAAAAGTAAGTGAGTTATCTGGGTAGCTGCTATGGATGTGGCTTGCTTCTATTTTTTTTGCACTTTCAAAATGGGAAAACTATTTCTAAAGTCTATGAAAGTGAGAGGAAGTGGTGATTATTTCAATAGCACAGAGTCCATACCTTACCAGATAAAATATACTTGTGGCTATAACCAAACAGAGCTGAAGCTTTGCAAGGAAATACTTCACATTGTCCATCCTACTGATGGTGATTTCAGATGGTATTCTTGTTAGACAAGTTAGTGTATGAACCTGTTGGAATATGTAAATTAGCCTAGACTAATACATATTTTACATAATTATAGATTAGAAGGACTTATATTTTTGTCTTAAAAGACCATTGAGCTATGCTAGCATAGGTACATGGCACTCCTAGCAGGATGTTAGGTATGAAAACCAAAATTCCACCAACTGAAAAATGTCAAAATTCTATTAACAATATCTGACATCAACATGATTGAGACCATCATCTGTATTAGAGGAGAAGGCATTATTTTTCAAGATGAAATTAATATTTCACTGTTTTTTTGTATAGGCTTAAAAGAGAAGGCTGTATTCTCTCTGTAATATTTACTTAATTTCATTTTTCTCTTGCGTCTGTTTTCTCAGATTTAGCTGCTTTCATATTTCAGTGTACAATTCTGAGGCAAACAGAGTCTATGAATTGCATATGGAAATAATGATAAAAAATAAGCATGTTGTTTGCAGAGAATAATCCCTGCTGAATTATCACTATATATCTTTGATTAGAAAGGCAGACTCTGCTGGGATGAAATATGTGGAAAGCTCTGTAATATTGCATGAAGGGATGGGGATACATGTGACACTTTTCAGACTTCTTTCCCAGTTAAATATGCTTAAGTGCAAGATTATATCACTGCACGTGAAAATAGCAAGTCTTTAAATGAACACAAACCTCATGATTAGTGATTATTTTGGACCAGGCTGTGGATGGGTGACAAAGCAGCGATGACTTAAGCACCTTCTGCTCTTCCCCCCTACACCCTCCTCCTCCCACTCCTGACTCCTGCCTGAGTTCTATTCCTAACTTAACAAGAATAATTAACATCCCCTGTACTTTTTACAGTAGCCAAGCAATTTGCAAGGTGTTTCTTTGGGGTTGGTTTGATTCTGTTTTGGTATAGCTTCCAGAATGGAGGGGGAAAAAAATAAAAGGTCGTTTTGCATACTGGCAGCTGGAGAGTTTAGCTAAAACCAGGCAGCATTTCAGTAAAGCAAAGAGGATTGTTATTTGTTCGGGTTTTGTTATTTTTTATTCTTTTTTTAATTCATGAATCTTCTCTTCCATTGCATAAGCCCTGAATACAAATTTGTTTTATTGGCCGTTTCACAGCTGTTGATTAAAATAGTTCATTACAAAACTGCAAATGTGCTTATTTGGAGGAGTTTCACTCAAAAGAATAGTCCAGTTCTCCCCCAAGTCGAATCCTGACAATAGATAAGGAATTAAATGACTCAGCGGTCAATTAAAATAATACATATGCAAAGTTTTTTCCAATGTAAAGACAGGGGAAGGAAGCAAACGAAAAGAGTGGTTAAAAGGTTAATTAAAGGTTAAGTCATGTCTCATACAGCATCAGACACAGAGGAAAAAAAAAAAAGGCAACAGAAAGCTTACAGACAAAAAAAAAACCATAAAATTGATGATAAAAAGAAAAGCAGAAAAATAAAGGAAGCTTGCAGTAGATATTAATATGAATAATAAAACATGTTTCAAGTGCATGTGGAAGAAGAACCTAATAAAGTAGAAAGCCAGGCCTCCAGGAGACAGCAGAACAAATTTATTGACTGAGGAAGCAGCCCTTGATAAATAATTAAAGAAATTATTTGCTTCATTGTTCTCTGGGGAGCTAGAGGGACAGATGCTGGCAGCTGCTATATATCTTCATGGATGCTGAAGGCAGTGTGTCACAGAGGGCTTACAGTATCCATAGGGTGGAAGTCACAGAGTTGCAGCCAGGCACAATTCCTTGCACTACCTGTGCGGGAATGGAAAGATGTGCAGAGAGAAAAAGAGGGAATGGGAGATACGTATATACGTAAGCTGAGGCTTTTTCGCTAGGCTGGTGGCTGTGGTACTTGGACATGGAAGTTTTCTAAGTAATACAGTCCAAGCCATTAAGTTAGACGAGTGAATTGAAACTTATGTCTCAGAGAAAAAAATCCTTTCTTCATTTGCTTGAGCTAACGAGCAGAAACATGAAAAATAAAATCCTTGAGGACTGAAGTGGCTAGTAGTTTTTATCTGAATTAATAGCTTGGAGTAAATGTGAGGTTCCTTCATAGCCCTTCTTGACCTGCTAACTTTGAATTAAACTACATTTTGCTGTCACCGCGATACAACTTTTCTGTTCGTTGCCTCATGATTTAAGAATACAGCTTTTCCCTGCTGAAAATACAGCTCATGAGAGGAACTTGGGTTTCAGCTCAGTTGCTTAACATGTTGATAGCAAAGTCTACATTATACTGACTTTTCTTACTTTTTTAGGAGTACTTGTTAAAAGGCAATCTATTATATTCTAGTCTAAAAAGTGTTTGAAAGACAGGAAATAATGTAGTGCTCGCAGAACTGGGTTTTTGAGATGTATTGGACTTGCTGTGTAAATGCACAGCCTTATTAGCTCCAAAAGAGAACTAGAAGGAGAGAGGTTTTCATTGACAAATGATATCTTGGGTCATGAGTCAAGGATGCCTTTAAGAACATATCTAACTTGAAGCGCATGAGTCGTTCTCTGGAAGAAATATTATGCTTTCCTGAAAAGAAACCTCATTGTCTGCATGTCAGTCTGCAGAAAGACATGGAACTGGCATAGGAGGAAGAGATAAATGTAACGAAAGGGTAAAGTTTTTGTTCTGCCCTTGTATGAAAATGTTCAACTCTTCCTTTGCTATTCAACCGTGTCTCCTCCTCAATCTCCTTTCTCTCAACATCCATTTGCATTACTGCAGTTATGCCTGATGGGGAAAACCATGGTATTAGATCAGTCAGTCAAGATCAGCCATGCTAAAACATGAACAGAGAAGACACATAATGGTTTATGTGTCTCCCAGTATTTCTTCTTGTCTGTCCACACTCATACACAGGCAGAATGCATAAACTCAGTGTGGACCAAATAAATAGCTTTTGCTACTGAGGGGTGAGCATGCAACTCATGAGTGGTGGAGTGCAGCACCGAGATGAGCCAGGCATGTGTGATAGTCTTCAGCAGTGGAAAATAAATTGATTCTGAACCTTTCACTGTGTCTGCTGTATTTTCCGCTTCGTCTATCTGACTGTTTGCATTTCATCTAACAATGGGGACGTTCACCTCTCTGGGACTGTGCAACAGGCCAGGAGCTCTGGATCACGTAAAACTCACCCGCAGGCAGACTGGTTTGCTGCCTCAGGTATTCCTCCAGCCCCAGGAAACCCTCAGAAGGCTTTTGTTCTCCACTTCACCTGCAAACTCTGCACTTTGTGTTAAGTCTTCTGGCCTGCACCGTTGTCACCTGGCCAAGTGGGGAAACTGGTGACCCAGGGCTGGGAGGCACGAGTGAAAAGGGAGCTGGCATGATCCAAAGTGTGATGGGCTGACAAGGGGGGTGTTTATGACTGGTGACATACTGTGCAACCCTGGCAATCTACCGGGTTAGGGCATCAGCTGTACCAGGAATATAATATGTAGTGTAAAAGAACCTGCCTGGATGGTGCTGTAATATCAATGATACTGAAAATACACTATAAATCTCACTGAAGGCCAGCCAGAACACAAGCTATCGTTTCGTTTTTCAAAGATGCAGTGTTTCACTCTTTGCTTTCGTTTCTTTCCAAGATGAACGAAAGACAAATGCAGCTTCTCTGGGAATGCCCTTTGTCACAGGAAGCTGAAGATGCCAAGGCAGAGGAGAGAGCTGAGCCCTGGATGTTTTGCCTGAAGCAAACAAGGCTGAATAAGACAAAACTCCACCAGGGACATGCCAACAAAATGCCTTGAGAGGATAAAAAATGAAAAATATCAGTGTTATTTTTTTGGGGAAAAAAAAAATATGTAATGGGAATCCTTGGGACCTTGTAGAAGCTGCCAGCCTCGGGAGCCCCCCGAGGTGGTGAAGCTTCCATCCCACTTCCACATCTGTCTTAACATCCCCCTACAAGCAAGGGAACAGAAACTCTCCAGGAGCCTAATGATCCCTGGGAAGCCTTTCTCCTTCTCATTGACTTCTCACCACTGAAGCCGGGTGAGTTAAACATCCCTCCTCCTTATGCTGTTCCATTTCATTTTCTTCTCTCTCATGTCTAATCCAACTCAATATCTACTATTTAATTTTAACAAGACTGTATCATGTTTCCTTTAAAAAACGTTGTTTTCTTCCATAGCACCTCATTACGAGATCTGAATTACTTGATCCCTTCATTTTGCTTCTTTCGCTTGTTTTAGCCTTTTCCCTCCTCTCCTGTATTGATACTGGGCAATGGAAAACATACAAAGCAAACAAATACTTCTAAAAACCCCCACTTTTTCTTTTGTGACTCACCCAGGGCACTGCAGTTTTTCACTTTGGCTCCTGTGAAGTGTCCAGATGTCACCTGAAAAATCAAAAGTATGAAGAGGAAACTGTAGAGCTACGTCAGAGGTGTTTTTTAAACTGGTGAGCTGTGGGCCCTGAAAACCTGTAAACAACTGTACTGAAACTTGTAATTCACCATTCTGCTGTTGCTGACTTTCCTTAAAACTGGTGAAAGTCAGAGAGGAGGATTTTAATTATTATTTCTTTTCCCCTTAAAAAATTTGGGAGAATTTTCCACTCTGTCACTGAGCTGTTCAGCTACTCCAGTGACGAGCTCAGTAGGAAAAAAACTCTGCAGCTAGATAGATGAGATGGAAATGTTGGCATCATTGCACTGTATTAAACAAGCTCTATGATTACACTCGCTAGAGTTCCTGTTTGAATTTAATGGAAAAGTTTATATTGATGGAATGCCTGATTAATAGGGATTTATAATAGAAGCTCTGTTAATGTGGAAAGCATATAAATCTCATGTATCTGTATCTATTGCCCATCTTTACTATATAATTTTCACTTGATTCAGGATTTAACTCCAGTAGGAAACAACTTTTGTGAACAAAGATCCAATGGCCGTACCAAGAACACAGCCCCACAATTTGCAACTTCGTTAAATAGTTACTTAAAAAGCCCTTCAGATTACTTGCAGCTGCAGAAAAAAAAATCAGATTAAAACACATGTTTATTCTTGGCTTTGGGAGGCTTCAGATTTAGCAGCTTCCCTAACAGGTTACGGTGATAAAGGGTTCTTCCTGACATTAATGCAGTACCCTGTCTCAACCTGAGTCTCTAAAGCCAGCTCAGGACGTGACACAGTATAAGTTGGTCAAATTCTTAAGTCTTTTTCACACTCCCCCCGCCCCCAGCTTTTTCTATTGTAGACCTGTCCACGGATTTACACTGGCGTAAAACTGCTGTAAGAGGGTAGGAAATCAGGCTGTTGTTTTGTGTCTGGATCCCTCCAGTTTTGCATTTCCTTGGCTCCTCCTGGTCCCGGGAGCAGTGCTGGAATAGACCTGGGACCTGCTTGGACGGCTCCTGCTGCGAGGAGACCTCCCCAGTCCTCAGTGTCCAAACAAGCCAAGGTCGCATGGTACTGTCACTTTTTCACTTGGGGTAGATGCTTGTTAGAGGCTTCTGATCGAATTAACGTGCTAACTTAGTACTTGCACCAGAGGTACTTGAAATATAGAAAGTAAATTCACCAGCCAGCATGCATGAGCTATTTCATTTTCCAGCCATTTCTGTCTTCTGGACCTTGGATTCAATCTGATTTTGTAAGGCTTACTAGAGCTTCCCTGCTTTATGCCAGATGAGGGCCAGATCCATACGTATCTGAAAATATGGCTGATAGAATTCGAATGAAAAAAAAAAAATCAAACCCAAATTAATCAAGTTTCCAATTTTCAATTAATTACATATTTTATTGATAGGAACAGAAGGAATCCACGTTCTTGTTAAAGCTTTTCAGTCTGGCATATTGGGGTATTGATCAAAGTTGCTGAGAGAAATGGTTGCCTTTGTGGGAGACTGCTTGAATAAAGATTTCAGTACTGGGCTCTCCAGCACTTAAAATGTTTCATTACTCAAGATCCTGGAGTATGAAGATTCTTGCAGCGGATGTGTTTTGCACTGAAATGTAATTGAAACATATATCCTGGGCAAGAGATGCCTTAGAGTATGCTGAAATAAATACATTACATGGTAGACAGAGTTCATATTGAAATAGGTAAATGGCTTGCCTATTAAAACATGACATATTAAATCAGGTACGTCACTGTGAAGCCAGAGTTCTAGGCAGTGCATTGCCATAAATTTCTTTAAAAAAAGACAATTTTGGACTGTAAAATTTAAAGCCAAAGCCTTATTTACATCAGATACAGCATTTGAGGCGTAGTAAGACAGCATTGTCAAAGTGGAATCTTTCTGAATTAACATATTCCTTGATTAGCATTTGGTCCTCTGTCACTTGTTTAGTCCGGCTGTTTTGCATGTGAAGCACTTAAGCATTGTTGCAGCATAAGAGGAAAAAGTTGTGACATGGGAAAGAAAGAAAGAAATGAATTCTTGAACAAGAACCTGAGTTTCATTCATGAAAATATCTATGTATTGTATTTTGGCATTTAAGCTAGTTGTTAGAAACCTCCATTTATTCTGCTTTTCTTTTTCTGCAGATCTGTGCGTAGCAGGGGAAAAAAGCGCAGGGCAACTATTCCAAATACAAAATGTTTTTGCAATTAGTATAGGCACAAAAGAGAAGGTGCTATTTTAAAAATTCAGCTCTTCTCTTTATCTCAAATGCTGATGTCTTACATTCTTCCAGTACAAATCCACAGTCACTTTTTTTGCTTTAATTTTAAAGAGTATATATAAGTGTCTCAATTAATGCCCATTATTTCTATTAAGTACTACTTAAGCAAGGTTGAGAGCAGTCTGAGGCAAACACTTGAGTAAAATGGGTGTCTCCATGTCAGTCAAAGTTAGCATGTTTGCAAAGAGATGAAGCAGCATGCTGATTTATTCACATATATATCACAGCAATCTTATTTTCTTTTCTTTTTCCATTACTAGATAGTGGTGCAATGCAATATTTTGTATGTCAAAATACGAAAATGTTCTATCCACATTCCTTTCCCCAGGGTTTGAGGTTGCCTGTCAACCGACCAGAAGACAGAGCTGATAATGGTAAAGACACAGCAGAATTCCCTTCCCTGAAAAAAAGCTGCATATGAATTCTTCATAGGAACAGTCCTCAAAACACCTGCAGGCTGGGATCCTGGTCCAACACAGTACTTAACAGTGTGTCTTTAACTTAAAGTTCTACCTTCGTTTCACCAGTCTCCCCCATTCAAAAGAAAAAGAAAGTAGTTTTCTTTCCTTTGTAAAATGCATTGAAATGCAGCCACTGAAATTTCAAGCACAGATGATTTTTATCTGTGCTGCTGGAGAAAAAAAAAAAAAAAAAGAAGAAAAAAAAGAGCTGTTGTTTTTCTTTATAGCTGGATTTTTTTCCCCCTCCTTTTTGGCTTTGGAATGCAAATGATGTCCCAGCTGGATGAGCAAGCCAGTAAGGTCAGTTGGACCAGTGATCCCTGCTCACCCTGGCTGTGACTCCTGCATCACCACCTCAGTTCCTTCCCTTCACGCCTTGCAGGGTAAGACTTTATGCTATAGGGTTAGTATTACTTCTCTGTCATCACAGACAAGAATATTTTATTTTAATCTAAGACATTATTTGAAAAAGTGTATTATGGTTTCTTTGGCTGGAACAACAGCAAAGCCACCATAAATCCTGAGACAGGTGGTAGGCTGATGCAGGGGAGTGTTTGGAGACCCTCACTGGGAAAGACAGTGCAGTGCTTTTCTGTGCTTTTCCTTATGACCAGTGAATCACAGCAACTGGGATCTAGATCTGTGAGCAAAGCACTGCATGTCTGACCCAAAGTTTCCTGGTTGGCTTCTCCCAGCTGTTTGCTTGGGTGCTGCATGATAAGACAGATGCCAGTTGTTATGACGAAAAATTCATGATACTTCAAGAGAGACTATGAATCTCAAAAGCCAGCATTTGGATCTGTTATTTATGTCCCTCGGTGGGAGGTATTTCCCTCCGAGCTTTGCAGATGGGACTCAACAGCCAGGTGAATTTGGGACTGTGTGACAAGAGGAGCATCTTCTGTCACCTCTCATGCATTTGGACAGCCCTCCTTTACCACGTAAAGAAGTACGCTAGCAGAATTAAAAGGCAAGGGGGATTAAATGAGGAGAGATGGGCTGCTGACGGCAGCCCTGCAACAGACATTGTGACTAAGGGCTGCAGATTCCATCCAAGTAATTGCAAGTTCCCAAAGAGCTATAATTAATAAAGATGATGAGTCAATGTGGATCCTTTATGTTTTGTCTTTTCACATGCTCGCAAAAATGACATAATGAACCATTAAGTAATACCCATATCCCAGGACAGATTTGCTATTGGGGCATATTATCATAGCTCCACCGTAAATACTGGTTCTGTGTCAGTAGGAGCTTCTCATGCTATCTTACAGGCTCACACTTCTCACGCGTAAGAACAGGCTTTATTTCAGTGATGAACGAGGAAATTGCGATGGTAAACAAGCCTTTGATCTAGCAGGAAAAAAAGATATTAAAAAGATTTTGTTGAAGTGAGGCTAATTCAAATTTGAAATGAATGTTTCTAGCCATTAAAATAACTTATCTTGGAATTAAATGGACTTTCTGCTCTGCGTACCCTTGAATCAAAAGCAGTTGGCTTTAAGAAAGTACAGCCAAAGAGTATGGGCTTGGTGAACAAATTACAAATTACTGAGTAGAGCTGTTCAGCTCACGTTATCCAATGTGACCGACGGTGACTGTAGGGGTTTGATTTAAAAACTGGGGGTGGGTGGGTGGGGTTGGGGGCAGGTGGGTATTATTCTCATGTATATTCCATAGTTTAGAAATTAGTTCTGGAGATGTTCAAATATTGTGTTCTAAATAAGCACCAACTGGTTATTCCTATGCTGACAACGTTAAGGAGAACGTAAGAACTGTTTTTATCCCATTTTCAGTATCCAGAGAGAATATGCGTGACAGTTAAGAAGAAAATGGAGATCTAAGTAAGAGAAATGATAGAAGCTTTCTCCTGGGAAGGAGAATCAAGAAAAATATGAAAAGAAAATGGAAAAGAAACAGTAATAGTTAGCCCAATAGCATGAGAGAATATTTTGCTGGTTTTAATGATTTTAAATTTTACTGTCGTTTCATGCCTGAAAAGTCTTGAATGTTTTGTTGCTGAACTCAGTTTTGCATTTCATCATTAATGTTGAAGGATAATTCCACTGTCTTTACTTTGTAAAGGGGGTGAAGAAAAACTCTCTAGCTCCTGCTGGCTGGAAATCAATGACAGTTTTACCACTGATTTCACTGGAAGCAGGAGCAAAGTTTATAATAATTTTTGTTGCTTTTATGGTTAATAAATATTATTTATTGCTGCAGTAGTGCTGCAGTAAGATCCCTAAAATAAGCTGTAAGATAGAAAAGGTAATGTTGCCCTGCTCCCCCTAAGAAGTTGTAATAACAAGAGACAGGAGAGACAAGAAGGTAAAGTGGGATTTTGATGCAGCTAACTATAATGATGATGATTACGGACAAAGAAACCCCAAAGACAGCCCTCGCTTGCCTGTTGCTGCCAGTGCTTAATACCTCAGAGATATCGTTCTAAAAGAACAGCCCACCAGTATAAAATATATAGACGTTGTAATATAGTGTTGGGATTGCACGAGTAAGACTGAGTAATCTGCTGTCTGTCTGGTTCTAGCCCCTAAGTTAAAACTTACTGTCTGCTTTAACTTGCACATCGAATTTTTTTTTTCCCTAGGCTTGCTGCAAGCATTATACATGCAACTCATGTCACCGGTCTGGCTCTGGGTTTTCTTTTCCTTCTACTGCATCATCCCTCATATTCTAGGGAAGATTATTTTGAGGTCCAAAACACATGACAGAAATCATCTTATGTTTCCTCCAGTCAGAGTAAGTGCTATCCTCTAGCACTAACATGTATTCAGTGTTTAAGCTTCTGTTTTTTCCTCTACAAACTGGGGGAAATACCTGGGGGAGGTAAAGCGGTTCTGTAATAATCAGGGTTGCTGGGGGACATAGTGGTCGACCAGCCAGCGCTCCCTTCTGGGATCTGTCTCTACGGCTCCTAATGTCCCCAGACAGAAACATTGCTTTCCATCTCTTTCTTTTTATTATTCAGCAGGCATCTTTTCAGGTACAAAACACAAAGGGAACGCAGTGTTAGGTTATAACTCATTTTCAGGCCTAAATATCTGGTTTTAACCACCTATCTGCAAGATCTGTACACTTTTGTGCATATGTGCTATGCAGATGTTAGATGTTTTACTGTCTGCAATGCATATTTAAAACCCTCTGTTAAGTCTGCAGCCAGAAGGACAGGCTGTCAACAGTTGAACTAATCGAAGTTTCAGCTTTCACTGAAATTTCTCTGAAGTTTGGGTCACCTTCATTTCAGATCAGGATTTAATGGTACTTTCCTGTCCCGAATATAGTTCTGTTTAATTGCAAGGCGTGGCTGTTTGAAGTAGTAGGGAAACTATTTATGCCTTATAGCTGGGATTTCCTAGGATGCCTAAGAAACTTAGGCATTAAAACCTAATCAGAGTTCAATCAAAACCAGGGACTTCAGCACAACGAATAGTTCAAACTTACAGAAAATCCTGCGGACTACAAACTAGGCTAACAGCTACAAAATGTGTGCACGGAGAGTTCTGCATCCTTCTGCAGATGCCATTGAAAAGATTGAGGTTGTTTTCCAAAATGCACAGTGGAGGAAAACAAGCATATAAACATAATAATGGCAGTCTATGAAAAATATAGCAAGGGAAATTTCTTTTTCACTTTATTCCCAGTAAATGGGGAGAGTGTCAGTAGCTTTTTCCTCAGCCTTCTAAGATTGAATTTTCCAGGGCTTTTTAAAAAATGTTCTGTTCTTTGGTCCTAAAGGAATTCTTAATCAAGCAAAAACGATGCCTGGATTTACAGCTTCTTCCCCCCTGCTTGCTCTTCCTCCTCTTTTTGGATAATGCTGGATTTCTTCTGAGAAGCCTCAGAGAAAGAGCTATGCCTGGTGGTGTGATTCTGGTGGTTTTTCATACAGCATCCATTTTCTGAGAGTCTTAAGGAAGTACTGGCAAGTTTGCTGGCATCCATAGGCAAGACGTATATAAAAATTACTCAAAATGGATATGCTGATGTTGATGGCAATCATTTTTAATAGCAAAACTAAGGTCAGTGAAATAACTCAGCAGAACGGCTGTAATTTTTTATTACCCTCACAGTAAGGTATAATGTTAATTTCAAATGTGAAAGAACATGGTTAATGGAAAGAGTCTAATTCTTGCTCCATTAATTTTACCTCACTGAGTTAACAGAAATCAGCTGATAATTTACCTTGGGATTCAGAGGGAGATATTCCCAATCTATATTAATGTAAATGAGAGGAGAATCAAGCTAAAAGGCTGCATGTTTTTGCGTAAATTGTTTCTACAACTATTATATACATCTTCATTAATTGTGCTCGGAGGAAGAGCTTGTGCGATAAAACATTCCTAGGGAGCCTTACCTACCTGTTCATCTTTTCAGGGTTTGAAAAATAGTCCCCTTCTATTTTCAAACAATATGCAGTAGTTCAATGTCACAGACAAATGTGTGCAGCGATATTTAGACTTAAATTATAACATCCTGGAGCCCTAAATGGGGAAGAACATGCAGAGTGTTTCTGATTCATTTGAGGTATGATCTGAGTGCATCTATACGGAATTTCTGATGAGGCTGTACCCCTTCCCAGGATACACGTTTTTACAGGAGGTTGGATTAAGCCCTCAAACTAATTGTGTCAATCTTTGACTGGGTATTTTGATATCCACTTAGGTGTTCCTGAAGGAAGAGCTGCTGCTTTGGAGTAATATAGTCTGAAACCAAAGAGAACTTACGGCACCAGATCTCCATCTGGTATAAATCAGCCAGGCTGCACATAGTTAGTGTGATTTGTGCCAGCTCAAGAACCGGCATTTGAGTTTGAAATATGAAGAACAAGAGCCTGGTGCGGTCGCAGGGCTGCAGACCCTGACTGCATAAATACACAGAGCAGTTTGACATCCATGGCCCATGGCATCTCATCTGCTGAGCCTGCAGTGGGGCACGGTCCTGCTAACCCGAGGGAACCAGCCTAAATGAGTCCTCAGGATCATGCTGTCTCCATTGGACTGGCAGAGAGCGCTCGGAATCGAGCACCAGGTGCCGGGCACTGTGCTTTTGCGGCTTCTGCCCTGGATCCACCCGCTGTCTCTGCTGCCCTTTTTGTACCTCTGCTGCCCTTTTTGTACCTCTGCCACTGCCTTCTCTGCTCTGATGACCCTCCCTGGCACCCTTCTCAGATCTCTCATTCCTTGGTTGTTTTATCTTCTACTTTTAAATTGATGGCTCGTCTTGACTTGCTTCCCGAGGACGGGGGACAGTACACGTCCTTGTTTCTTCCCCTCTTACTGTTTTGTTCCCTCTATTACAGCTGAGTCTAATGTTGCTGTTGCTGAATATAACTAACTTGGCATCCGCTAATTGCTCTCCAAAATAACCCATGACTCTTTTAAAAGACAACAGCAACTTGTACAGACTTTGTAACCGCTCAACCTGAATGCACTGACTCATCAGAAAAATTGGAATTACATATGTTCATTGCTGAAGCCTTAAATGCCTGCTTCCAGTTTAACTCCAAAGTGCATCTTCAAGTGCCATGCTTGGCTTACATGGTACAAATATACAATATCACAAAGTGATGTTTATTTCCATAGTCCCAGTCTGCAAACACTTACAAATACATTCAAGTTCAGATCTATGACTACTCCCACTGGTTTGTAAAATTAAGCACGCACATAAACGCTACCAACATCAGAGCCTTAATTTGTGTTCCTTTGAACTGGCAAGGGGCCCATCTTCTGCATAGCTTTAATTCCACTAGACAGTCTCTGTGCTCAGAGAAACACATTTTAAAAATGGAGTGTCTGTATTAACAAGCACTTCCATGAGCAATGAAACTAATGAAGCTTGCTTTCTTATGGTTTTGTCTCTTGTAGTTGGGTTCTCTGGTGCCTAATAAAGTGAACTCCATCAGAAGTTTTTCACACAAAGGAGGCATTCATAACATCTCCTTCCTGTATAGGAGGGAAGGGACAGGACAAATTAAGGTATTTTGCCTCTCTTTTTTCCCCCCCTGTTTTCAATACAAAAGCAGTGTGTGTTCCTAATGCAGACTTTTTGTTCCTATTTTAGTGGAACTCGGAGAAATATCTTATCTTTGAAATGGATACGCAATCACTGAATATTGGTTAAAGCTGGTCTTGGAGCTCAAAAGCTATATGAGGAAGGACAGGACAGCAAGATGAGGTAAAGTCTGTAGGTTTTAGGCAAACAGGATTAGAGGTTTTAAATTCTTGCCCAGTTTCAAGGTGTATTAGGATGACAAAGGCATAAGTGGGGGAAAAAAAAAAAAAAGAGCAATTTTCATTACAGTATCAGTAGTCTACACTTCCCTCCTAAGACAGGTGTGAGCAAAGAAAATAATTAACAGCACCCAGTCAGTATCATATGCAGATGTTATATAGCTAGCAAGTATTCTTTGGGTCATACAAAACTAAACTCTGATGCCTGTTTTGTGGACAACCTGGACTTCTCGGTCCCTTTCTCCGGTTAGCCTGATGGGGAGAGCTGTATATTATGAAAACCCATAGTTACAGGAAAGCTGGGTAGGCATTTTCTAATGCAGAATGCCCATATCAGTTGAGATTTCTGTTTCAAAATGCTCAGCAATAAGCCAGGACTGTTTGAGTTTGAAAAATGCTATTAGGCATATTCAATATTAACATCTCAGGCTCCAGCAGGAAACCTACAATTGATAAATAGACACTTCATTTGAACTTGGCACAACCTTCAGTCAGCTTTGCATAACTCTGGATGGTATTACAGATTGCAGACAGAGTAGAATACATTAAAGACGGACCAGGTGATACCAGTTCAGTAACTTGCTAATTTCAACATAAAATTTCCCCCCATATTTATGGGAGTATGTTTACTTCAGGGATAAGTACAACACTTGGAGGTTCTGTTATATTTGGAGAGGCAATCAAAATGTAACCAAAAATCTCACAGGAAAACATATGGGGCTTATTTCCCCCCTTTCTGTAATATATATTAATAACACATTTCAAAATCTTCCACCATTTCTTAGCTGCTTCTTTACTTGCAAGATTCACATGTCCCAGAAAAGTCCTCTCCTTGTATGATTTAAAATATATTTAGTATTTTACTGGTATAAATCAATTAGAGCTTAACCCAAAGGCCACAGAAATCTTCCAGGATATATTTTTAAATTTATATTATCATGTAATATGCATATTTTAATACTAGTGCAAAAATATCTGAGAGAAACTAATAGAAATTAATAGCTTAGATATAATTTCAAAACCCTGGATTGCGGTACTTTTTTAAATCAGATTCTTAACACTAAATTGCAATTTTATATCAAACCCAAGGCTGGCGGTTATAGTGTACTGTGGCCAGTATTCTTTCTGTATCATGAAAACCTCAGTCTCAGCCCAGCAGTTTTTCTTCGTGAAAAATGCTCATATCTGGATTTCACCTGTCTCTTTATTATTAAGATGTTACCCATTTGAAAAATTAGATTCATATCAAGTTATAGCATGTGGAAAAAGTGAGGAGGAAGGAGCGGAATACACATGCCAGCTAAGAGATGCAGAGAAGAAAGGTTATAGAAGGTGATGTTATCTATTAGAAGAATAAAGGAGGAGTGATATCCCCGAAAAATCAATTCCATAACATGCCATTAGTTTGTTAATATCAAACAAGTTAAGCCTGGAATCCTTGCTGTGGACATAATGCAATATTCAATGTTTGGAAAATGTCTTATACAGAAAGGAAAGCAGCTGACTGACTCTTTTTTTCTTCTTCTTTTCTTTTTTTTTTTTTTTTTACCCCCAAAGAGAACATCTGTAGGAATCGGGTACTTTTGAGCACACATAGTCCACATTTCAGACAAGCAAGGAAGTGGCAAAGGAAAGATTTCATAGCAGAAAGATCTGTTGATCAATCAACAGATATTCAAATAAAGCTGGGAGCAGACTTTTTTCTGATATGGGGGGTTATAAATCTTCGAGTGTTAGTGAAAAAAATTTCTGGGTGGAAGAAATAAATCCTTCCAGACCTCCATAAACCATGCAAAAGAGGCTTCTACCACTACACACTTGCTGTTAAATTTACAGTTTTAACAGGGCTTAACTTAATCTATGGATGATGGTGGCTATAACCACAAAATAAGTCAGCACTTGTAGCAGACAGGCACTGCTGGGCCATGGCCGCACAGAAACGGGACCCTTCACCCTCCGGCGTGCCGAGCGGGCAGTGATGGAGAAGACGACCCCGAACCACCACCACAGAGTGCCAACTGCTGCTACAAAGTGACCCCAGAACCCCAAAATCAGAAACTGCAGGTAAGTCCAAGTTTGAATCACACCATTTACAGCAATGTCCCAGCAGACCAGCCGAAAGACCTGGCTCCTTCCTGATGGTCTTTCCAGCAAGAACATTTTTAACACAACCTGTGGTTTTCAAACCCAGGACGCCTTGTTTTCATCTCTCACTGCCACCCCCACATCTCTCTGTGTGTTGCAGTAACTTTCATTTTTCGATCCTTCCCCGCATCTCTCTGGAAAGGCAATTCATTTCCTAAGGACGAGTAATGGCTCTCAGAGTCCCAGCACACACCAGCTGCTTGCAAAAATAGTCAAAATCTTGACAAGTGCTCACCAAAACGGGTGAAAGGTGATGCATCTTCTTTACGGCAGAGATTAACGTTCAATGTACCCCGCATACGCATATTTTCAAAAAGTTTAATGTATGCAGGATCTCTATATGACCCTTTCAAATGCTTTTGCATGGAGCTGGACAGTATGCATGGCTTTTCCTTGTGGTAAGCAAATTCTACGGATTTCCCAGCAGAGCAGCAAATTCTTCTTAACATATCTTGCTGAGTCTCTGCAAAAAATGTGAGCAGTTTCTTAAGCTCCTCATATTTTAGCCAGAATTCTAAGTTCTTCATCCAGTGGTTACACTATCAGATAGGGCCTTACCTGCAGGTTTCTATCCTTTTTTTTTTTTTTTTCTTTCCCTCCCCCCCCGCCCCCTCCTGGGGGAAAGGGAAAAGTAATTATGTTTTAATGGCTGAAAAGAATATTTTTTTCATACGTATTATAAGTTCACAGAGGCTCTCTGGCAGGAGCGGGGATAGAGTGCATGGGAAAGGTCTGCCACAGTTCCAAGGGGAGTCCATCAGGGTCTGTTTTTATTAAGTTTAACACCAACTATATTTCTTACAGAGTTATTTTCCTCTCCAAGGATAATTTGTCAGAATCAGACAGGCTATTCATTTCTCCCAGCTTGTAAATACCCGGTGTGTGCTCCATCACCAGCACACTCTTCTGAAGTACAGGGGGATTCATAAAAACAAGCAAAGGTCTCATTAATAGCTAAAGAATATTGGGCTATTTTTCCTTTCCATACTAATGTTTAGAAATAAAATTATTGACTCCCTCTTTATTTGCCATGCAATGCATTTCAATGCTCAGCCATCCACTTTGTATGACTTAATACCCCAACTCTGGATTACAGAACTGGAATATTAGGCAGTATATGCTCTTTCCAGCAAACTTCAGCTTCTGGATCCTCAGCGATGCTCTGAAGAAGCCCGGCATTTGGCTTTAATTTTCTGTATCTGGATGAGTTTTAGTTCCCAAGGGGTTTAGGCAGCAGATTCTGGGGATGCCAAATGTTCCCTGCCCTCCAAGCAGGAATTAATTTGCTCTTTAATTAAACAGATAAATAACATACACATCTACTGCTGCGGCATTTTACCTTTCAATGTTGTGGCTGTCAGCTTTCTGTCAGCATCTCGCGTTTAAAAGCGACGCGCTTTCTCTGCTGACGCGAGGCCACCGAGCTCCTCTCTTTAACAGACTTACATTAGCCCAGACTGTGGCTGAACAAATTAATTGGTCCTTAGTTTGATGCAATACATGAGGTGAAAGGCTGGGTTTGGATGAGTAAGGAACAACATTAGTGAATGGTGGATTTTTAAAAGGTCTTTATCATTCAACATAATTTGTTTTCACTGTTAATAAAAGGATAGGTTAGTTGTCGTTCACAGAAGTCAAAGCTTAACAGAATTCCTTTTCCTCAGAATTCACTGAAAACACACAACTCAGCCTCCATGATTCAGCTTGCACTGTAGAGCAGCATTTTCCAAGGCTTCAATCCTGCAAAAATTTTGTCCCTTCCTAGCTTTATATAATGAATTGTTTTCACCGGGAATTAAATGCTTGTCTCCATCAAAAGCAAAAATTCCCTTTGCTTTCACTGAGACTCATATTTACCCCAATCAGCCAAGGGACAGTAAAGCGTGTGTGCCTGTGTACATCTTCCAGACACCACCTGAAACCGAGTGGGGACGTGATCTAGATCTGCAGATTATTGCTGTTAAGATTAAAACTCCACGTGAACAAGATTTTTTAAGACCAAGGTGATTGTTAATTTGGACTATATCTGTATGAACATAAGTTTAAATGTATGGGGTGAAATAACTCCATTTTTATCCAAGACTTACTTTTAATTTTCCACAACCTCAATCCAAACAACTGTGGATATTGCAGTGTGAGCCCTTAACCACCCACTCTGTCCCCACTGCAAATGGGGAACAAGTCTTCCAGACAATGTTTGGTAAGTAAAAAATAATTTTCAATCCTCTGTATACAATATATCCTTCAAAAATACTGCTGAGTACAGGAGTGTCAGACAGTTTGGAAGCCAGGAGGTTAATCTGGTTTGTAGACATAGTCTTGCGCTGGGATGACAGGAATAAAGCTGATTAGAGAACCTTAATTGGCTACTATCTTAATTGTGAGAGAGATTTGCCATTGACTTGAGTGTCCTTTGAATGCTGCCCTCAATTTATGGTACAACACAGGCTATAAATGATACAAAACTAAAACGTCAGAATGTAAGTTTGTTTGGAATACTTTGATCCTTTTGTTTGCCTATAAAGCTGTAGGTAAACTGTATTCTGAGGAAATAAATAATAAATTATGAAAATTAATAATTGATTATGTTTCTCGATCTTACTATTTCACATTCAGTGACCTACCTGGCCTCCTGTAAGACTACAAAGATTACCCACCAGCAAATGTCTTCTAATGGTTGCTTTTACCTCTTGTTTACTAGTATTTGTGACCCCATTCACATCCTATAATGTAATTTTAATGGTGACTTTGTAATCAAGGAGCGTGTGTCTGAGGGAACTGTAGCTAAGATTCAGAGCAACTCCAGAGGCTACAAAGCAGGCTTGCCTGAATACATCCCTTTTCCCTTACATGAGGGATACAAGTGGATTTAATATTAGCTAAAGTGGTAAACTTGTTAAGCATCCAGAGCCTGCTGATTACAGTGGAAATCACAGAGATCCAAATGCACCCTGAAAAATTTACGTATAACGTGCCTAAAAAGCGGTTTACAGGAGGAGACACATCCTGCTGCTGTGATGGGCACAAGGAATGTAACGGCGCAGGCACCCAGAGTTTACAGCCACTAAGCCTGGATCTGCCCACAGGATCATGGCACAAGGGATTGAGTTTACGGTGCTTTTTCAAGGCTGGCTGGGCACAGATGATGCTTGATGTCACCGGCTCTTTGTTGTGAAGTCAGCCCTACATATTTTCTAAGCAAACCTGAAGCCACAGGCTGTGCTATACACCAAATCAGTGCTTGGTGTCGTCCAGCCATGGGGATTTTCATCTGAACATACAAGCCCTAAAGCTGAATTAAAACCTGTCTTTCTGGCTTTGAACTGTGTGTGTTCAACTAAAGTTATACTTTCAAAGCACAGGTAAAAAGGTTATTGCTTGGATATATTTTTTTCCCCCCACCATGCACATGCCCTGCGTGTTGCCATTACCTACAGTAGTGAAAAACAAAGTAAAATTAGGACTCTGAGTACTAATCTAAACATCGGGGTTTGTGTCATTCACAAATAGATAAGAATAGGAATAATAGTCTCACCTGCAAATTGAATTATTTCTGTTGTATCAATAGTTACTGTTATATACCCTAGGACAGGCAATGTTATCTGTATGGGAATTTCAGGAAGAAAGTTGATAACTAGTGAAGATTTGAACAAGAAAACCTTACACCCATTTTCTTTTAAATAGTTTACAAAATTATCTCCAAAGTCAGTGCACAGCAGCAATAAGCTCTTCTGAAATTAAATGATAGTCACTAAGAGAGAAATCTGGAATAAACACTACCCAGAAAGTAATTGATTCCATATTTGAAAGGAAATTACATTTGTGAATTTATTTTTACTGATAAAAACGATTATGCTTGACATTTTTCTGTGGTTCTTATAAAAATACAGTTAAGGGACAATTTATTAGAATACAATACTGTACACATTAGCAAAGCAAACTTTCTTTTGGAAGGACATGTGTATTCACGTGTATGTGTATGCGCACATATACATTGCTCATGTGATCCAGATGCATCCATGCATTTCTAATGATGATTACTTATACATCTATACCCTGAACTTCTGCAGAGTTGGCAACAATCCCCTACAAATGTGAAAGCCCATGGATTTTAGCAACTTTCAGTGCTGCTTATTGGATTTCTCTGGTCAGAGAAAATGAGAAATCCGGAGAAGGAGGCACCAGGGAGAAAATTACCCAAAGCTATGCAGCAGCACTGAGAAAAACATTAACAAAGCTGCCAAAAATTAGCAGAATCCATTTCCAAATTCAACTGGCATCACAGGCCTTGCAGAACGAGGCTCAAGTTGATGTATACAGGTGTTTCCACACTACTATCTCAATATAACCTTCAACAACGTCCATTTCGACAATTGTCTGACAAACGGTATTGGTATTTTGGGAAGTGAGAAAATATCCCTGGTATTTCACCCCAGGGGTGGAGCAGCAGGGGTGAAACAGCAGGATGCTGAAATCGGGAAGCTCAGCCTTCTCTTAGCACAGGACTGTCTGAAATATGGTCGTAGCTCCCAGGGCACAGTGACAGCAGCATCCACTGCTGCAATGCCTTGAAGGTTTTGCTGCAGAACTTCTAATGAGAACTTTTGCGATTTAAACTATTGAACTGCTGGCAATTAAAGTGAGTCAAAGTGAAAACGGCCATTTCCTTCTGCTGCTTATCACGCTGACCATTACAGTCTCATGCTTCCTTGGTAAATGTGTCTGAATCCATCCCTGTGTCTGCCTGTGTTGAACGGCTTTCCATTTTCTAGCGCACTGCAAACGAACATTAACGAAGCAAACCGAGCAATGGGAGCATCACCATCCCTGGGCAGAAGGGAATCAGGAGCCATATCCTTTAAAAATGCTCAGCAGTTAGCAGGGTCAAGTTGCCTCATTCTCTTGGGAGTTCAGCTACCAGTAACTATTAGACTTTTCTAGCTCAGCCTGCTCAATCCCGATAAAACAAGCAGTTTTCCCTCAGGAGAGGAGCTTCAGGAGGCCCTGAAATTCTTGGGGACCATAGTCTGCTTTTGGAGATCTGCTCCGGTCCTTCAGCAATGTGATCCAGCACACCGTGACAAGCAGTTGGGAATGCTGTGCACACAATCTCAGCAATTTAATTATAATCAAATTAGTTATTTAATCAGGATATCAGCTTGAAACAGAAAAAAAAAATAAATCTGGTTTTCCTCTTCCCCCCACACCTCAAGAATCAACTGATGAATGCGTAAAGTAGCAAGGTGATAATAGCTGTTAGTTCCTGCTGTGCAAAAGCTTCATTAAGCTTTTGCTGAACTCTGTTGGTACGTCCCTTCATGCCATCCATCAACAGATAGCTTGAGTCTGCTCTAACTATTGATCAGCCTGTTATTCCAATAACCGAGCTAGTCAACATGCCATATATTCATCCTCACCATACCCTGGCAAAGGAGAAGTGCTTTTCTACCTTTTTCAGAAACTAGTTCTTCTGAATCTAAACTAGTTATCCGAATAACATTGGAGATGCAAGTAAAAACAATCTTCTAAAGTCATATGGGAAGAAACAAGATCTGCCTGATCCCAGACCTGCATCCTAACAATGACCCGTTCTTCCCTCTGACACAGAAAGACAGAGTTTTAGCAGGAAGACAAAGCAATTCTTCTTTTTCAGTCGTAGGGTCATAAATCACTGAAGCATTTGGGAATGAACCACTAACCCAAACAAAATTCAACATTGTATTTTTGATAGCTTTATGGCTAAAGAAGCTGAGCTGCAGCTCAGATGTAGAACAAACTGCCCCTGACTCACACTGCTCAGCTCACGCTTGTCCTCTACTTGCCTTCAGAGTCCCCAAAGGAAAGCCTTCTTCCCTTTTTCGCTAATCAGCTCTGACGTGTAGTTGGCCAAGTGATCTGTGCAACCATGTCAGGGGTATTCTGAATTAGCCGCCTCACACACAGAGAAAAACAGATGGAGAAGCAAATACCTTGCTGCCCTGAGCAGTGGGTTGTCCTTCGTGCCGGAGCTCAGTACGTACAAAATGCTGCCCTTCTGAGGCTGGTGTATTATTAAACACGGCTTTCACAGGTGCAAATGACTTTACAAGGTGCAAAGCAGGGGCTGCGTGAGCAGCTGGATCTGCTCCTACTTGCTGTCGCACAAAGGTGGAGGGAATACTTGTTTTCTGCTTGACTTTATTACCTAAATTGCTTTATCATGTGAACTAAAACACAAAGGTGAGGGAAAAAATAGAACAGGTCAAGCTTATATTTTTTTTTTCCTTTACCTTTTCTCACTAGAGTGAAGAATTTACGACATGCTTTGGGGGCATAACATGCACCATTCTGCTTCAGGAAGAATAACCGCTTTTCTTCCCTCTCCTGGGTCTCTGCTTAAGCAATAGATCAGTAGCTGCTTATGCAGAATCAAGAGAAACAAATTTTCAATTTCTTTTTCTCTCTGAAGAAATTTAAGCCCTATCCCATCTCTGAGAAGACTGCTCTAATCACCATCATCTGTGTGTCTCCAGTGCCCCCACACAGCCCGCCCTGGTCCTGCCCTTGATTAGGTAATTGTAGACCACGAGGGCAATAAGAACCAGGTGTTTGACTCTTGGTGGGGAAACCAGTTGTATGTAGAGATGAAGAGAGACTGGTCTGGCTGCCAGCCTGCTAGGTGCTTCTACCGGCTACTGCTTTGTAGCTAGGTAAGACAGCACTTCTGGTTTTTTATGGTTTTTTAAATAGCATTTAAGTGAGTTGTTGTTCCAACTGCATCTTCTTCTGTGGCAGCATCCATAACTTTGCTTCTTTATTGACAGTACCCCTGGCCTGTCTTTCTCGTCCTGCTCATGTACTCTCCATCCTCACCCTCGTGAGCCTTGGCTCAGCGCAGAGGCTGTGTATGTTCAGGTGGGGACTGCAAACAGCAGGAGCTGATATGGGGTTGCTCAAATGCCCTGGAATTAGAGACCTCAGAAATGACGAAGTAGAAATAAGATTATGAGCTCAACCAAAGAAGGTTGGAGATGGCTGTTCTTAAGGTGAGTGATGGTGCTGCTGAGCCCCGGGGCAGATGTACAGGGTCTTCCAGCTTCTTGGTGCATCAGTCATTGAGGCAGGACGAGGGGCTGGGTTGAAGAGCCTGATTTATCTCCTCTGCCTTTGAAGTGGTCACAGATGCACCTGCATAAACTTTTGTGCTCAGCAAAATGAGAAGCCCTTTCTGAAACCGTGAGTCTGTGGCAGTGCGGGTCTTGGGTTTCTTTGTAGTTTTGGCCTTGTTTTGACAGTGAACTGCACTGTGCACTCCATTGATCTCAGGAACAATGTGCAATCAGATTAAATCTCTGCTAACGTAATTGGTGTAAATGCAAGCTTGGCCTAGCGTGTGCTGAAGGAGACGTGGGTGGCTTGAGAGTGCCCGCAGAAAGAAACATCTGTGCAGCTGTGAGCTGCCTCTGGGCACGTGGAGGTGGCACCTAAGGCCGCTGTGTCTGATGCCTTCCCTCACCCACTGGAAGGTGAAGGATGCTCTATATCCTTCTTTTGTTGGTTTTCTTTTTTGTTTTCTTTTAATACATTTTATACTATTGTGCCTTTTCTTCTCATTTTGTGTCACCTTTGTGCCCCCCTTGACCATGGTGAAGCGCACTGAGCAATGACAGCGCACAGAGGGCTTCCAGAAGCACAGGTGGATGACTTCTGTGGAGCTGAGGAGAATTTTAATTAGCATTTCTTTTTGATATTTCTGGTGCTATGTAAATCTCGGTCTGTTGAATCACACTGAGATCTCTCTATGGCGACGGTGAACTCTGATCTCATGAGCACAAGATGTAAAGAGAGACACAGCAAAGCAAAAATCAGTTGTTTAGTATCAGCTTTTTTTCCCCAGCTCTCTGGTAAGAGCAAGATAAGTCCTGCTTTGCCCTGTGATGATGGGGTAGGAAGGAGTGCTCACAGAGAACAGAAGCAGCTGTGCCATTTCTGTCTGGCAGGAATGCTTTCCATGTGTTCCCTGGAAGGTGCCACTGGGGAGAAGAGCTAATCGTGTCCTGAAAAATAGCTTAAGTTGCGCTGTCTGATCTTAAAAAAAAAAAAAAAAAAAAGTAAAATGAACTTTTTTTAGTCTAGTTCTGTGGTACTCAGCTACTCAGTAAATTCTGTTGTCTTACCCATTTTTATGTATCATGTAGGCTTAAAAAAAAAAAAAAGAAGTTATTACACTGCCACTACAGCCATTCCAGGCAGCCCGACAGCAGAAAGCATGCAGGCGCTTTGTCTCGTAGAAACTAGTTGCAATACTTGGAGGATGCGAGTGAGGCATCTACACGTGCAGAGCTATACTATTCCCCCTCTTTTTCCTCCTTCTGTTCAATCCTGAATTCCCTTTTGCAGTGACCTCCACATCCCAGGGGGGTGGCCGTGAGGAGCCGCAGGATGAGCCTTTGCTAGGGATCTGCATGGGGTCAGTGTGTTTCTACAACAAATCCAGGAGTTCTCTGTCGTGATCCTCTGGGGCTTTAACCTGCTTTCTTTTACAATGAGCTGAGGTTGAAAGTCAAATATTTTTGTTTATTACTAAGGTGATAATGGCTGTCTCCTCTTTTTATTTAATCTATGTCTGTCCTCTGGAGTAGTCTTCCAGCATAGTTTATGATGAAGAAAAGCTTTTTTCACATCATAATCTCCGGCACAAATAGCACGTTTCCAGTGTGGGGATGTCCAACCCAGCTCTCCAGCTCAGTGGTCCTGTGCACCACCAGAAGCGTAGCTATGAAACATCAATTATCTGGCTTAACTGACAAGATTAAGCCTCTGCTTCAACCTACCATTGTATTTAATTTGAAAATATCATCCAAATATCCATACTACAAAAAAACCCTCTGCTTTCAGAAACTAAACCGTATGTATGTATATTTTTCTAAATACAGTGGCTATTTTATATCAACCACCAGTAACTCCATCAAATAATTTTTCCGTGATAACCTGTAACATAGGTGTTTTGCTTGAGTAGCAATGGCAATGTAAGTAAGGCAGTGATGGATGAAATCAAAACATGATCAACCATTTATGAAGTTATTTGGAAAGCCTTTATTGTGGGGACGGGATGATGAGGATGGGCATCTATGTTATACATGTCACACCGTGTGGCCCTTCAGGATGGGGCTTTATGTGCTGGTACAAGGCAAATAACCCAGTTACTGATTGAGGATTCAAGGCCAGCTGGCCCAATGTTACTAGATCTGTACAGGATCTAATTCAGTGCAGGTCTTGTCCTTATTTCAAAGGCACTGTTAGGAAATCTCCTTGTCCGCCCCCAGGAAATATTACCTAGGAGTCAAAGACGGTTTTGGGTCATAATACCTGGCCATACCATGGGGACACAAGTTCTCCAAGTGGAAAAATCTTTCACAGCAGATTTTCAAGCACATGTGGATGTTCTCCCCACGCTGATCACCTGGATGGCAGCTGCCATACTCAGGCCTTATTCTTCTCCATTACCTTACATGGTACGTTAAATATTTGCTGCAGTATATTTGGCATTTTTTGCGAATTTCCTCATGTATCTTACAATTCAACCTTTCTATTGGCTGGATGTTCGCTGTAAACACATTAATCATCCTGCATTCTTCCTGGATCCAGTTGCAAGTAGATACAGGATTCCATAGAATTAATGTGTATTCAGATACAGAAGTGAAAAATTGTAAGAACATTTAACATTGATTAATTAAACTGTATTAATTTAACAGATGGTGTGTTCTGACACCCACCAGGCTTAGGTTTAGATTTGTGATACTTTAAAGAGGGATCAGTGCCTCCATTTTGATATAAATTTTGAATATCTACGCAGTCCACAGATGTTCAGCTCTGCTGGTTTTTTCCATTTTGTTTTGTCTTCAACTCGTGGTTTGTAAGGACTGGTTCAGTCCTGGGACTTGCAGAGGTTTGACACTACTGCCTTAAATCTGAACCCTGGGTAAGGAACTACTATTTCATTGTATGCAAACAGATCTTAATCTTCAAGTAACAATACAGAAGGATTTAGTGGTGAATGTCTTTTCTACTATTAAATTATTAAGTATTGTAGGAAACCCTTGCTACACTTTGGCTATGTTGAAAGGAGCCTTCTAAGAGTTCAAATAGATTTCTTACTACAAAATTAATTTAGAAAGAAGCAAAAGTTTACCTTTACAGTCTTTCTAGAGGGACTCTCATAACAAATGTTCTCTTCTTGCTGCCCTCTTTGATCAACACCTATGCTTGTGTACTGAAATACCGTGGGGTAAATAATCTCTTGCATTTAGATATATACTTTTGATTGTCTGGTACAGAAACAGCTCGTGTTGGACTTCTCTAGGGTGCAGTAATTCACTAATACCCCTTATTTCTGATGAGCTGCACAACACTATCAAAACTGAGCAGACTTTATTTATTTATTTAAGTCTACATCTCTTACTTTCCCTACTGCTGTAACATCATCTAGTAACAGCCTATAATTACAAGCTATTAGGATTATGCTTATGCAGCCTGAAACTTGCCAAAACATTTATGATCTCCTGGAAGCCGAGTCTGCTCTTTGTTATTATTTCTGATCATAATAACTTGCATGGAGTAGATTTCATTGGTGAGATTTCTCCTCCCCCCATCCCATTCCATCAGCAGTTGCTAGAGGATTTTTAGTATTCCTATTTCAGCACAGAATCGGGACTAGCACTAGCTTGTGAGCTTGTCTACTAGGTTCCCTCGTCAGTCACCCAGTCTCACACTCTTCCACCAGAAGTTTTCTGGTTGTCAAAAAAGATATCTCCAAATCCAGCAGTTTACATTACTCGTCTGTAATTGCTGTTACCCCGAGCACTGTTGGGAATCCAAGGCACGTAAGACGGCAGGTTCTTTACATGTTTACTCTCTACCTTTGAATAATGGGTTCATCAACCACTTGGGTATATTTGATAGAAAAACAAAGTAATGAAATAATGGTATCACTAGGGAGAATGTAAGGATAAAGTAATACGTTAGCTTAAAACCATGGATTTGCAGTAGAGAACAATGTTATTGAAAGCAAAAATGCATCAGGGACCCTCCTGAGCAAGCACTCATAAGCCCGTAAAACTTGCCCGGGCTTTGCTGTGCCTGATCTTGTGGCTCCTTCCTGCACCCCTGTTCAAGGGACCGGTGTGACCTGCTCCTCCAGTTGCCTGGGATGGCACGTCTTGGCCATGGTCACTTGTCCTCTGCCTCTTACCTCGCTCATCCTGCCTGCCTGGGGCACCTGCTGACAGTCCATGAACATCCTCTGCTCATGGAGAAACATCTATCACCCCCTTTAATGAGTCCATTTCTGGTTTTAGGCTCCAGGCTGCTTCCCCTTGCTTTTCAGTCCCTTGAGACTCAGTGGCACGACTCAATACCTCTCATGATATATAAGTTATAAGCAGTACTAGCTTCTTTCAAGATTTATGACACTTATCTTGCTTTGAGCTCTTCACAGAATTTACAAATGACACATAAACCCAACAAAATACTGATTTGTGGGCTGGGTTGTGCAAGGCTCTACATGTGTTTTTTTATATTTAGGAGAACCCTTCAGGGCTCCCTTCTGCAAGCTGGTCTTACAGGGTTGTATAGATCCTCTTACAAGCAGGAAAGCTGCTGAAATTTTGACTAACCCCGGCCCCCAGAGTTGCTTTGTAACTCTGACTGGTTTCCCAGGAGCAGCTTCCAAGCACCAGCCTTGGAGTCAAGAACAGCCAAACTGCACCTCTAAAGCAACACACCGCTTGCAAATCGCTTCAGCACAGTACCAGGCAATAAAGTAGCAAATGTCACTTCGGAATTTCAACCAATATTGATTTCGCAACTTATTTCCTGGAATGAAAATAAATAAATATATAATCTCCAACAGAGAGGGTGTTTACTTGCTTTAGTTTGTTACTTTGGAAAGCATTTGTGGGACTAAAAACATTACTCTTATAAACTGGAATTACAGTGAGGCAATGGAACTAGAGTACATTAACATAGGCTGAATTCTTAGAATAGGATAGATAAAAAAATTTTAAATATCTAAATATTCACTTTAGAATTTCATTTCTTCTTGGTACCTTCAAAGGTTATTATCCTAAGACTTCAACCTGTCTAGTCCTTCTGTACTTAAACTCCGTTAAGGAAAAAAGGGCAAATCCCCAGTGCGGCAACTGATGGGAACAGAGGAAAAAGCTACAATGGAGGAAAGACGGGAAAGAAAATTGGCAGTGCTTAGCTTTTGTCAGAACTGGAATTAGCATCCAAGGCAGGTCTTATGTAAGTGAGAAATGGATCTCTCCATAGGATTACTTAAAATTATTAGGGTTAATTATCTGAAATGAGTAATAAATTGTTGTGTAATGAAAATTCAGTTATGTACTTAGTGGCTTAAAATTTTAGGCAGGTGAGGCAAGAATGCTGCTGAAGGTAGTTAGTCAGGAAACCCATAATAGAAATAATTTCAAATTTTTTTGTGCATTTTTCTCTAAATAAAGACAGAAAACAGGAGCTAATAATTTGGACAACTCTATTAGATAAGCTTGGGAATTGTGTCATTTCTTAACTAAACTCCTCCCATGCAGACAGCTAAATCATTCTGCATTGGTGCCAAAATCTGACAGCACCACACTGCTGTTCCTGCTCTGAAATGCATCCCTTGCAGGATGCTAGACTGACAGGGGTGCTATGATGGCACTGCAAGGGAGAGAAATGAAACTGTAAAAACAAAATGCAACTCCTTAAATATGCTATCTTGCATTATATATGTGTTTGAGCTAAAAAAACAAAAAACAAAAAAACCACCACATTTGAACCACATCAGTGTGTTTCTATTATTCTACGCAGAAACCTCTAAGAAATTTTTAAATATTTTTTTTTTGAGGGTGCAGATCACTGATTCAGTAGGTGTCCTTTG
>JAVJGI010000050.1:19816949-19838491 GCA_035590275.1 Ibycter americanus | reverse complement strand
TACGCAGAAACCTCTAAGAAATTTTTAAATATTTTTTTTTTGAGGGTGCAGATCACTGATTCAGTAGGTGTCCTTTGTGCCAAAAGTGCCCACTCACCACCAAGTGATGCGGGACAGGACTAATCAGCCTTATTCATGTGTGGGTAATCCTCTCATCAGCATTCTCTGGTGATCCTGGTTCCAGGATCCTGGTTCCAGGAAAGCCGGGAGCTCCCTGAGGCAGCTGAACCTTGGGCCCCTGCAGAAGGTTGTGATGCAGTGCTATAGCTTGTTAGGTTGCTTTGGATTTATAAAGAACACATACTGTGTCCCCCAGGTACGTGCACTGATCTTTAACAAGGACTGTGCTAAGGGTCTGCAGTTATATATCAGTTTATCAATATTAGTTAGAACCTCACGTCTTGATGAATGGGAGCTGTCAGTGCATTCCGTTGTTGGGTTGCAGTTTTGTTGTTGTTTTGGTTTTGTTTATTTTGTTGGGGTTTTTAATCAGCAAAAAGCACGTTGAATGCGTCAGTCTCCATGCTATGGCAGCACAGCTTTAAAATAGGGAGATCTCATCGTTGTACCCCTACAGAAAAGCACAGTCTGACCAGCTCTCTTAGTACAGCTATTATTTTGTTTCTAATATTTACATGGTATGGCTATGTAAGCCCATAAAACTTCCAAAACATAGATATAAAACCCTCAATAGCTTGGAGCCCAAGCCAAATTCCTATTTGGGTAATTGCATTCTGTCTATTTAAAATTCACATGTCAATTTTCAGTTTGATATTGATTGGACTCTTCTTCACTTTCTTCTACTAAACCATCTGCGCGCTTTTAGACAGCAACTGCAGTTTATCTTCCAGGTAGTTGCATTTCAGTCCCTGATGTAGGGGTTGGATGAGAGATGTCCAGGCTGCTCCAGTGCCATCAGCAGTTAGAGTGGCTCCTCAACTGCCTGATGAAGATTGCCTCCAGCCAGCTCTGCTCCTGCTGCTGCCCTGCCCGGGTACCACAGCTGCCCCTCTTCCTCAGCTGGGGAGGTCACCTCTGCCTCCGCAAAGGGACCTCAGCTCTGCCACTTCCACCACAGGAAATGGCTGAGATTTACTTATTTTTATTATTTTTTTGGCACCAAGTCCCTGTAGAAATATGGCCTGGAAGGAACCTTGTGCATTAAACTCTGCGCCCTGCTATGTTGGCAGCCCTACCTTATAAAATTATGCTGTCCCATCCTAATCCGTGCTAGGTTGTATTGCTCCCATTACTCCTATTGAAAAGCTGTTCCAGGCTCTCACTATTTTAGTGGTGCAAACTGATCTCAGGAGGCCTGGAACGGCAATCAGCCTGCTTGCTTTTGGACTCTCTCCACCTCCGTATTTCAACAGTCCAAGAGCATTCGCCTAATACGAATGTGAACTTTGCTGCAAAAGCAATGCATAGCTCGAAGGTCCCAGACAGCCTGGGAAAGACTTTCCTGGCGGAAAGGTCTCTGAATACTTGGTTGGGGAGGGGGGGAAAAAAAAAAAGATATATTTTCCCTTTTATCCTGAACTTTCCATGAAGCAGCCCAGTAAATGCTTTTCACCAGCTCCAGATAATTCATTACATGAAGGAGAAAAGTAAGATATAACATCTATTTCTTGCTGAATATACTGCTGATGAACAGTTGCTGAAAAGCTCCAATGCACAATTACAGGGAGAGTGTCCTGGAGCCAAATGTAATTAAAGTTCTTTTGACATTATGGTAAATCCTTAGCAGTAGTGTTTTATTCCAGCTCTCTCTTACTCGCTTGCCCGTAATGCCCACTGGGTGTGGGGGAGGAGCCCTCCCATGTAAACTCTCTTGTATACTCTCCCTTTTGTAATTAGCACGAGTCAATAACCCTTGCAGGAATCTGCTCGAGCCACTTGAAGCACGCCTAACTTTGTGCTGTCGTCACTTGGAGTCCTTTTTAAACAGAAGATGATTATCAAAAAATTAAATACAGCTACATATCAACACACCATGCCCTGGTGAGAGCCATACCCCGTCAGTCCAACTCCAGCAGCCGTTACTGTCTGACCACTGAGGTTTCCACTGGAACGTGTGGTCACCTGCCCGTTCTGCTGCTCCAGCAGCTTCCCCTGCACTGGACGAGATGCCCTCAGTAGAGGTCCTTCTCCTTGAGTTACAGAGATAACCAGGCCCATATTCTTTGCTTAAACCTGAGATGTACAACGTAGTTAATAAAATGTAATTTGCCATATGTAAGCCTCACGTTTAAAATTTGCTGCGAATCTTCTCTATTAGCAGACTGTGTCTAGCTATACAAGTGCTGTAGCGTTTAAAGCTTTCTGTGCATGTAATTTACTGGGGTTTAAGCTGCTTTTTCTTTTTTTTTTTTTTTAAGGTGTAAACTGAGGAGAGACAACCGTTCACCCCATTCACTCAGATAAGAAATTTAGAAACGTAGTCCAAAAAACAGGACCACATATAATATTTTAATAATAACAGGTATGACATTTTCAGTGTTATCTTTTCTATGATACCTATTTATCTTGCAATAAATCTTGGTTCTTAAATATTAACAGTGGATGTAAATACTGAAGATTTGCAGGCAGTGAAATACCTGCAAAAGCAAGATATCTAGCAACGTTCAGAGCAAACTGTCAACTCCTCTATTTGTTTCCCACTTTTATAGCATTTGCAAAAATCAACAAGTAAATATATATGAAAGAAACATGTAGTAAGATTAAAAAAAAAACCAAAGAGACAATTCAAAAGCAGAAAGGGAAGAAGGAATAGGAAGCAGCTCAGATAAAACTGCTGGTAACAGATTTAGCAGCCTGTTTTACTTCTGAAGGAAGTTCTTAATGTGTGCTCTCAACAGCAGAGTTCAAAGGAGGCGTCACACCTCAGGACATACGGCAAAGCAATTCGACCAGTGTGAGCAGTTAGGGCCAACTGTCTCTGTTCAAGCAATTGAGATAGCATTTATCGGTATTTATTTAATTCTTGGATTACATTACCCTGATATATACAACATACTAATGCTTCTGCAGAATTAAAAATTTATTCAAAGGTCACCTGTAATGTCTTGAAGTGGTGGCCCTGGCGGAGCAGCTGCGCTGTGCTGGAACAGACTCTGTCCTGTTGTGAACAAACTAGAACTGGACAGAAAAATATCACATCCCTTGTTTTTCCTGAAAGAAAACAATATTGTGAAATTGTCCCTGAACTTTTGCTTTCTATAGTAGCGGTCCATTGAAAAAACAAAAAACCACCAAAACCCAAATCTAAAATAAAGAAAAAAACCAGATCACAGACCAATTAATGCTTATAGAACAGCTCATTTAAGCCCAGGCAAGCCAAGCAATGTACTGATGAAGAGAAAATAAACGTTGGATTATTGTATGAACATTGATTTACAGCAACGTAGAAGTGTAGTTAACAGTGTTATTGCTAACTATCTGAAGGCTCATTTTGTGCTTTTTGCTATGAACAAAACCCTCGAAAGGCAATTCAAAAGCCTGATATAGGAGACAATCATATCATAATTTCATCCGTAGGCTCAGTTTATGGCTTGCAATGATTATATGCATTTCCACAGAGATGACGATGTTTGTGTAGCATATACAGCCACCATAAACCCCAGGCTGGAAGTGGATTGGCTTCAAGTTCCAAAACTGTAACTTTTATTTGCTGAGTTGGCAAGCGGGATACCATTTACAAAAACTGACCTGTCATCAAAAGCAGCCTCATGGCTGCTGTGCACCGTGGGGAGCCTGAGTACAGCTCAGGGAAAAAAAAAAGAAAAGAAGGTATTAGGTGTCATTGGCACATTGGATGAAATTCTGTAAGATTTAAATGCTGTTGCCGCTCATTAATGAGATTGTCCTCTTTATTTTATTTCTCTAGAGAAATAATATGAAATATTTAGTCTGCCAAGGAGCTAAGAAAAAGAGGAATGACTTGTTAAATAACTAATTTTGGTTATTTCTGAGTATTTTTAAAACATGCCAAAAAAATTCTTAGAAATGAAATCATCAACAAGCTTTTGGAAACATATGTTTTCAGTATGTTGTATCTGAAAACTTTTAAGAGACTGGATGCTTTTAGCTAGGTTAAAATACTTTGAAAGATGGTTATTCTGAGCTCCCCCATAAAACAAAGACTATTGAAATGGAAACAGATCACCAGTATCAAACTATGGTTTTCCAGACAGATTTGGATTGGAGCAAAAAACGGTGCAAATACCTAAACTACACCAGACGTTTCTGGACAACGCTAACCTAATGAGCATGAATAACTGCACTGACAGGTAAGCACAAACATACGTTGAAAAAATTCACTTTAGTTTGCTTATTTTGGCGAGAAAAACGTACTAATGAAACAAGTGTGTGCTCATCCCTTACTTAAAAGTTAGCATTTATTTTATTAAAATATGGCATCTTATCTTCACAAACCAGTCAGCTCTTTTCTTCCCATCTCCTTTTCTATGAAGCTGCTCTTTCATATATAGCTTTGAATTATTTCCCCTTTCACCCTCAGAGTGAAGGCAATGAAATATGTCAAAAAGATGACTGGAGCCCAACAGGTCTTAACGTAAGTTCTTTTGCTCCGCTATAGCAATATAATTTAAATTGTGAAGGAACTTCCTTTTTTTAGAGAAAATCTTTATTTTATCAAAAGGAGGAGTGGCGGATCGGAAATCCCTTGATATTGTCAGTGCTCAATCCCATTGAATAGACCCTACAGACTTCTCTAATTATTCAGAAAACATTTTGAGCAGATGTCCACAAAATGAATTATCTCCTGTCTGCCAAAAACTACTTCTGGCAGGCAGTGTATCAGGTAAATAAAATGAGAGGTTGAAAGTATGAATAAAACATGAATAGAACAGCTTAGGGCATTTTGATCCTCATAAATTCAGAAGCACCAATTGAATCTATAGAGGTGCAGAAGGTAGGGTAGGGCTACCATACAAAAATATGTTGAATGGAGTCAGCTTTGGAGGAAACACTCTTAACAAGCACTTCCTCATACTAGTGGTGGTATCGCTGTGCCAAGTGACCGAAAACACTTTGGGGTATGGGATGGCAGCGGTTTTCAGCACCTACCACAGGAGACAGAGAATCTGGACTTCCAGCATCAGTCTGAGCCCTGGAAGTCATATGGGCCAGCATCTTGGATTCCTGCATTTAGCAGAAGTTGCAGATACCTGTAACTCTTGCCTATTCTGCCATTGGCAAGGACATCCCTGTATCATTTAGCCTCAGTCTGAGAATCCAATGAAAAACATTTAATCTCTTGCCTTTCCTACTAGGAATGTGTGTGATGCTTTCCTAATTAAGGCAGGCTGTTCTGCGCCATTAGATCATGAAAACATAGCCCCTACAAAAAGGCTGAACATTGCAATTAGTAAATTTGCAAATAGAAATGCTATTCAGAAAGCGGACTCTAGGTTTTAAAACCTTTACAGCCTTATGTTAGCAAATGTAGTTCTGAGATCACATTTTTAAAAACTATCTGTATGGCATCATTTCAGGCAGGTTGATACAGAATCAAGCCAAAGAAAGTATCAATCATTCAAGAGGAAGGGGGTTCCCAAAGACTTTGTATCGAGCTATGGTGTTATGTTCTGTACGCTTTCACTGAATAATAAGAACTTTATAGTACTTTAGGAGCAGGTACTGTCCTACATCCACACCAAAATTTTATCATGTTGGAATGCACTAGCTGGCTGTTTTGAAGAGAGAGAACCCATAAAGTGGGAACGTTAGCAAGGATGGCAGATCTAAACGTCAAGAAATACGAATGAATAATTTTGGCACATGGAAGAGGTTGATAGAGGAGTAGTAGAGGAAAAGATGATAGGACAGAATGACTTGAAAATTGTGATTAAAAGAAATGAATGGGTAGGTAGGTAACTTCACAAATAAGGGACCAGATTTATTCATGGTGGTTTCATTAAAAGCAGTGATAAATTAATGCCAAGCAGAAGTCTGTTTTGACCTATTCAGTGGAACCATTGTAGTTACTAATTCATACAGGATTATACATAATTGGGATGCCCAATTATAACAGTTGAGTTTCAGAAATGACAATGTTCTTTTCCTTCAGGGATCTGTAATTTATTCCATTACCTTGAACTTGCGTTATGCAATATGCCAAAATAAAATCTGCAAATGTTCTCTTAAATCCTGCTATCTTTGGTTCGTACTGTATATGTGAAGGGAACATGTTGAGAGGATTAAAAATATGGGAAAGAATTACCATTTTAATACCTTTGACTTGTCCATGAGGAGACAATAGAAGGTTTTCAGCCTGAGTAAATCCACTTTAATATATGTAAAGAGTTAAGAAAAAAATTATTCCATCCCATTGTCTTCATGAAAGCAATATCAGCATGGCCTGTGCTAGAAAGGCCAAGATTAGCTTATTTACCAAAGAAATCTGATGGTTTGTTTTGTTTTGCAAGGAGAGCTTCCCTTACCATGTTTTATTCCACTAACATATTTCCTTACTGCATTAATTTGTGTGAAGTCTTATGCATAAACTGCTAGCAGAAGTGCCTACACTTTCAAAAGTGTGGCTGATGCCATGTTTCCCTGTGCTTTGAAATTTCCATCATAAAAGCCAATCTTAAATTTGGCCAATGGTTGGGGATTTTTATGTGTTCACTCTTCAAGCTGATGACATATTAGGATAATAAGTGTTTGAAGTAAAGAATAATCTATATAGAATCAATAAAGCTTTGCCATGGGAAACCTGAAGATCTGAAAAGGAACTTTGCTAGAATAGAGGATTTTCCAGGGAAGAGAATGTCTGATACATGCCTGGTTCTTTCTGACCGTTGCTGTCTCATTGCCTTCGTTCACGTGGTGCTCAACCCTGCCTGCTTCAAGGGAGGAATTCTCCTCATGTAGATCATTGAGCAGCAGAAAAAAATTACTTGCTGGGGTGTCCCATGAATGTTGCAGAGGTGGGATAAAAGAGCTATGTGAGCAGCAACACAATAATCCAACTTATGGAAAATGACCTGTAGAGGGGTTGACTTTGGAGGACCTTCAAGTATGCTGGAGAATTTTGTGCGGGGGTATGCTAGCTACGGAGTTACACTGCTAGCTTAAAGAGCAGAAAAGAGTATGATGATACGGTTAGCTTGCTGGAACTCAGAGGAGAAAGATTGTTTTTTCTCATAGCTTTGCTTTCAGTATAACATTGCACGCATTATTTTGTTTGTGCTTGGACGGTCTCAAATACAGAATGTGTGTGACAGTACATTTATACATATTTCCAGGGTTTGGGGAGGATATTAATACCTGTAATAAGTGACAGCGTTGTCTTCTGTTGCTACAGTGAACAGTTTGCTATCAGCCTCTAAAAAAATGACTGATGATAAACTGGAGTGCTTTCCTATGGAATCATGCAGGATTTTTCATATGGGGTCAGCAAGCCTTCAGGCATCGAAGCGGTACAGCAAGTAGTTTTGTTCTAACCCTTTCTGCCTTCCTACAAAGGCAGCGTGGCTAGATTGTAAGCCCGGCACAAGGACATGGTTTGTGCTACTGTGTATTTTGTGTAATATGAACTGAAGGTGTCAGTCGTGATGTCGCTGGCTCACTCCTCTTGCTGCCTCTGAATTCAGTTTACAATGAAATGAATTGGAACAAAGCCAAAGATAACCCTGAATGTCAGAAATGGTATCTCTAAAGTGATTCTGGATGCACAGGCAGCCAAAGAAGTTCAGTCCCTCTTCAAAGTCATGATGCAAGTATTGTAATGCAGATTACATCGATTTGCTACCAGTTACTGACAGCTAGCAGGAATCTTTTAAAGATTCTCCACAGTAACCATAGAATAAAAAGCTCTCTGCCGGAAAAGGAAGCTGTATTTTCATGCAGATGATCCATCGTAAAAATAGTATCAATGTTATCATATATGTAAGGCAAATTCAATTTTGTATAATATATTTTATGACTGTGACAGGATTCAGTTTACAGCATAAACAGTACATGCATTTAAGAACATAAGTAATGCCACCACTAATGCATGTTTAAGTACCTGCCGGTTATTTTTGAGTAATTAATTTATTGCAGAGAGGCAATAAAAACGCTGACTTGCAATATACTGACAGTAAGTTTGCCGTGGTTCTGAACTATCCTTGTGCAGGACTGGTGTGCAGGTGTATGATGAATGAGAGTTGACAGGATTCTACAATAAATACTTGAAATACCAAAGCAACGACTACTGAAGCGTAAAAGAAGTACTGTACCAGGCTATAATTCAAAGCAACATTCCATTTACAAATATAATAAGAGTAATAGAAAAGATTAACTTTCATAGGAAATTACAGTTTGTGTGCCTAAGTGCATGTTTTTATGCAGTTCACTTTCCTACAGGCTTTATGTTTCTGCATCCAAGTTACCAGAACAATTTTACGTTGCAGCTCCATTCGGTAACGTTACTCTGTACGCAGCGCTCACAAGGACTGCTTCCCACCGGGGACTTGGTTCTTGCAAAGATGTCCGTGTGTTTCAAGCCTAACTATAATCCGAGCACTGTAAACTGCAGTGTGTGCTCAAATCTTTTATTTGCATGTAAAGGCGCCCGCAAGCCTTTGGGACTGCGCCTGAACAACTGCCATAGCCTTATACACAGATTTGCACACAGGAGGAATGTTCTCCAAAATCTGGTTCTGTATGGTGGAGATGGAGGTGGGTTAGATACAATTCGACATTCATCCAATGTCATAAAATGTGCTCTGTCCTCTCCAGCTCCTCATTAGCCGAGGGCCAAGCAATGCAACGTGCAACCTTCCCACACACAGCGCGATGCACTGCTGGAAAGCATTGCCTGAGTGGCGAAAGATGCTTCACTTTCTGAAGCTACAGACACAAGTTCGATGAGTGGTCACCACTAGGATCTGTTTCTTTCCTGTTCCAGTGGATGCAAATGGATATGAGTTTAAGGGATTTGCTAGCAATCACAGCAGAGACTAAAGTGTTTGTCTTCAGAGTCCCTGGACAATACTGCAGCCCCTTTTCAGTGGTTTTCTTCCTTCCTGATGAAGCCTCACAGCCTAATAACCCTATCTAAAAAAAATAAAACAACTAAAAACAAACAAATAAAAAAAACCCCAAAAGGCCCACATACAAATAAATCAAAAACCTCTGAAACAAACACAAAAGCAGTAAGGAAATCACATTATTCAAGTGACATTTAATCCAAAACAAAAAAAGTAAAATAAAATGTGATTATGATGGGAGAAGGAAGAAAACTAAATCATAGTTCTGCTTCTTCCTTTCTCTTCAGGAACTTCTACTCAGTGTCGGAGTTCCACAGAGTTGTTTACAATAACCATCATTAAAAAGTTGCTATCACATCTCTGACAGCTTTATTTGTGTGTGTGTGGGTGCTCATAGCCTACCGAAGTCAGAGCAAAACACTGTGAGAAATCTCCTTTGTTTCCGCTTGCAGCTCCAGGAGCAGAAAGCACAGCCTGCTGCAGCTGTAATTGCTGCCTTGGATTCCAACTGGCCACTTTCTGGCACTACTCACAAAACAGCTTTATTGCATTTTGAGATCTGATTATTAACTGTCACGAAAGGCTTGGTACCAAAAAGGAGTGACATCCCCAAAGCTAAACATGGGGAAGCTGTCATCTAGAAGATGACACAGTTCTTGTGCTCAAATATCACAGCTATTTATAATGCCACCGCCGTGGTCCCCCGTGGCAGTAACACTGAGATGTCAGAGGCTTGACTGGTGCCGAAGCGGAGGAGGGTGGCACCAAGGGGCATGTAACGGCAAGGTGGAAGCACACGTTCTCTCCAGGTAGGTTTAACTAGCTGTTGGCAGAATCATAGAAAAGTTTTAAGTTCGGAAAAGAAATGCTTTGCTTGGGTTTTACATCCGATTTGAATATGTGGAACAAAAGGAAGCCACAGGGGAAGGGCTCTGCTCGTCAAGCAGCCTGTGGCAATGTGCGCTGTCGCCCCGTGTCAGTGATGAGGGCTGGTTTGCCTTACACCGTGTAGTCCAGTTAGCACCACAAAAATTACCAGTGCTACTTGTTGAAATGGATTGGTATTTTCTCAGATTTTCAAATTATTTTGTACAAATCTTCCATTTGACACTTTTTCATGTCGCAAGATGCCTTGGACTATCCAATGCCTTCTATTTTTTGTTTAAAATAATCAAATAATCTTTTTTTAATGCACCTACTTTTAAAAATTGCATGTAAAGCTGATAATTGTGATTTGGCATAACTCCACTGAAAAGAGTGGGCACAAAAAAAAAATAAATTAATGTGAGCAACATTCTCTATTCTGCATGGAAGGCTTTCTTCCATGTTTGTTCCTTGTGCCATTTGTAATAAGCATTCTTTTTTTTCCCCCCCAAATAACTACTGAGATAATGACTCTAAGAACAATTTTAAACTTTCTGAGTGACAAAGACATTACATCAAGATTGGGTTCTCTAGCCTAATTGAAAGAAAAAATCAGTTTTCCTCTATATTTTGCTGCCATTTTGCTCCATGTGCATTATTCCATGTACTCCAGGTAAGCTCCATGCAGTTAATCTGTTTTTCAAAATACACGGGTCTGAGCCTGTGCGGCTTCTGGCTCTGGAACACGGCAGGCTCCAGATGTGCTTCCGTGTGCTGAGCACCTGCATGACTTCAAATCCAGACTGGAGGTCCTTAACGTGATGGACCACATCTACAACTCTGATAGAGCTGTTCACTGTAATAGATTGGGGGAAATGAGGTAAAACATTATCACTAATCTTTGGACTAACTGCATTAACTCTCAGGATATATTTATAAAGGCAAGAGAGGATATTACCAAAAGATTTATCCAATAGTGAAGGTTTTTTTCCCTATCACTAACTTCTAAGTTTCAAAGTTCTTGCAGTTTAATTGGGGATAGTGGAATCTCAGAGAAATAATTATAAACATGACTACACAGGCAATATGCTGCTATTTAGTACAAAACACAACTGTTTTGGGCTACCCATTTAACCAACACAGAGAGAGAAAATTCAAATAAAATTAACTTCCATTGGCAAATGTGAAAAAGATAATGTGGAAATTCTGAACAAGCTATCAAAGCTTTAATCTGAATACTACTGAGAAGAGCATAAATAAGCGAAGCAAGAACAGATCGCCAGCTAAAACCAAATAGCCTTATAGAAGGTTAGGGGTTGTTTTTTTCAAGGAAAAGAATTTAATGTCTGAAGTCAAAGTTAGACTCAATCAATACATTCAGGGCTCTTGAGAAATTTTGAAAATAGTTTCCTACTTGTAGTGATTTAGGGCAGTCAGGCATGTAAAAAGATTGAATCGGTTGTGAGAAATCAATGACCTTCCCCCCCCAAGATTCCCACTGAAATGAAAACTTGCCAATTACAATGGGAGTTTTGATAAGGCCAGCAGGAGAAGGATGTTCCAGACTCGAAGAAACGGCATGTGAAATGTAATATCTATTATTCTTTGTGCCATTAGGGTGTGAGACAGAGGCCTGCTGAACATCTTATCTTAAAACGCCAGAATACCTCTCCTGTGGCAGATTAGCAGTGGCGATACAAAGCAAATAAGCAGAGCTTACGCATGCATGTGATAATCACTCTCCATCTACGGGCGACGTCTGCAGACTTTTACCTCTCCGCTCAGCAGGTAACCGCGATGCTGCTTCATTGCAGCCTTTCAAACCTCTTGTCAAACCTCCCTTTGGACGTAATGCGACAAAAAATATGACAATGGATAAGTTTGCTTACATTCTGAAACCCCCGTTGAACACAAAAATTGCTGTTTTCTTACTCTTTCACCACGATGGTCTGTCTTTTGTCGTGCTGCGCGCTACGGGTACTGGTCCGTGGGGCTGGGTCTCTGCCAGCAGGTAGGGCAGATCCGTAGCTGGTGGGGGGGACCTGATGGCTGCTCCACACCTTCCTGGGGCTTTTTACTGCAAAAGAGGGCTAATCCTGTCCCATGGGCTGAATGCCTGTTTCCTGAAGGTGCACATTCGGTGTGCTCCTGTGGGGACGTTTTCTGGTTTATTTTCATCTTAGAGGAACCAATTTGTGTGATGTGAGAGTGCTCCACGATGTGAAATGAGGTGTGATATTGGGGGCAAGGTGGGGATGCACTTCAGTCAGCGCAAAAGGCGAGTACTGGCTTACAGAGTGGAAAGCACCAGGGTGGTCAGGTCAAAACAAGGAATGCAGGCTACCGTAACGCTGCACAGCCCTTTCCCAGCCCTCTCCTCCTCTTCCACTCCCCTCTCCTTTCCAATATAGAAATTTCAATTTGGGGCAGCATCCTTCCTTGGCTTACTGCTATGGTCCACTTGCCAAGGTATCTCTTGTGGGGTTCTAAAGAGCAACCAAGCTGTTGCAAGGCTGGGGACGAAGTTACAGGACCCCAACATAACCAGAGGTAGAGTGGACCCCCCCAAAAAACTGCACACTGTGGCTCTGTGCAAGGACTCAATGATTCCTCCTAAAGGGAAAGCGCACTGTGTCTTTCCCTTGCCTTCCAAGAGCAGTGTTTCAGAGAAAAGCCAAACAGCTGTGCTCACAGGATCTCACAGAGATTCCTAAAAGCTGATAATAAGGTTTGACAGTCATGTCATAATTGTTAACAATGGTATTGGAGATGTGCCAGCAGCCTCACACTCTCGCTGCTTCTCTGGGTGAGAGGAATTGCTCTTTGACTGCAAGTCTGCAAACCAAATTTGACATAAAGGGACGTTTCGTACAAGAGGAAATACAAAGCAATGTATTATATTGTGCCAGATTACACAATAGCCTCGAAGGATGAAGGATGAAGAATGAAAGAGAAGAGACTACAGTGACACCACATTAATATTTGCTATTTCTGCTCTCCATGCATTCGAACTCGTTATGTAGTTAAAGGTTTTAGGAGCCCGATGGCACAGCCTGCTGTAAAGGTTTGGCAGTGGGCAGTTAGGAATGGTCCACTTATTTACCACTGGCAAAACCAGGAGTGATTGATTCTGGTCTGATGATGAAATCTCGCCCTATGAAAAGCCATTGCCTGTTCTCTGTTACCAGCATACCGTACCGAGAAAAGTTTCTGAAAGTGTAATTTCGAGCTCCTTGTACTCCTCTCCTGTACAGCTATTTGTCCTGGTTAACATGCACCCAATAATGTAACTGTCAGAATAAATCACAGAAAATGATACTTTTCCATATGGGTGTCACGAATTTCAAAGCTCAAGGTTCTGGGATTTTTTCAGGCCGATGGAGAGGGCTAGTTCTTTCTGAAATTTGTTGACCCTCAGACAGCCATAACTCTTAGCAACCTTCACTGCAAAAGGAATCAAAATACAAATCAACACTATAAAAAGTGACATATAAGAACTATGTCCTTTTTGCCTGTATTTGTAATTCCTTTTCAATGGCTCTATTAGAACTCATATAAGCAAGCCCATGCAGATTTCTGCACATTCTGTTAATGACTATAGACTCTTGTTTACCTTATCATGGAAGCTGTCAATAGACCTGGTTAATGAATTTTTTTTTTTATTGTCATGAAAATTTTAATTAACAGTTTATTTAACTCACAATCCAATTCCTTGGAGGTCTCAGTAGAATTCAAGAAGATATATTATGCATATGCTCGTGCTTTCTCCTAAATTTAGATAATTTCTGATCCAGAATTATTACATCAATTTCACAGCACTGCAGATACAACTCTGACCACTCCAGTTATCTGTCTGCTCCAGAATAAAGCAGCCGTAACTTCAAGCCATCATAAAAAAGTTTATTAATTTAGCTCCACGGAGTGCTAACCATTTTACTGCAGTGCAACAGAAAGCTAGATGCCACGTGAAGAAACCTTTAGCTGTTTTTCTCTCAGCTTTCTAAAATTTGCAAGCATGAATAGCAGGTCCGATTCAGAATCTGCATGGAAGCTTCCCTAAATCCCCACAAGAACAAACAAGTATTTAGGGCCAGAAGCTTCTATTTTCTGAGCCTCAGGAAAGCGAGGGTTGGCTGGGGACCGCAGCAGCACTGTAGCCCTCTTTTTCTCATAATTTCTAAGGGCTGCCAGTTTGTTTGTTTACACACTTGTTGGTGTGTGCCGTTTCCCCTTGGGCAAGTTTTTGCTGGTAACTCTGACAGCAGTAGCTGAACATAAACTTCTAAGTTCACTCTTATCCACACTCTTCCCAAGATTTCTCACAGTCTGAACATTGGATCCACCTGACTTTCAGGCAAAAGCCGGCTGAACTTCAACTGACCGTTGTGCCTTGGGACCATACAGCCACCTGGGGTGCCCAACAGCCTGGCAGGAAGGATCAGAGGTGCAGTGAAAAGAGATGCCACAGGATAGATAAATGCTGGTGTTTAATGACCAGCACACCGTGGAGTCCTCCTCTGCAGAGGAGCTGGGGAGCACCGACCTGAGCTGCTGCACATCCGAGCCCGAGGAGGGGGAAGGAAGGGGAGAAGAAGCCCCTCGCCTGGGAAAAACTAGGGATCCACCTGGAGAGCAAGTGCCAGAGGCAGGGAGAGGTCTCATCTGGGACTGCCTGGGATTTAACACCTGGTTGCATGTAACCAGACCTACGTGCCTCCAGCCAGGTTCTCATCCTGCAGCGTTCATGCGACAGAAAATCTCACAGGATTTCCTCTGGCAGAAAGGCTTGGGTTTGGAATGCAAATATCCTCTTTTAATAGGATTGCTTTGTCTGCAGCAAGAATGTTATTTTTCTGTGTTTGGGATAGATTCTGTACTTACCAAAGTGCTGAAGTAAAACAAAATTCCCTGAGATCATGGTAAGTCTGGCTGCTGCAGCAAAACCAGCTATTAAAACCAAGCATGCTTTGCAACTCTGATGCCCACGAGTTCTTCCAGATGTAAAGGTTCTGATGTGCTCTTTGAAAATGTTAGTTGTCATGAGTATTATGATACAATTATACCGATCGCTTGTCATTTTATATTACTGCTGGTCAAATATCTAAAACCCCAAATTCAAAAGCCTGTCTTTGAATTACAGAAGACAGCTGCCAAAACTGGCAGCTTAATATCGTAACTTCATCAGCTGTGCATCAGCGTACAGCAGATGCCAAGACTGCAGGCAGCATTCCCGCAGCCAGGCAGGAATGCTGCCACCAGGGTAGTGCTCTGGGGACCAGTGGATCTCCCGAATACATCCCGTTGAGGGTGCAGAACCCTGTATAGTGACTGGTGACTAACAGGGGGCAGGTTGGGTTTTCTTTACTGCTTTGAGAAGTCACGCACAACCCCCAACAGTCGGTGGAACAGATGACAAAAATCACTGACCTAGGTAATCTGCCAAACGGGTACAGGAGGGGAAAAAAAGGCAACTCCTGTGCATCGCTCCCAACACGGCCAAAACTGGCTTTAGAGAGACACGTACGTTGCCCAGGGTAAAGGCCACACTCCATTTCATAGGAATAGCAAATGTATTTTCCAAAGTCAGAAGGTCCTTTTCTGCACTGAAAATGAACCGTTGCAGTTGACGGGCTGTTACTAGTGCAGATGCTTGAGGTTATGAAAGTGTAAAAATAGATTCCTGATCTTTAGGCAAAATACTGGTGACAAAGCAAAATAGAAAAGGGAAAAAAATACAGCTTTTCTCAAGTGTAATAAGGAACCAGTGCGAAGCAAGTATTTGAAAACTGCTTCAAAGCCGCATAATTCAATGAAAGTTTGCATATTCCTGTCAACTCAGTAGGCTTTTAATCAGGCCAATAAGGAAAATGCAAAAATAGACTGATGGAAATTAGAGAGGTGTAATCAAAATGTATGTATCCGTTTGGACACGGGACACAAAATGGACTTTTTACTTTACACAGTGTTTAATGTTCAGACTTTGGAAGATACACATTTAGAACAACAATCAGACTTTCATTGGCAGAGAACATAATAATCTAATAGATTTTGCAGACTTCTGTGGAATGCTAACTATAAAATACATCACTTATAAATTAAGGTTCAAAAGGTGACAGAGAATCAGAATATTAAATACTAGCATCTTCCCCTAAGTTGAGTTAACTGTTACAGCAAAATTTATTGCCAATCTGGCTACAACATCTGCACAACTAAAGGACTCGTTAAAGAAAAATGAAACTTGTCTTTCTGCCAAAGTTTGGAGAGGCTTAAACAGCAATTAATATCCGCAAGAAATCCTGGAACATTTTTTAAAAACTATCTGGCTGGCAATAGCTGCTGCTTTTCAGAGAAAGTAAGTGTTTTAAAAGGCATATTTCACAGTGCAGCTAAAGCTTGCTCCACAGAAATGATGCTGCTTTGATACAATTACTTTCAAATTTTGTTACTGTTGTTAAGGAAAATTTATGCTAATCACACATTTCTAAAAAAACAAATCTGATACATTCTCTACAGAACCAGACAATAGGCTCTTGTATTCTTACAAAACATCACACATGTTGATGCTAAATATAAGGGAAGATAATGCAAACCCCCATTCTTACATACAAGGTAAGAATTCAAGATAGCACTCTCCCTTGGATGATGAATTCTCTCTCCAGTATGTGTTCTGGAGGAATACTGCCAGAGTAGGAACACTGCAGATGGGATGGTCTGCAAATGCACCTGTGGTGCCTAAACACTAATAATTTGAAAAACCTACTATGAAAATGTAGCAAGAGACACTGGATTACTGTATGTGCTCTTCTCTCTTGCTGTCCATGAGGAAAAAATGTGGTTTTGTGTCTACATGGCAAATTTGTAATAGTGATTTCTTTGTAGCTATTTGTTTTTCACAGTGTCCTTTTCCACGTTCCATCTAAAGACAAAAAACTTTGCTGCAAGTCTCAAAGACAAAGGCATAGCCTTTATGAAATTTTTGAAATTATTTTAATTTCAAAACTGACATAGAGAAAAAATCTAAACTGCACATCATTCACAGTGGAAGGACAAAACTAACTGTCCTTAATTCTCAACCCAATGTGAATTTATTTATTTCCTCATTTAAAAATAATAAAAAAACCCACCACCAAACATTTTTCACATTTAGAGATCGATACTTGTTGACCACACAAAGTGAACAGCCAAATCCAAAAGTCATTCAAGTAGTTGTAAGATTAAGTTGGCTAAAATTCTGGGTATGTATGACATCTTCATTCTCACTTCCTACATTTTCAATGAAATCACAAAGCAATTACTTTCTAACCAGCCTGGTACCTGTTCAATACGACACCTGGGCTAGATATGCTTAAAATATTTAAAGCCCTATCTTGACATTTAACCACTTGCCCATTTTTTTTTTTCCAATAAAATATCCAGCTGCTTATAGTTAAACAAGCTAATGGCTCTTTTCAAATTCTGGAATCCTCCAGTTCCTTTTAATTACTAGATTATAAGAAATTAATAGTACCGGGACATTCAGTCACTTGATGGCATGCTGCTTCTCTTTTATATCACTGAAATTTGGTGCCTACAGTTTTTACTATTTGTGATAATAGGCCATGGAAAAGAAAATAACCTATACTGTTAAATTTTTAAATCTGAATTTGCTTTTCTTCTCTCAAGGCACCTCACAGAGAACTGGGGTCTCTGGGCTGGTTTTCATTAGCCAGCAGGAGGCATGCCTTTCATTCCCAAGCAACGTTAGAGTTGATGAGGGAGATGCCGGGACTCCTGGCTCAGGGTACAATGACAGCACTACATTCACTGCTTGAAAACTTTCGCTTAAAATTGCAAGGCGCGGAGAAGAGAACGTCAGTTATAATGGAGCAGTCAACGGTGCAAACTTGGATCCCAGCTGACAGTACCGGGGATGGCTGGGTGCTGAGATGCTGAATTCATGACCTAGAAAAATAAACTTTGGTTCGCCAGTAGTTGGTGGAGATCCAGAAACCAGGAAGCTGAGCATCCTTTTATTCAATCAAATCATTTCATGGATTGTAAAAGATGCAGTGAATAGATGGCATGAACTTCTCCCACAACATGCAGAGCACTTTTCATTCCTGTTCAATCGAACTGCGAGAAATTCATTTGCAGCACTTAAGGATCATCAGGATTGTGAACAATGATTTCTGTTCATAATGCTTTGGTTGTTATGACACCTTCTGGTTGTGGGTTTCAGCTAATTAACAATAATTATTTTATGCAGGCCGTCTTTAGCTCTAGAGTGACTTCACATCTTTGAGGCCAGTTGGTTCAGCAGTAAAGGTACCACCACCCTACCATCCCATAAGCACTTCTGCATACGGCAAGATCCACTTCCACTGTGCCCACACGGACAGATGTCTCTGGGATCTTTCCTGCCCGACGTGCTGACACGGACAGAACTGAGGTGATTTGTGGCTCTGGGATTTCAAACTTGCACATCCTCCAAGTGCCAGTAATGTAAGTCCCTCATGCATATTTGATTGCTGCCTTGGGTGGTAATATCCCCGCCTTTAATATATGTGCACATTGTGCAGTTGCTGTGGGAACTGTAACTTTGAGGTTTCACGATTTTAAAAAAGAAAGAATGTATTTATAGACTTTATTTATTTTGCTTATGAATCAACATGTTAATATTGATGCAATGGAAGAAGAAAGGAAAACAAACTTCTGAACAGAAAGCACAACATCAAACACTGATCTGTTTATTTTTCTCTTCTGCAAAGTTCTCATAACAGGCAAAATCGCAGCAACTGAAAGGGAAAAAATTATAAAACAAGAACCAGACAAAAGAGGAAGAAAGCAAGCTGCAGATAGCTGAGTAGTTGAATTAGGCTGTTGAGAGATCGAGTTCTACCAGTCATAGATTACAACGTGCTAGAAGATGCTGAGGCACTGCAGGCTCTTGCTGGAGGCTCCCAGGTAGCTGCCCCAGGCGCCCTGAAGCTCACTCAAGGCACAGGGTCAATGTAACAAGCTGCTCAGGTAATTGCAACGGTGGTTTCTCAGTTCATCATGGGTGGCTGCAAAATGGGGCGTCTGGGTTTGCCTGTAGGTTTTAGGCTCATCTGAGCTCCTTTGAGGCGTATATGCCTTGAGGAGCTGGCCCAGCACCTCTGCTTTAGAGCCTAGCAATGCCCTCACCGACCGTGTGAGTGGGGCTGCTGTGGGAAGTGGTGCAAGTACAGCTCCATCACAGTGCGAGACAAAATACAGATATACTATTAAGGAAATAAGAAAAGAAGAATCATCTCCTAGGTGCCCCTATGCAGCGAGTCTGTCACTGAAAGTGAGGTGCTTCTGTAGTCAAGCCTGCTGATTAAGCACTGTGGTTAATTTACTGAGCCAGGTGACTGCAGCGAAGGATCCAGCATGGTCTCTCTACCTCCGTGGGCACAAGCGAGGTTTGGCCAGGCTGGTTCAGTGCTTCCCTCTCAGATGTGCTTTTTCTGCATTTCCACTGCATGAATTACAGCCACAGCAATGTTTAATTTCAACGAAATGTGAAAGGAAAGGAAACCTTTCCTTTGATGGTTCGCTGTGGGCTGGGTGTGCGCTGGAGGGAAGGAGCCGGGCAGAGGGCTGGGGAAGCAGCTCTTGGTGTGTGGGTGAAGTGGCATGAATATGTATGAGACTATAATTGGCTCACCTATGTAACCAAGGTGCCTAAAGACCTAGATGCCCTGGCTAATTGTTGCAACTGATTAATAAATCGGAGTCCACTAGCGAAGTCCATACTGTCCCATACAGCTCACTACAAGAGCAAGGAGTGAACCTGTTGGCAAAAGCTGCCTGCAGATGGGGACTGTTTGGGGTTCCCAGGCTCCAGGTGGAGAAGGTCACAGCCAGGCTGATATCGTCCCCAGCTCTCCTTAGGGTAGGAGAGACCCATGCCGGGGCAGGCAGGGCTTCCCTGGTGCGCTGGGGTTGCCTGGCATTGCTCTTGGTCCCGAGTATTGTATGCAGCAGTCCGAGCACTGACGGACCCTGGTTCTCAGAGTCTAATCCACTTTTCTCGTGTTTAATGCATGTGTCACGGCAGCGTTCACTGTGAGTGCCCAGGAGATGACTGGTGGTCCAAGCTGCCACTTCGCAGGCAGCACAAAGCACATGAGACGTGGCAGCTGCCAATTATTTGTGGCATTTGAACAGATGTCCCTTTTCACCACCTTCCCCTCTTCTCCACCTTTCCTAAACGTGGGCTTGCTGGGTTTTTAACTGCACAGCCACAGTGGTTTTCACTGCCTCCTGTGCCTGTTTTATCCCCGACTCCTTTTTTTGACCTGTTACACCTTTCCCTATAGTTTCATGCACAACATAATAAAGTTGTCCAACTGCAGCATTTCTATCCCTCTCACATGAGTTTTCTGGCAGAGTTTGTGGGTACCAGTGGTATGTTGTAGTTTTCCCTTTATTCCCCCTACCATTTTAAATCCTTTTATCTGCCTCTGATTTTGCTTCCTTCTGCCTAGTCCTCCTGTTTTTTCCTCTGGGTCGTTCTCCTTTGAGTTACCCACCCATACTCTGTGCCTGTCCCTTTGAGCACTTTTGAACTCCATGGCAATGGAACTGGGTTTCGTCTCTGAGATAATCATGTGATGCATAAAAAATAATTTCTGCTTTCCACGGATTCAGCAAAGCCACATTGCAGATTTTTAACCTGCGATACAAAAGGGGCATTTTCTTGGTCCAAAAAAGAATTTCCCATAAAGCTAAATACGTTTGAAACACATAGCAATTCAAAGCAATAGTCATGCATGAGATACTAATATTTACTTTTATTATAACACAGTTCTGTACAGAGAAGTTGGCAGAAAGAATTGTGTTGCAAGCAGAAGAGTGTATCCTCTGCTTTCATGTATGATTACAGCTCATTTTGGCGGTGTAGTTTTCTCTGGCAATGAAGCACTTAACAGTGGACTGGGATTTCTGAAAGGCTGACCCCACGCGATTTGTACCTACCTCATTTCCAGAGTTACTTATGAATAAAGCCAGTTATAGGGTACATTAAAACCTAATTTTGTGATTAATGATTTTGCTTTCACTGGTAAATAAACTCCCTTTCCACTACAGAGGGACAATGTTGGAGCCAAAGGAAGGGGCAAGAGTACGTTGGCCTCTTCATCTGCTGATTATTGAGTTTTCTGGAAGGTAATTATTTTTCTTCTTCTCTGATCAATGTAGTCTGGTATCCATTTAATCTGTAGTCCGTAGGTACCACATTTTATAAAAGGTGAAAAATGAGGAACATGAAATGTTCCTACTAGGCTAAAAGAAAAGTGTCGAGCTGCCTTTCAGTCTGTCACTGTTCTCCACATGGATACTACAGCTATTTTAGATGAGAACACTATTGCCACTGTGTTGAGTGGATTTTATGTGATGGTATAAATATGTCAATTAGTATTTCAATTAGCATCCGTGACTAATCCTGCCCACACTGGGAAGCTGCAGAATGCAAGTTTCTTACCAAAGGGTATGTTTTTATTTCTTTGTTATTCAAGTGTAATGCCAGTTGACAACTTCAATAGTGGGGGATAGGACAGAAAATTATAAGCTTTCTCTTTAATGTGTGGGAAAACATGGCTGCTCCGAGAGATCGGAATGCAAGCTTGTTAATATTAGCCTTGAATAGATACCCGTGTATCCTTGAAGAGTCTG